>QNTS01000169.1:164808-220629 GCA_003317085.1 Hucho hucho | reverse complement strand
ATAAATTGGGTGAAGCTTGTGGAAGGTTACCTAAAATGTTTGACCCAAGTTAAGCAATTTAAAGGAAGTTCTACCAAATACTAATTGAGTGTATGTAAACTTCTGACCCACTGGGAATCTGATGAAAGCTGAAATAAATAATTCTCTCTGCTATTATTCTGACATTTCACATTCTTAAAATAAAGTGGTGATCCTAACTGACCTAAGACCGGGAGGTTTTACTAGGATTAAATGTCAGGAATTGTGAACAACTGAGTTTAAATGTATTTGGCTAAGGTGTATGTAATCTTCTGACTTCAACTGTACAAATGATTTTAATTTTGGAAATCTGTTCCCAAGTATTCCCTCATATAATAGAGAGATATATATGATTGTATACAAATGTAGGTAAGGTTTGAAGTTGTTATGTTTTAGTCAAATATTATGTTTGGGCTTCTTGCGGTCAATCCGCAAGAAAAGTTGATAATCCCTGCAGTAGACTCAGTTAAAACAACCCATGTATCCAAATGAAACCAAAGTATATTTGAACAAACACAGCCAATCACAGTACGCAATATACACAACTAAATCACAGTAAAGCAGTGAGATTTCAGATAAACCAGTCACTGTGTAAATTGTAAACTAGAGTGATCCGCTCCCATATAAACCCTGTGTGTGTGTCGCCCCCTGCAGGATGTGAACAGGAAGAGCACCACGGTGGTGGAGTCATGGGGGGGCAGTAAGGAGAGACAGAGTTACACACACATCATGACCAGGAACGCATCCATTTCATACACTTGGGCCTTCCAGAGGACCAACCAGGCTCAGGACGTGAGTACACACACACTCGCACAAAACTCACAAAACACACACACATACACTCTCTCACACACACACACAGTGACACTGCACACACACGCTACACAGACACACTTACATACTGCACTATAATATATTTACGTGGGTGTATCTAGGTGCGGCGGTACATCAGTGACGTGGTGATACTCTACTCGGTGAGCGTGACAAACGTCCAGGATGGCGTGGCATCTGCGTGCCGGGCCTGCGCCCTCCTATCCCAGAGTTCTCAGCGGTCTGGGTCGTCGTCGTGTATTCCATGCCCAGCTGGGTTCTACATTGACAGAGACACCAACCGGTGCCAGGAGTGCCCCCCCAACACATACCTGTCTGGTCACCACACATATGGAGAAGACGCGTGTCTGCCCTGTGGCCCCGGGAGTAAGAGCAATAAGGTATTATATTACATACAAACACAAACACACAACTCATATAATCACACAACCATAAGTTACAACCTTACAAACTAACCTTACGTAACCATTATAATCATTAGAACCACTTTATAACATTAAATCCTCATAACCTAATCTAAAATCTCAGGCCATACTTATATGAGTTTTACTCTCATCCAGATCAACAGTTAAAAGTCTCTGCTCTGGATAAGAATGTTTTTAGCATTGGTACTATCATGTGTGTATCATGTGAGCCGCTGTTTGTTCGATGTGTGTTGACTTCATGCTATTGTGCCCCCTCCTAGGAGCACTCTCGTTGCTATAGCGACTGCTCCTTCAGTCACACGGAGAACAACCGTACCCTGACCTTTGACCTGAGCTCCCTGAGCACCGTGGCCTCGCTCACCATCGGCCCCAGCTTCACCTCTAAAGGCACAAAGTATCTCCACGTCTTCAACGTCAGCCTGTGTGGACACCAGGTAACACACACACATTCACGCACACACACACACACACACACACACATTCACGCACGCACACATCAGCTTGTGTGGACATGAGATAACACACACATACCTCAGGGTCGTCGTTATGTGTTCTGTTTCAGGGGAAGATGGCAGCTGTCTGCACAGATAATGTCACCGATCTCGCCAACAAGGACATGGGGAGTGATTCCACCCAGTTCGTCAACTCAGTGGACAGCTTCATCTGTCAATCAACCATCATTCCTGCGGATGGGCGGGGCTTCAGGATGGCTCTGGCATCCCAGTCTATCAGTCTGGCTGATACCTTCCTCGGTGAGGTGGCAATCGAATAGTGCCTTCATAATGACTATAGGACAGTGCCACAACCACTAGTAGTCATATAGCCAGAGCACAAAGTCTACTCTTGATCTAAAAACAGATTTATTTTCAACCATTTCATTTGAAAGTTGTTTTCTCTATCTCTTTCCGTCTCTCTCACAGGAGCGACAGTGGACAGTGATTTAGACGGAATAAACACCAGACCAGAACTCTTCTCTGACAACTCAAAAGGCATTCCAGACATCAACTTCTTCTACAGGTAGGCCAGCGTAGAGCTAGACGCCATAGAACAGCGTTCATAGTTTAATGGTTCCAGTGAAGATCAGTCATTGTGGTTGAAAGTGTGTTGAAAATGTGTTTTTTGTACACTGCTGCTACGCGCTGTCTATTATCTATGCATAGTCACTTTACCCACACCTACATGTACAAATGACCTCGACTAACCTGTACCCCCGCACATTGACCCTGTATATAGCCTCATTATTTTATTGTTATTTTATACATTTTTTTACTTTAGTTTAATTAGTAATTATTTTCTTCACGCTTTCTTGAACTTCATTGCTGGTCAAGGGCTTGTAAGTAAGCGTTTCACATTAAGGTCTACACCTGTTGTATTCGGCACATGTGACAAATAGAATTTGATTTGTGTGTTTGTGTTTGACTCTCTCTTTCTCAGGTCTACTCAAGCGACTGGATCCTGTGAGCGTGGTCGGAGTGCGGTCATGACGATACGCTGCAATCCAGAGAAGACGGACCGCGGGCAACTCACAGTGCCCAGGTATACACACCTGTCTGACTGTCTGCTCAACATCACCTGTCTGACTGTCTGCTCAACATCACCTGTCTGACTGTCTGCTCAACATCACCTGTCTGACTGTCTGCTCAACAACACCTGTCTGACTGTCTGCACAACATCACCTGTCTGACTGTCTGCTTAACATCACCTGTCTGACTGTCTGCTCAACAACACCTGTCTGACTGTCTGCTCAACATCACCTGTCTGACTGTCTGCTCAACATCTGTGCTGAAAACGTTTGTGTATTATTAGTGTGTGAATTTTCATTAGCTCCTTCTACATTTCTCCTGTGTGTATGTGTGTGTGTGCAGTGCGTGCCCTGCAGGTACTTGTGACGGCTGTACGTTTCACTTCCTGTGGGAGAGCGGGAGCGCCTGTCCCCGCTGCACCCAGGATGACTATCACCAGATAGAGGGAGCCTGCAAGGGAGGGGTCCAGGTAACCTACACTCCCTCTGTTCCCTCTCTCTTCATCTCCTTTTACACATTCATGCTGCTCTTACTTTCACCTCTTGGTATTTCAATTTAACCTACTTTCTCTCTTTCTCTCCTTCTCTACTCTCTCTCCATCACTTCCTCCCTCCTTCCCTCTCACCTCGCTCGCTCTCTCTTTCTCTCTGTAGGAGACTCTGTCTGTGTGGAATGAGCCAAAGCTGTGCACCAAAGGCATGTCCCTGCCAGCTAAGAGTTCCGCCCCATGCGAGGCCATCGCCCTATGGCTAAAAGTGGGGGTAGGGGGCGGGGCCTTCTTAGCTGTGCTGCTCGTCTCTCTCACCTTCTATTTCTGGAAGAAGAACAAGAGGTGATTGACTGACACCTGTTAATCAAATAACCATCCTAGCCATAGGCCAGGGCTGTCCAACCCTGTTCCTGGAGAGCTACCCCCCTGTAGGCTTTTACTCCAACCCCAGTTGTAACCAACCTGATTCAGCTTTTCAACCAGCTAATTATTAGAATCAGGTGCGCTAGATGAGGGAGTGAAAACCTACAGGACGGTAGCTCTCCGGGAACAGGGTTGGACAGCCCTGACATAGGCTGTAGTACAACACTCCTTACTCCTGCATCTCTGTATCCTGTGTGTTTCTGTGTCACCATGTCAGGCTAGAGTATAAGTATTCTCGGCTGGTGATGTCAGCCAATAAGGAGTGTGAGCTGCCGGTGGCGGATAGCTGTGCCCTGGCCGAGGGGGAGGAGCCTGAGGATGACGTGGTCTACTCCCACAAACCCTCACTGCTTGGCAAGCTCAGGGCCATCGCCAACAAGGTACCTGTGTGTGTGTGTGTGTGTGTGTGTGTGTGTGTGTGTGTGTGTGTGTTAACCCTGTGTGTATCTCTATCCTTCAGCAGAGGGAGGGAGACATCAGTGAGTCGGTACAGCTGAAGTCATCCCAGTCTGAGAGATGGGTCTGGGGGTAACGACGAGCAAGAAAGAAGAGAGAGAAAGGGAAAGAGAAAGAAAGAAGAGAGAAAGGAAGAAAGAAGAGAGTTGGTAGGGTTGGCACTGAGTTCCACTCCTCTTCATGTCTCCTGGGCTCTGCTTATTCTTGAGGACTCCATCGTGGCTCCAGCCGCTCCAGTTTCCTCTGCAAAGATACCTGTTCCCATGATTCTGACTGAAACTGGAAAGTGGTTTGGCTCCCCACCCTAGACTCTACCACACAACCCTGCTTATTGCTATGGATATTATAGGGCTGCAAATGAAAGGAACTGTCACTGTTTTTGTATATTTTGTATTGTCATTTGGAGTTTATCTGTACAGTCATGTCTAAAGTATTTAGAATTATTAATGTTGGTATGATTCATCTTTATTAAATTCTCACTTGGCTTTGGGGCCGTGTTTGTATTTGTGTACAGTTCTGTTCTGTTAGGCTGCACATTATTATTAGTTAATGTACCATGAAAGAAAAAAGCCAACACACAGTCACACACACACACACAAATAATTCCATGATCTCCCAGGACGTCCCATACTCTCGTTTCAGCTCCATTCGGTAACATAATTCCTCCCCGCCACAGTCACGCCTCCAGACCAGTTTCCGCCCTTCTGGGAGAAAATACTCCGCCTGCGATTCATCGACGACAGCAGGAAAGTTTAAATATAGCCTACAAAAATAATACAATCGGATTTGTTAACTTTTGCGTTATCGCGGATTCTACGCTGGAAAACCGGATAGAGGTCGGTCGCAGTAGTCAGGAGGTGGCTGAAATGAGGATGAGCTGAACTCGAGCTGGTACAGTTACGGTACGGAATCATCGCTTTGGTCTGGATACCTCGGCCATGCTGTTTAAGACAAGTCTAAAATCATCCCAGCAGTCTGGGTATCAATCCAGTCTGCGTAATGTTCTAAAACTTTTATGTGAATATATGCTTGTAAATTGTTAGATTTACGCACGACCAAAGTTATCTGTTTAAAACGTCAACGAATTAAATCAGAAGTGTGGCCAACACCATTGGACCTGGCTGCTAAACAATGTTGACATTTTCTTTGAACAGAATTTACATCATTACACTATCAGAATCATACACTAACATAACACATTCTAGAGCGAGCAACACTTCTTTCTCGATCCTCACCAAATGTCAATTCCTGTGGTGGCGATGTAGAACAAAAGATGAAAGGGGAGTGCAATCTGTGATGTATTATTCAGTATTTGGCCTAAAAGTGATGGTAGATTTATCTGTGTGTTATTGGCTCGGTAAATAATTTCCAGAAGAACAGAACTAAGTTACTACTGCATAGAACAACAGTAGGCCTACATTAAAGAGTTGTGTGTGCTTTTGTCTTACAGGTCCCTCTGCTGAAGGCTCGACCGCACCATCTAATTCCTTATCTAAGTGGTAAAATTATTACGAGAACAGTTTACATGTTCAAATAGTATCAATTGTCATGACTCAACACAACCGCAAGAGGGCAGCACTTTCCCAGGAAATAAGTGACTAAATCAAAACATTGTTCGTTATGTTCTTTCGTTTTTCAAATGCATTTTCTGTTATTTCTGCGGGGCTATCTGGCTGTTTTGTCTTTGTGCTCGTATATACGACATTCCCAGACACTTTTATACTAGGAGTTAACTGGATAGCATACATAATTATGAAAACGTTGCTTTAGTCCATAGGACTCCAGTCACTTTCATCCTTGAGCAAACGCTGCCTGCCCTCATGTGGTTCCGTTGAGGAATTACAGCGGAGTTAATTTTCACAGGTACATGTCAAACAGATGGATAGGAGCTAATAATCTTTGTGTCAAATGTATATTCACCTGGGAAAATGTAGGCCTTCGTCTGTTGTAATCCCTCAAGAGATCAACCAATTTTTTTTTACACGGACGAGAAAAAAAACGACGTTTTAATAGATGGCTTAGCTGGAAATGTCACGAAAACAATGTTCTGATTCTGGATGGCCAGATTGCTAGAAAGAATGATAAGTGCCATGTGGGGAATCGTAGGTTGCTCGTTTTCTTGATACCATGTCTTGTTTTGACAGATTTCATGTCAATGCTATGGCCCACATTCGCAAGCTAACCAACAACTTTAACGATGTATTTGAGACAACAAGTGCTCATTGTGCACATGTATTTGTTTTTAATAAACATTGAATTCGAAATACAGTTGACATGTCAGCAATTTAAAGCCAACCCCGTGTGGTTTGCCCTATAGTTGTGCAAGCGTTGGTTTTGTTGGTAAACAACCAACCCTTCTATACCAGCGAGTTTTGATTTGTTTACTTTGCTACCGCTGTACTGGTGGTTTCTCTAGGAATTACAACAGTTCCGCATGTGAGGTGAGTGCAGTATTACTATTTACTAGTACCTATGGAAATACACTCCGTTGTAACGACTAAAAGGAAACAAGTTCGAGCAGTGTTTGAAGTAATCGAGATATTCAGTCACATTTGAATTGTAGTCTTGCGGATCATTTGCAAGGGAGAAACGTACAAATTCTTCACAAAAGTTGCACATAATAAACACTGCCGTTTTATTTTCAGATCGTCACAGCTTCACTATGGCTCGCGGCTGCCTCTGCTGTGTCAAATACATGCTGTTCCTCTTCAACCTGCTCTTCTGGGTGGGTGAACAAACTCACTATACAGATCATGATTTTCAAACAGATTGATCATCTGATTCTGCATTCTATTTTATTATTAAATCATAGTATTCTAAAGGTATAATAAGGATTAGAGTAATGACCATAATGTATTTATATTTTATTCTGCCTCTTTCAGTTGGGGGGCTGTGGTTTGTTGGGTGTGGGGGTGTGGTTGTCTGTGTCTCAGGGCAGCTTTGCCACCCTATCCCCATCCTTCCCCTCCATCTCTGCTGCCAACCTCATCATCACCCTGGGTGCTGTCATCATGGTTACAGGCTTTCTGGGTTGCCTGGGCGCCATCAAGGAGAACAAGTGTCTGCTGCTGAGTGTGAGTGAACTACACTACCCACGATGCACCACACTACATTGCTTGGCACATTGGCAACCTCACCTGCCTCTCTATCTTCTCTCACTTGTTCCCTGTAGTTTTTCATCACGTTGTTGCTTATTCTGTTGGCGGAGATGATCCTTCTCATCCTGTTCTTCGTATACACAGACAATGTAAGACTCCCATAGAAGCCACCTGTCAATTCAACCCCTGGTTATCCTTCCTCATATGGTTCCTGTTCCCATAGTGCCTCTGCCTACATTTCTCATGATCCACTGTGTGTGCAGGTGAGTGAGAACGCCAGACAGGACCTGAAAGAGGGACTTGCACTGTACAGCACCAACAACAACGCTGGCCTCCGCAACGCCTGGAACACCATACAGACCGAGGTACGGTACCTAACTACGGTACCTAACTACTAATGATCTACCATACAACCCCACACTAATAGCATAGCATTCCACAAGGGAGAAGTGCAATATATAACCCTGTCTCCTCTCTCTCCCTGTCAGTGGCATTGTTGTGGGGTGAATGGGTACACAGACTGGCACACTGCCCTGCAGGAGAAGGTGGTTCCTGACCACTGCTGCCAGGTTATCTACCAGGACTGTGGGCGCAATGCCACCAACCAGTTCTGGACACGGGTCAGTTTGTGTTTGTTTAAAAATGTCTGATCTTCTCCCTCCCACCAGGGAGTGTGTTTCTGATCTTCTCCCTCCCACCAGGGAGTGTGTGTCTGATCTTCTCCCTCCCATCAAGGAGTGTGTCTGATCTTCTTCCTCCCATCAAGGAGTGTGTGTGTATCCATGTGTATCTGCAGGTGTAGGAGTGTCCTTTTTCACTTCTCAAGATTATTTGTTTCTCTCTTGTCAGGGTTGCTATAAGAAGGTGGAGGAGTGGCTGGATGACAACAAATACCTGCTGGGAACCATCGCCATGTGTGTTCTGGTCATACAGGTGTGTGTGTGTGTGTGTGTGTGTGTGTGTGTGTGTGTGTGTGTGTGTGTGTGTGTGTGTATACAGATGTACATGTAATGATGATGTTGCAGTGTGACTGATGTGACTTTCTGTCTGCAGCTCCTGGGTATGGCCTTCTCCATGACTTTGTACCAGCAGATCCACCGATCCGGGAAGAAGTACGAAGCTTAGAACACACACACAGAGTTTGAGACCCATTACTTTTATACAGAATTATACTCTAAAAAGACAAACACCTGCGCGCACACACATGCCACAAAACAGCTTTTAATTTAGTGTTTATATTTACACACCCTTGTATCATTTTGTGCACAAAGGCAATATTGTTTTTTAATGATCTTTATCATTATAATCAGTGTTCTTGGCCGGGATTCAATCCGACTGCGGGTTGTCAACAATTAATGTGATCTCATGCATGGTAAATGGGTCATTCCACAAATAAAGTGCCAAAAATCATCATTTTGACATTGTCCCGCCTTATATTTTTCCGACTTCTGGGAAGATTTCAACCAACTTCACCTCAAAATTCCTCCATGTTTTAACCATTATTGAAATTGTACTCTAAAAAGTTGAGCTAGTTATGTTGTTGCTTTGACAGTCATTTCTGAAGATTATTATTTATTTCATGGGATTCATTCATGTTTGTCCCTCATTTTAAGGCCAACCCTGTTATGGTAACATAACTTTTTTTTTTTTAAATGGTGAATCTATTCCTTTTTAAGATGTTTTTTCAAAACAAACAGTCAACTCCTAGTGTAAAGAAGGTGAACTGGTTCTACTCTTTTTGGCAATTTTCTGGTGTTTTGTGGTTAAACTGAGTGTCGATGATAATGTCTTCCCTGTTACCCATAGATTGGAATTGTTAAAACATTTCTAGCCAATAGTTTTGTGAAGCTTGCATTCAAGTGTCCATTCTCCCTGTCATAAGGGGATTTTTATTTAACTGTTTAATGTGACACCGCTTATGTGAAATTAATAGTTTGTTTTGACCAATTTACACTGCCCAAAATGTTAGCATTTTGTGGAAGGACCCAAATGCTGCATATAGCTCAATCGAAAATTCCCTTTAAAAGCTGAATTGTCGACAACCCGCAGTCGGATTGAATCCCGGCCCTAGTTCAGTTATGGTGGGACTAAGGGTGGGTGAGGAAGGGGGGTTGGATTGTGTGTATGTGGGTGTAGGGACACCCCTCAGTCATCCAGAATAGAATGAATGGCTTGAACACAAAAAAGAGTAATGGGAAAGAGGTTTGATTTCATGCCTTAGAAATCCTTAAACGGATTACAGTTATATTGTATGGATGTATTATTGTAAAACCAGTTACTGAGATGTGTTCAATAAAAGTTAAGCTTATTCTGTCAAAGTGCTGGCCATTTTCCCTTCAGTTCAAATTCCAGTTCTGTTTACTAAAGCATCATCATCTAGTACTGTTACAGGAGTGAACTATCATCATCTAGTACTGTTACAGGTGTGAACTATCATCATCTATAACTGTTACAGGAGTGAACTATCATCTAGTACTGTTACAGGTGTGAACTACTGTTACAGGAGTGAACTATCATCATCTATAATTTACGTGTGAGCCCCAGGAGAAACACACCAATGCCACCTCATTCTGCAGAATATTACAAAGAGGAGCAAGGAAAGTGTGAAGGAGTCTGACTTGGGTTAAATCCCCCACTTTACACCACTGTGGTTGAGTTCAAACCTTAACTCTTACACATCAAGTTTAACAACTCAATATCAAAGACTTATACCATGACATTGTTGAATACTCGTTTCTGATTGTCTTGAAGGGCATTCTAGGCATTATTTCCCTATAAAGCACGGTGGAGCACAATGGCTATCGTTCATTACTTGTTTGACCTGCAAAAATAAATATAAATTAATTGAAAACACTGCCATTTTTTTATTCATATTCATAAAAGCAAGCTAGAACTAATGGTTTGGTCAGCTAAACTAGCAAGTCTGTTTCTTTTGTTACCAAGGCAACTACTGTCGCTATCTAGTAAACTTGCTAGCTACTTCAGTGGATGTTGTAGCAGCAAATGTGTTAAATTATAGCCCTGGACTAATAAAAGGGATAATCAACTCGTGGCTCTATGCGTTATCTGGAAAATAAGGCAACTCTGTGGAAGGTTCCGCGAGCGTGTCGTGGAACACATCGTCCACGTCGTTCATTCTTTTCCATAGAACACTTAGCCACTTATTGATTATCCCTTACACAAAGAGTAGAGGGAGGCTGTCACTGGCTCAGTACTTAAATCTTTGCCTCCTACCTAGAGATTATGGGTTCAAACCTCATCTCTTGTGCTTTAATGTACATATCAACAATTTTCCATGTTATACAGAGGGGAGGGTGAAGGAGTCGGTGGCTCTGGCGTAAGGATCTTGCCCCATAAGCACAGGGTTGTAGGTTTGAACCCTGTTTCTGGCTCATAGTTGCCTATTGGGACTGTGAGTCAAGGGGAGTGGCTGCCACACAAAGATGGTTGGGGCAATAAGAGGGGGTGGTTAACTCCTGCAGGGTCCCTGTGACTTCAAAGCAGTGGTTATGGAGAAAATCTCCTGAAAAAAGTGGGTATTTAAATGGAGAGGTAACTAAGTGCCCACTTTTTTCAGATTATTATTTTTTTTTCCATAACCATCTTTGAGTGGCAGCACCTCTCGATCATTCACACAACCATGCTCCAGTGCCACACACAGGGCTGGAACCCAGGATCCTAAGGTTGGAGGGTGAGATCCTTACCACTGAGCCACCAGTTCATTCACATCTTTTCATATATTTGACATAAATATGTATGTAAACAAAAAATTTACATGAGTTTAGCTCAATGTTCAACTTGGTGGACTCCCTTGTCTACCACATGCCAATGGTTAAACTACAATGATTCCCAACCAGCTCCCAGTCCTCAAAACCTACAAAGGTAACAAAAGCAGTCTCTCTGCTTTTTCTGACCCTCAGACACTGGCTACTGGATCATACTGAGCACAGTCCCCTTGCAACACTACTGGTATGCTTGATCAGTTGAGCTGGAAGATAGCCTGTAGAACATGGTACTGAGCTTCCTCACTAAATGATTCACTCACCTCGCTTGTGTTAGCTTTACTAACTTTCCTACAACTTTAGAGAGAGAGTCAGGAAGGGGAGGGGTGTAGAGCTGAAGGGCGAAAGATTAACAGAGCAAGAATGAGAGGAGCCAAGGGTCAGAAGGTCTCAAACCTAAAACAGGGCAAAAAAATGACAGAGCAAGAATGGAGACTTTTGTTTATGGTAAGAAAAACATTTAATCACGTTCTTTATAACAAACACTTACTGGATATGAACCCTACCCAACTCTACAGTCATTTGGAGATTTGAGAAACAATGGTTCAAAACCCATACTCAAATGTTACCACATACCCCACTGACCAAGACATAGAATATCTGGTTAATATTAACTGTCTATTTACAAATCCTTGTCTGTGAGCTGTGTCCATGTATAGAGCCACACAGCCCTGTCCACAAGGCCACAGGGCTAAGGGCCGTGTGAGACTATGACTGGGGGAAGAACAATTATTCAAAACCAATTTTGGATTTAGAAGTCCATGGTTTTGTCGTTGTTGTAGACGACGTTGACCCTGATGACAACGTAGCGGATCAGTTCCTGGTGTCCTCCTAACTGGTAGATGAGATGCTCCCACCTGCCGGACAACACCATCAACACAACACTGTCAGTCTACACACACATCTACACTAAAGTGTCAGCCACACAATCAACACAACCTTAGGCAGTCTCACGCTCACAATCAACACAACCTTAGGCAGTCTCACTCACACAATCAACACAACCTTAGGCAGTCTCACACTCACAATCAACACAACCTTAGGCAGTCTCACGCTCACAATCAACACAACCTTAGGCAGTCTCACGCTCACAATCAACACAACCTTAGGCAGTCTCACTCACACAATCAACACAACCTTAGGCAGTCTCACTCACACAATCAACACAACCTTAGGTAGTCTCACGCTCACAATCAACACAACCTTAAGCAGTCTAACTCACACAAACCAATCGGTTCCATTCACACAGCTACTGCATTTTAGACAACGCCATACACAGTCCTCACCACAATTACAAGATAACCTTTCAGTAGCTAGATGACTTAACGGTCAACTGGAACATACACTGTGGTGTCTGACCATTAAATGAAGCCAGCTCTTACAATATAGTAGTATTTATTGACAGCGTTGAGGACCAGCAGGTCGCCGTGTTTGTTGACCTCCAGGGAGCCGTGCGTGTTAGAGCGGCCCAGGGCGTAGGCTGCGTTGATGGTGGCAGCGGCCAGAGCCTCGGGCATGGACATCCTCATGTTGACACACACCAGGTGCATCACCACCGGCTGGGATAGACAGAGAGGGATAAAGAGATGATGACAGAGGGATCGCTATATAGAGGAATAGGCTTCTTACCTTCTTCTCCCACTAACTCATTGAACTTACCCCCACAGCCCCCTCCATCATTCCCCCCTAACTTTCCTCCTCCACTCCCCATCCTCTGGTACCCACCATAGAGCAACAGTAGGCATTAGGGTTGAAGTCACTGCCCAGGGCAACAATGACCCCAGCCTCCAGCATGTCTCGGGCCCGCGGCTGGGGCAACCGTAGGATGTAAGCGGTGGTTGGGAGTAGGACGGCGGCGGTCTTAGCTGTCGCCATGGCAGCGATGCCATCATCTGTCACCTCCTCCAGGTGACTGATAGCCAAGGCACCGAGCTCTGCCCCCAGCTAGCACCACCAGAGAAAAACACACACACAATACAGGAATGGTTAGGTGAGATGGACATGTTGGGTTCTGAAAATATGAAATATACTTATTCATGTCACTGATGGAATGCTGAGGTTTAGAAGGTCTACACCAGAAGTTAAGGGTTATAAGAGGAAGGTATATAGTGGGTGCAACTAAGCTTGGAATGTGTTGAGTGCAGGGAAGCGATTACATGTGGCAGGCATTGATAAGGGGAGAGAGCCATGGATTAGTAATGGAGAGGGGGTTGAGGTCAGGTCACCTTAAGGGAGAAATAAAAGTTTATGGCCCGTATCACTAGTGTCCTGCCTAGCAGTAAAGAACGATGTTTGTACAGATGGGTAGGAGGAACGGTTAAATATCAGTGCTTGTGTGAAAATGTTTTTGTCTGAATGCAGCTGTATTGACCCTCTGGGCAGAATAAACTTGGTTAAGCTTTCATAAATGTCCGTTGAGTTTTTTACTCTGAGAATTAGAACCTAACAGACAGCACAATGGACACTTAAATAATACGTACAGGTACTAAACCAGTTGTTGTTACCACAGTGACAGTAGAGAGGCGCAGGTTGATGATGCGTACCTGTGCAGAGTTCATGGGGTATAGCTCGTCTCCGTGGAAGTTGATGGAAGCGAGGTGAGGCCCATGTCCAGGCCGGCCTGCAGGATGGAGCGCGTGGAGGACAAGTCAAACACACCCTGCTCACAGAACACATCTATGTTGTCCACCCTCAGGGCCCCCGCTGACATACACTCACGCAGCCGCGGCAACTGGACCTGAAGGATGTCTGTTGTCGCCTCGGCAACAGTCTTACCCCTGGGAAAGAATCAGAAGGGGTGGGTATTTAATAACACCTAGTGAGGACAAAAGTCAGTAGGGTTAGCTGTGTGGGTGAATGTAATACATGACCTCAACAGGTCATGACGATGTGGAAGTGAGGTGTCGGTTCAGGATGGGGAGTGTTCAACATGGTGTAGTGCAGTGGTTCTCAACCTTTTTCTGTTACTGTACCATCAACTGAATTTTGCTCTGCCCGAGTACCTCTGAAGTACCACCTCATGTGCATTTTACCAGCAAGTCCATGGTGTCATGAGTCTTCTCAAGTATCCCCTGTGGATAGGCCAAGTACCCCCTGGGGTCCTAGTACCCCTGGTTGGGAACCACTGGTGTAGAGAGTGTGTGTTCAGTACTTAGGGACGGCGTGTGCTCCACAGTAGGTAGACGATATATTGATTGGCAGGGTACGTCTGGTCATCTCGATGACCTCCAGCATCTTCAGCTCTGTCTGCAGCTCCAGGCCGTAGCCACTCTTAGCCACTCTTACACCAGGGTGGTGCCTGCCCGCTGCATCCGACCCAACCTGCCTGTCAGAGAGGTCAGCAGGTTGGAGGCAAGAGCAGGGTGTGCTCCACTGTGAAGTGGATCCCTCCTCCGGCACGGTGCACATCCATGTAAGTGGCACCAGCCAACTGTAGGCGCACACCGCATTACCTAAGCTGCGTTTTGACAGGCAGCCCAATTCTGATCTTTTTCACTAATTGGTCTTTTTAAAAATCAGATCTGAAACAGATCTCGTGTGAAACGATCTGATGCGATTGGTCAAAAGACCAATTTGTGGAAAAAATATCCGAATTGGGCTGCTTGTGTAAACACCATATAACCTTAATTTTTACTCTAAAAGTTGAGTCATATTACAAGCTATTGAGGCAGGGGGGACAGGACCCATGGAAGTCATACTTACCTTCATGTCAAATTCATGAACCCGGTCTCCAGCCCATACAGGGTGGGTGTGCATCAACCAATCCTGAAACGCAATAATACAATGAGAACAGCTGCATTTCTATAAAACCTAATTCTCTACATGATAGAACACTAAACCAATGATTCAAATATTTGTATCAATAGAACAGGGGCACATTCAGCAGGACCAAACGTTTTGGAACATTAAAATATGCCAGGTAGACCGAACATGGCTCTCTGACACAGGAGGCTGCGGAAGGGGATAACGGCTCATAACCATGTGTTTGATACCATTCCACTGATTCCGCTCCAGCCATTACCACGAGCCCGTCCTCCCCAATTAATGTGGCACCAACCTCCTGTGCTCTGACACATTCATGCTATTTCTATTTGCACCGTTCGACAACGTTTGGCAAATAAACATGGCCAAGATTGCATGTTTACATGGCCCTTGCTATCCGGGATCGTCCCTATCCCATTGAAATTAAAAAATGGTACGGGTTAAGATTAGCATTAGGAAAGGGTTTTAAGGTTAGGGATCCCAGATAGCACAAACCATGTTTACACCGTCGTGCACGCCTAGATCTACCGCCCCCTATTGGCCGGGGTGGTGTATTGCACTGACACTTGCCTGGAATGACGCACATGCCAGTTGCTTCGATGACTTTATCAAACGAGACCCCTTCATATTGGAAATCAATGGTGCTCGCTAGTCCAATATCCTTTCAGACCGTCGTTGCACGAACAAAACACAGCTCTTTTAATCAATAGTTTGCGGTGGAATAACATTTGGTTTAGACAACATTAAGTTTTGCTTTCACAGCACGTTAGGGCAATCCGTAGTCTGCGACGTTTGACAGCCGCTGTCAACTCGTTCTAACCAAATTTAAACAAACATGAACTAGTAGTCAAACCACTGAACATTAAACAATGTTACAAACTGCAGCCCTATATTTGACATTAATGATACAATGTTTCGACTTACCTCCCGATAACCAAACTACTGTTCTCAATCACACAGCTTTTGCATCCCTTCCTTCGTCAGGAACTTCTCACCGTTGTTGCAAATTAAAACCATCTGTTTCGCGTTCTTTACCAAAAGCTTGTTAAGACATTTTGAAAGTCGAAATTAAGCTTAAAAATGTGAATTACTTTTGTAAGTCACCTCTATTTCTATGTCGCCTCGCTGTCACTTTCTAGTGGTTTGGGGAAGATTAAATATGTGGACAACAGCTGTTCAAAGTGCAAGTCCGGGAGGGTCTTTGGAAATGAGGAATACTGTACATTGATTGACAGGTTCTGTTCAACGTGTAGTGTTTGTTAATAATGTTGAGACACCACATCAATCACCTCCCTCACAAACCTGTAATAATACCACCAGACAACAGGTTTAGGAATTTAGGATTTATTTTATTCTACAGTGATATAATACATATTGGATCATAAACAGTAAAAAAAAAAATAAAAATCTTGAAAGTTTCACACATATAAATCTTACCAAGAGCCCATTTTCCACATTGTGAAAATGAAAAAACAAAGATTCAAACACTCATCCAGATCTTCAGTTGCAAGTCTCATCCTCGCCATCATTCTTTCATTTCGCCATCCTCCTCTTCTTCCTCCACTCCTCTAATATATAAAACATTATTGCACCTGTGGGTAGAGAATACGCACTTTAGATCTAAGAATTACACTGAGAACAGCCACTATCAAACATCTGCATCAGTCACACCAGAAGTATGCTGGACACAGAAGTCCAGGGAGAATACATTTCTACTGGTATTCATTTAAGGGTCGACTTGCAGTTCAACCAATATTTCCGAATATAGAGTTGCATTCTATTGCAGAAAACATCTGATTTCAACAAATACTTCCTTCCCTGCTTTCTTGAACTGGGTATCATTTACTGCAAAACAAACAAGCCGAAGTGGGACTTTGAGGGACCTACCTGAACTTGTCCAATATGAAACTTGTTATTGTTGCAAAACGCTTTCTGTTGAAACAGTCTACACTAATGAATACACCCCAGGTCACTGCTCTAAGAGAGGTAGGTATTTCATGAACGCAGTCATTGCCGATCTTGATCACCTCAGGAGTAAAGGACAAGAGGCAGAAGGCAACATTTTAGAAAATCCAGAAGAGGGCTCTTATTTACCTAACAAGTACTTCTCCAAGGTGACCAGCCAATGCTCCATCCACATACTCTTCTGTGTTCGCCAACTGTCGAAACCAATGACAAAAACATGAGAAATTTACATAGGCATTTATCTGCACCAGCCACACACACTGTCCAGGTTAGGTGCAAAATACAAGTCTTGTACCTGCGGCATACGTGGACAAAAAAAATGAATAACTTGTGGGGGACTTTTATTTTGATATGAGATAAGCAGAGCGGAAGTGAGTCTACAACAGAGCCACGTTTGGAAAGTATGTTGAATAATACAATCCTTTAGATATTTTTGTCTCAAATTCCCAGTCATAATGACCAATCGTCCTGCCCACCGGCACTGTAAACTGAAATGGAATTGTTTTTAACTTCTGGCTTCCCGCGGACTGTTTTTCTGCAACCAAATACAACTGAAAGCAACGCTAGTGTATGTAAACGCACCCGTGTCCAGGTGTGCTCCCTCACCTGCATGTTCATGTAGCTGTCCACAGACACTAGGTAGCCCTTGTACTCCATCCCCCACTTCAGCTTCACCATCACCGGCTTGCCTGTCAGGCCGTTCAGGAAGGGTTTAGGGTTCAGAGGTAAACTCTACACACACAGCAACGGGAAGAAGGTGGATTATTGTTATGGGTAATCATTTAATGGAACAAAATAGAACGTTCAGACCCATGTGTAGGGAAGAACAGATGTCTCATCATGTAATGAGACGCATATTAGATTACAATCTGCAACATTACTGTATTTGCTGCTCATTCACTGCAACTGCAATGAATGAATGGGATAACTTTAGCTTGCTGGAAAAAGGCACCCAACTCAACTGCTGATCCGTTTTTCTTTTCAAAAGATCCTGGCAATTTTATTATAACCAACCATATCAACACTCACCATTGCTGTGCGAAATGTGGTGCTATAATATCTTAGTACTTCAATATCTTTTCGACACAAAAACGTCCAGACTTGTACGCATTGCCGCCGAAACCAGGAAGCTGGAGCCTTTCAACTTTGACCCAAAACAAAGGTTAATCGATTGAGAAGAAGAGTTCGAATTATTTATGTACCGCCACCTAGTGTATCGAGGGGCAAACATGAAGAGACATGATTTAAATGTTCATGTTCATTGCTCATTGCGGCCGATATTTTAACGGAAAATGTTATAGATAAATAAAGGACAGTAAACTGTTATATTTATCCATGTCCATCTTCAAATGGTTGCATTTTATTCAAAAGACTGCCAATGTGTAGTTAACTGAACACCTATGGGGCAATGGCGCCCTCTGGCAGTTATAGTGGTTATCGTGTTGAGTACTGCACCTCGGTCCACTTCCCCAAAATCTTTGGGCTATGATGTGACTTATTTGCTATCAATGGATACAATCTACCTAGATAAAGCTTTAATAATTTCTATGTGACGCAGCAAATAAACAAATTCAATGTTTTCAAGACAAAACCCAGTCTTCGGCCATGCCCCAGGAGGAGTGACCCATCAGTGGAAACCACTGGTGTCCAAGGTCATTGTGATTGAATTAAAACATTTGAAACAAGATTTGAAATCTGTATTTCATTTCAAATAAAATGTTTATTTATTTTCAATAAATGAATAGATTTTGTCTGGAATTGCATGAAGAACATATGGCATAGAGGTAAACTGTCATATCTGGGATTGTCTGGCAGCTCTCTTTATGCACTGCCAGTCTGGAGAATGCTCTCATTCATTTTTCTGTCTTGGAGCGTTCGACAGTTACTAAACCATTTGGCAAGTTTGAACTTGAGATCATGGATAATACTTCCAACAGCAAGGGATGGTTTCAGTGGAAATTCCTCTGAAATTACACTTTACATTACTGAAATACTAATGTCCTTACATCAATGTTAATATGTTTGTGTGAGCATGTTCAGGTGTGTGTGTGTGTGCGTGTGTTTGTGTGTGTCTGGTTGTATGGACAGACATACACCTAGGTATGTATCAGGAGCTGCTGCATGCATGACCTAGGATAACACTGACATGTCCCATTGTCTATTGTGTAAAAGATATGCAGGGAGGAAGACTCATGGGGAAGATGGAAAGAGAAGTGCAGGATATAATCCAGAACTAGAGCTCTCAGCAAAACAGAGAATGAGAGATATTAGACAGTATGCAGGTCTGCTCTGGTGTGCTCCATGGAGAGTAGCCATGCTGGGCTCATTGAGGTGAAGCGGAAAGCAGCAGAGAAGAGGCGGGTTGAGGGCCTATCAAAGAATTAGAGCAGGAGATCACTGAGCTAAAGGAGGAAGGGGGGGGGGGGGCATTGAGGGTCAGAGCCCCACATCATTCCCGAATACCAATGCAGCTCAATGACTTTACTGTACTACTGTATAATGCTCATCACCAGCACTGACCACACGAGGGCAACATGTACACAGACACTGTTTGTTATTGATTTAGTTCAAATTTCACAATATTTGGAAGAATGTAGCCTATTGCAGAGAGAGAATATTCTACAATCAAACCCCATATCCTCAGCAGCACTGTCACCAACTACACTTTCAAATAGGCATAATGACAAGATGAGAAGTTATATTATTATTGAGATTGGGCCTATAATATTAGGCCTACAATAAGATGTATTGCTGTCATTATTAAAGGGATATATTGGGATTTTGGCAATGCCATTTATCAAATTCCCCTGAGTCAGATGAACTCATGGATACCATTTTTATGTCTCTGCGTGCAGTTTAAAGGAAGTTGATAACTAGCGCTAGCGGAGCTTGCTAACTAGCATTAGCGCAATGACTGGAAGTCTATGGGTATCTGCATGCTAGCAGATACCTATAGACTTCCAGTCATTGCACTAATGCTAGTTATCGACTTCCTTCAAACTGCACGCAGAGACATAAAAATGGTATCCACGAGTTCATCTGACTCATGGGGAATTCGATAAATGGCATTGCCAAAATCCCAATATATCCCTTTAATAATGAAACTACCTCTTACTTTCTTCATAATGGACACAGAGACCTACAAATGGTATCCACAAGTTCATCTGACTCTGGGGAACTCTTTGCCAAAATTCCAAAGTATCCCTTTAAGATTCCTTTCGAAACGGAACCCCTGGTATAATCTTCTCTGCATAAGGCAGGGTAGTTCATTAATTAATTGGTACTGCGTAATACGGATCAGTTAATACATCTCAATTGGCTTGCATTCCACTCCAACTAGCTGGGATTTTGTTGGGATAGGCCATCAGTAGCATATTGTCAACATAGCCCATGCAGAAGTGTATTTAGCCAAGTGACCGAACTCTTTTGTTGTTGTATTTTACCCCCTTTTTTCTCCCCAATTTCGATCTTGTCTCATCGCTGCAACTCCCCAACAGGCTTGGGAGGCAAAGGTCGAGTCATGCGTCCTCCGAAACATGACCCGCCAAACCTTGCTTCTTAACAAACACCCGCTTAACCCAGAAGCCAGTCGGACCAATGTGTCGGAGGAAACACAGTTCAACTGACGACCAAAGTCAGCCTGCAGGCGCCCAGCCCGCCACAAGGAGTCGCTAGAGGGCGATGAGCCAAGTAAAGCCTGCCCGGCCAAACCCTCCCCTAACCCGGACGACGCTGGGCCAATTGTGCGCCGCCCTATGGGACTCCCGATCACGTCCGGTTGTGATACAGGCTGGGATCGAACCCAGGTCTGTAGTGATGCCTCTAGCACTGTGATGCAGTGCCTTAGACCATTGTGTCACTCAGGAGGCCCTCAAACCCCACAATTTTAAAGTAAGTGCCCAGTGAAAATCTCCCTTTTAAAAGTTAATATTAATCACTTTGACTCGTCCTATACTCGTATTTGTGGCCAAAGCATAAATTGGAGAAAAAACACTTCAAAACCCCAACCTCAAATTCGTATCTCAAACAGATGTTTAAAAAATGCTTGCTATTTCCTCATATAACATGATGTCATCTCCATGAGGAGGATGATTTGGCCAATCAATGGTCTACTTGCGTGAATATTTATAATCCTCAATATTTATAATACCCCAACACACAATTCTGTTGTTGGGGTATTCCCACCCCGTTCCAACACAGAAAAGGTGCTTTTTAACATAATTAATAAAAAATCTTGGAAGGAAAACTATTTCACTCATATTGTAAGTTATTATAGGTCATATTTCATAGAAATCTGTAAACACTAGACAGTTTAGTTTAAAGTGAGTCACTAGCTAGGTTTCTATCCAGTTGGTAACATATTTTAACATTTAACATAGATTAACATTTTTAAAGTTAAATGGGTTTCAATTGTATTTTCAACTCTACTGATGTCACAAAGCGAATGTTCCCACTCTGGTATTGGCATGTGTGCTCTGGCCACCAGCTCGCAGATACAGTTGTGGGTACAGTTTACATGATAAGATTATTATGGCCAAAAGAGGGAGATTATGTTAAATTTGTCAAACGGTAGCCAAGCATGGATTCATCAAATCACCAGAATAGGATCCTCGATATTTATTGGAAAGTAGCATCAAGCTCACCACCACCATCATTTATTTCATCTGTAGCTTAATAAACTGTATGTTTTCCCGAGTCGTAGTAGGATGACCACATAAACATGTCATCCTGTGACTCCAAATTTACTTCGATATGATGGTTATATCAATATTTGGGCATAAAAGCGTTTCCACCTTCATTTCTCGCATAATACATTTACCTACACAAAAATATACAACCTTATATTTTATCGACGAAATTAGCTGTTTCCATCAGGCCTGTTGTAATTTTTTTTATCGGACATATAGGCCTACTTTATTCGCATAAAAAGGTTGGATCGAAACGTGGTTAGAGTCTCCTTTCTAAAAGGGGCAATTATTTCCCCCAATGTGAATCCTGTTCAGCTCACGAGCCTCAATAATTCTGGACCCTGGGCTTTGTTATTCTGCGTTCATTTGTTTTGTTTACACGAAGTGTCAATACACTTTACCGCATTACATTTTTTTATCCGGATGAGTGTCTGTGGATTGGAGAGGTTTGGATGACCACAGCGTGCCAGCTCTGACCTGACACTAACTGGCTCCTGACTACCAGGAATGTTCCTTTAAAGAGATAAATGCAAAGAGACGGGGCGGAGCCGCAAGCCCGCTGTCACTCTCTCAGTATTCCATAGTAGATTCACAGTATATCTTCAGGCTATTAGCAAGCAAATTAACTGTAAGGTAGAAGGTCCCGACGAATACGAGAGAACTCAAATCAGTCCTCGGCTTTTGGAGAAGTAAATGCGGAATAATGGAATACTTTTCCCTGGGTGTCTGAACCGGCTGTGTTGTCAAACTGGGGTCTTTGTTCTTCTTTAATCATATCTGATTGTTATTGAAAGGGAAAGTATAACCTACACGGGCTTTGAACCTTGGCGTTACATTCGCGGATGAAATCTTGCATCTATTTGCCACTTGAATAACACCAACGAGGTGTCTCGTTGCCTATTCACAAGGCTGCTCTCGAGTTCTCTCATAGGCTAACCTCTTCTTGGGAACACTTACTCTTGGGTCGGAACTATGATGTGGACTTTGTTTGCTGTTTTAACCTGCACTGGACTATCTGGTATTCTTGCAGGTTTGTATTTTTTCTTTAAAAAAAACCCTGCTGATAGTCGAATTCGATTCATAGGCAGTGTATTCATTGTGTGCAACAATGTAGCGTTCCCGCTGTCTCGGAACAATACGCGTGACAAGTGCAGCAACCGTGATCAAAGTATTTCCTCACGCTCCGCTCTGTTGACCACCTCGGGTCAACATTCTATTTGTGTGGAGGTGAAACTCGTGTCTCATGATATCATTGAGATTTTCTCTATAATGTAGAATGTTTTCAAACGAAACACAAAGATACCGATATGTTTTTATAACGTTGTAATAACCTCAAAAGACCATAACAATGAAGGCTACTGTGAGCTACCATCCATTGTTGACTGCCAAAATGTATTTTGAATACCTGCCCACATTATAAACAGAATTGCTGTGTTATATAAAAACATGAAATCCCCGTTGTGAACAGAACAGCTCCTGTGTGCATGTTGGCAGTGGAAAGGGCTCTTAAAGATGGCAGTGTTTCCCAGAAGGTGTTCTTACATCCCACATGCAATGCATCTGGAACACGTCTGGAGTGCACATCCTCTTCCCATAGCTGCCCAAAACTTGATCTGTGTCAAAGTCCACACTGAAGCGTTCAATTCAAGATTTTAGATTCACATTTAGATTACGTACACACAGACGCACACACACACACCCTCACCCTTCTCCTATAACCTGTCATATCTCTCTTCCTATAGATGTGGGTCGTGTAGGGGGGGTAGCCCCTCGCTGTGAGAGCCAGGCGTGTAACCCCCGAATGGGCAATCTGGCGCTAGGCCGCAGGGTCCTGACCCAGACCGTGTGTGGCTACAAGGGCACCGAGCCCTACTGCTCCTACTCTGACCCCTCCTCCTCCACAGCGCCCTGCCCCTCGGCCAGGTGTGGGGAGTGCAACGCGGCCCTCCCCCTGCAGGCCCACCTGGCTGCAGCCATGGCCGACTCCTCCTTCCGCCACCCCAACACCTGGTGGCAGTCGGCCGGGGAAGCAGAGTCTGAGACTCTGCAGCTGGATCTGGAGGCCCAATTCATCTTCACCCACCTGATCATGGTGTTCCGCTCGCCCCGCCCCACCGCCATTACACTGGAGCGCTCCCAGGACTTCGGGCAGACCTGGAAGATATTGCAGTACTATGCCAGGAACTGTAGCGCCACTTTTGGACTGGAGGAGGGAAAGGCAGTGCTGGACGGGGCCCCCTGCACCTCCAAATACTCTGGAGCTTACCCCTGTACCAGGGGAGAGGTAAGGAGGGATTGAGGAGGGCTTTTGTGTGTGTGTGAGAGAGTGTGTGTGTGTGTACAGAGACAGACAGACAGGACTGTCTGAGACAGAACCAGGTGTTAGTCCAGACAGCAGCTCAGACTCACACCTCTAGCCGTCCAGGAAGTGTCCTGTCATGGCACCTTACTTATGGACGGATGAACAGCTGGAAGGAAGGCGGGATGATTGATGTTGGCTACTGTACTACACACAGGAGTGTCCACTCCACTCCCCCCCTCATTCATAAAGCTAACCTGCATATTCCCCTGTGTGTCTGAATCATGGGTCTCTAATCTAAATACAGGTACTAATCAAAACCGTGATGAGTTGAGTCAGGTGTGTTAGTGCTGGGCTGGAACTCCAGTCTGCACACCCTAACCTCTCTACAGCTCTCTACGGCCTGGGTAGTCCATAGTACCCAAGCCAGACGCAGCACTACGGAGGATAGTGTTATTGTCATGTCCAGGCCTGAGTTTTACAGGCTGGCGTGTTTAGTTTCGTTTTTGGTGTAGGGTTTTTGGTTCTAGGTGTTATTTTCTATGTTGGGATAATGGTTCCCAATTAGAGGCAGCTGAGTGTCGTTACCTCTAATTGGGAACCATATATATGTTTGTGGTTTTCACTACGGTTTTGTGGGTTATTGTTTGGGTTCGTAGCGTAAGTGTTTAGTCTAGGTTATGGGCCGTTGTGCCGATCTTCATTTGTTTATTATTTTCCCAGTTACGTCCTTAAATAAAATATGTATACTGGATACCTCGCTGCGCCTTGGTCCGTCCATACAGAAGATCGTGACAGTTATTACTAGGGAAGGATGGTTATCAGTTGGGGGTGGGGATTATGTGGCACGAAAGGGTTCCTGGCAGCTCCTTGATGTCTAACTGAAACAGTGTGTGAGGGGTTTCAGCTCCTACCAAGGCAGAGCTAACAGTACACAGTGCAGGGAGATCATGTAGTGCAGGGTTCCCCAACTGGCAGCCCATAATATTTGTTGTTGTTGTTTTGTTGGACGTAAAAACACCAGGAAATCAGCTCCAAGTCATTTTCATTTTGGAAATCTGTTCCCAAGTATTCCCATGCATAATAGAGAGACAAGTGATCGTAAACAATTGTAAGCAAGATTTGAAATTATTATGTTTAAGTCAAATATTATATGTTTGGGCTTCTTGCGGACAATTTGCAGTCTACAAATTATTTGTAATTATGATCCGGGCCCCCCGAACATCCGCTTAAGAAAAAATGGGCCACGGCTGAATCTAGTTGATGATCCCTGATGTAGTGCATGTTGACTCTGTAATGAATCTAGTTGATGATCCCTGATGTAGTGCATGTTGACTCTGTAATGAATCTAGTTGATGATCCCTGATGTAGTGCATGTTGACTCTGTAATGAATCTAGTTGATGATCCCTGATGTAGTGCATGTTGACTCTGTAATGACTCTAGTTGATGATCCCTGATGTAGTGCATGTTGACTCTGTAATGGTACTGTTCCACAGGCTTTTCCCTGGTAGGATTGCCTACATGTAATCCTGTCATCTTTTATGATCCGCTGTATCGTACATCCAAAAGCAGTCTTCCCCTGTGAGTGGTGCGTGTGTGTGTCCATGCAAGTGTGAGCATGTGAAAGTGTGTATGTGTTTATTTGAGGGACCCAGCTTCTATAAGATACTTGAGTCATGTTGTGATGTGAGTGCAATGCATGTATGTGTGTTAATGCTTGTGTCTTTTTGTGTGTGTGAGGGAAGCACGAGACACTGTGATAGTAGCATGACCTTTACCCTCTAACCTCTGTCGTTGGCTGGCCCTCGCTTTACACTCGTCGCCATACCCACTGGCTCCAGGTCATCTACAAGTCCCTGCTAGGTAAAGCCCCGCCTTATCTCAGCTCGCTGGTCACCATAGCAGCACCCACCCATAGCACGCGCCCCAGCAGGTATATCTCACTGGTCACCCCCAAAGCCAATTCCTCCTTTGGCCGACTTCCAGTTCTCTGCTGCCAATGACTGGAACGAACTACAAAAATCTCTGAAACTGGAGACACTTATCTCCCTCACCAGCTTTAAGCACCAGCTGTCAGAGCAGCTCACAGATCACTGCACCTGTATATAGCCCATCTGTAAATAGCCCAACCAACTACCTCATCCCCTACTGTATTTATTTATTTATCTTGTTCCTTTGCACCCCAGTTTTTCTACATTGCACATTCATCTACTGCACATCTACCATTCCAGTGTTTAAATGCTATATTGTAATTACTTTGCCACCATGGCCTATTTACTCTTACCTTCCTTATCTTACCTCATTTGCACTCTTTGTATATAGATTTGTTTTTCTACTGTATTATTGACTGTATGTTTGTTTTACTCCATGTGTAACTCTGCTTTATCTTGGCCAGGTTGCAGTTGTAAATGAGAACTTGTTCTCAACTTGCTTACCTGGTTAAATAAAAGTGAAATAAATAAAATAAAAAATGACCCTGAGGTCAGGGGAGGAATCCAGACTCCAGAGCCCTTTCAGCTCCTCATCACAGAGCCTGCTATACTAAACCATCCTCCACTCTCTCTATCGCTATGGCTACTGTATTTATCTTGTGATGTTCATCATTAACTTAAACCATAATGCTGACATAATGCTGACAGCTCAACTGTCTGTGGCCTGTCTGAGGTGATGACAGCAAGGCATGTACAGAACGGTGTGTGTGCTTTACCATGGGAGCTGAGAGCTGTGCTCCGTGTGTTTATGTCCATACAGAGGGCAAGGTGCACACGCAAATATTCCTGCCCTGTCAGGCTTTCACCTACTAGCTTAATGTGTCAAGTGCATGTGTCTGTGTGACTGTGTGTATGTGTCTGTGTGACTGTGTGTGTGTGTGTGACTGTGTGTATGTGTCT
The DNA here is from genome assembly GCA_003317085.1 of Hucho hucho. NCBI lineage: Eukaryota > Metazoa > Chordata > Actinopteri > Salmoniformes > Salmonidae > Hucho > Hucho hucho. Next base: position 193,977 of record QNTS01000169.1, on the reverse strand, counting down.
GTGTGACTGTGTGTATGTGTCTGTCTGTGTGACTGTGTGTATGTGTCTGTGTGACTGTGTGTGTGTGTGTGTCTGTGTGATTGCGTAGTGAGTGTTTGAGCTTAACTGGTGTGACAGTTATGTGTCGAGTAGGTGACTGTGTGTATGTGTCTGTGTGTATATACACGCGCGTGTGTGTTTAGTCAGTGTTAAGTGTTTGGGCTCCTGCAATCAGATAAGTGTTTAGCTGTGATGGATAGCAAGAAGGAGGGAGGAGGAGGTGTGTCTTAGCTTGGAGCGATACTGTGAGGGAGCAGGTATTCTCAGCTTTCCCCCTCCTTTATCTGACAAACATTAAAAAGCATGTCATCTCTTGTGCTGAGAGCTGAACATGTTCGTCTGAATGGGGGAAAACCTGGGAGGCTGTGAGTTCAGGTACTAACTGAAGAGGTCTAGTTAGTCTCTCTGTTGGAGAGCTCAGGGCTCCTTGTGTTATTTATGAGGTCAGCTAGGCTGGAAGAATGTGTGTTAGTTGTTATAGAGACTGTGACCTCCTTGGGGAGGGAGCCGTCCAAACAGAGCCCCACACACACCTCTCTCTCTCTGTCTGTCTGTCAGGGAGGAAGTGCCGTTGCCCTGATGGACGTTGGTCCTGCAGGCGAGACGGCCCATCCCCCTCCTCTCGCGATCTCTCTCTCTCTCTCTTGCTCTCTCCCTCCATCAATGCCCATTATTCCTGTTTACCAGAATACAGTCCACAGTGCTTTGATGGAATTAGCCATGGCTGTTAAAGCCAGACTTACACTGCTTTTCAGACAGTAACAGGAAGAAAAGACTATGAGCGTAGAAATGCCACATGCTCCCCTGACTAAGGTTTCTGTGGGACTGCTCTCTCTGTTTCTAGAGTTTGGCAGAGAGACCATACCCAGACAATGACTTGACATTTCGTATGCACGAAAAACTTTAATGAGAGTCTTACCTTTTTTGTTTGTATGTCTGTGTTAGAGTTTGCATTCGTTGTGTGGGTTGCATGTAGTCTGTGCCCACTGCCTGCAGCTGGAGCATCCAGAAGGCCTCTTGTGGAATTTTTGCAGGGTTTGGGAATGTTGATTGGGTAAGTGTGTGTGTAGTTGGGAATGTTCATTGGATGTTGTGTGTGGAGTTTGGGATTGTCCATTGGGGATGTGTTTGTGTGTGGGACAGTGTTGCTGCGGTGTCGCCGGGCTATCGCAGAGCCTTTGTCCAGGGCTAAGTTATGTGGGGCTGCATCTCTCGCCCGCTCTTTGTCTCGTCCTCCTCTCCCGCGGACTAGCGCCCCTTGCCCTATTTGTTGTGTTCCCTTAATTGCAGAACACAATGCTGTGACTCTGTGACCTATTCCAACAACAGGGAACTTAAAAGTGCTCCTCCCATCACACCCCAGGCCAGCCATACAGCCAATGGGGACACAGCATGGGCTCGACTCACACAGTCAACCCCCCCAAAAAACACACACACACACACACACACACCCCTCACCCAATGATATCTATGACAGGGATACATACTCTCCTCCAATAACACTCCCTCACAGCATCACACACTTCCCTCAATGACAACGAACTCCCCTTAAACAAACACACTTCTGCCCCAGTGATATCTGTGGCAGAAACAGGAACACATTTCACCCTCAACAACAGCAGCAGTGTAAGCAGGTTGCCATAGGAGCAGTCACCAGGGTGATGACAGTTGTGCTTGGGCTGGGGGGTAATATGGAGGGATCATCAATTTAGGGATGCAAGACTCAGAGAGAGAGAAAGAAAGAGAGACAGAGAGAAAGGTGCAGAAAAGAAGATGTGTTGTCACCAAGTCCTGCATAATAACACAGTGCCACTAACTCATATCATTTTGACTGACTGTTGGATTGGTTGATTGACAGGTGATCTACCGTGCCCTCCCCCAATGGGAATCTCTTGACCCGTATGGGGTGGCAGGCCAGGAGCAGCTGAGGGTGACCAACGTGCGCATACGTCTGCTGGAGCGCCAATCCTGTCCCTGCCAGGCCAAAGATCCCACAGTTGGAGCCCCGCCCACCAAGCACTTCGCCATTTATGACCTCATCGTGAAGGGCAGCTGCTTCTGCAATGGGCACGCCGAGCAGTGTGTCCCTGCGCCCGGCTACCGCCCTGTCAGGGACAGAACTAACCACGTGGTGAGTGTGTGTGCATGCATGCGTTTTGTGTATCAGTCATTAGCATAGTGATGAGGGATATGCTAACCACTTTTCTTTGTCCCACTTCCTGTGCTGGGCTTGCTCTGTCTGGGTAGAGCTGCCTTTCCTGTGATCCAGATTCCAAAGGAAATATTGATTCAGCACTGGGTTAATGATGGTGTTGAAGTCTGTGTGTGTGTGTGTGTGTGTGCTGATAAAGGTGTGAATGGACATGGCTGATTCACAGTGTGTAGATGGACATTAGAGATGCAGCGAGCGATTTTCAGACTGCCAGTGGAACGCCTATCTCTGCCATCTCCACAAGCAGTTCCGCCCGACGCCTTTCGAAGCAGAGCGCCTATTCTATTGCAATCAGCAGGCCCAGAGAGCAGGGAAAGTGAGTGTGATGAGTGTGACAACAGACCCTTTACACTGGAGACACAGAGACAGAGACATAGACACACCGAGACTGTCTGACTGTGGGTAACTATAACTTTGTGTATGAGTGTTAAGCCCACAATAGCAGTGTCTGTGGCAGTATTACAGTATCTAGAAGCTTGTATGTTTGCAGCCGGTCAGTCTGTCTCCTCTGTGTGAGCCCACTGTAATCAGAGGTGTCTGTCTGTCATCCTCCCCCATAATATCACTGGCTTATCTAGTAACCCAGTGGGCTACACTTAGTTAACTTAGTTTGGACTTGACCCTTTCTAGGCTACAAAAAAGCATCCTCAGAATGTGTTATAAGCTTTTTAATGTTGATATTCTAAACATTAGGTTATATCACAACACAACATGACCTAACGTTGTAGGAACGTTGGTGTGTCGTGTGATATGAGGGAGAGTTGGGTAAACAAGCGTTGAGACGGGGGACGGTATGAGGTTATATAAGTACTTTCTCTCTCTCTCTCTCTCTCTCTCTCTCTCTCTCTCTCTCTCTCTCTCTCTCTCTCTCTCTTTGTTTCTATCAGCAGTTTGTTTTCTGTCTCTGTTTCGACCCAGGATGGTCATATCTACCAAACCCAAACAACCAGATCACGGCAAGACAGTGAGGAGAGATTAGAAGCCTGTAAACACACTCAAACAAGACGGGAGGGTGTGAGTTTGTGTACATGTTTTCCTACCTAATCAGGACCAGAATGTCCTGACAAGGTAGGAAAACAAGAAACTTTTTGAAAAGTCAGGACTTGTTCATGTTCTGAATTTGTTAAAATGCTATTTTAGGCTTAAGGGTTAGTTTTAGTGTTTGGGGCTGAGGTCAGGGTTAAGGTTATGGTTACGGTTAGGGTTAGGTTTTAGGTTAGGAGTTAGGGTTAGGGGTTTTAGGTTTAGGTTAGAGTTAGGTTAAGTGAAAATAGGATTTTGAATGGAACCGGGCGGGGTCGGTTGTGTGCGGGCCCCGCCCCACCGCACATTTTCATTGGTTGAGGCGCATTCGCATTCCACCACGCTCTGCTTGGTGATATGAGGGCACGACAAAACCTTTTCCCCCTCAGGAGAATGAAAAGATTTGGCATGGGTCCCCAGATCCTCAAAAGGTTCTACAGCTGCACCATCGAGAGCATCCTGACCAGTTACATCACTGCCTGGTATGGCACCTGCTCTGCATCTGACCGTAAGGCGCTACAGAGGATAGTGCACACAGCCTAGTAGTACATCACTGGGGCCGAGCTCCCTGCCATCTAGGACCTCTATACCAGGCGGTGTCAGAGGAAGGCCCTAAAATGGTCATAGACTCCAGCCACTCAAGTCATAGACTGTTCTCTCTGATACCGCACGGCAAGTGGTACCAATGCACCAAGTCTGGAACCAACAGGACCCTGAACAGCTTCCACCCCCAAGCCATAAGACGCTAAACAGTTAGTTAAACAGCATTCACCCTTTTTGCACTCCTTTTTTGACTCATCACATACGCTGCTGCTACTGTTTACTATCTGTCACTTTATTCCAAGTCATATGTACATATCTACCTCAATTACCTCATACCCCTGCACATCAACTCGGCTAAATACATTGGGTACCAGTACCAAGTTATCGTTACTAATTGTGTATCTATTATTACTTTTAGTATTGTGTTTTATTTTTCTATTATTTCTCTATTTTCTTTCTCTGCATTGTTGGGAACGGCCTGTAAGTATGCATTTCACTGTTAGGCCACACCTGTTGTTTACAACAACAACAACAACAAAATTTAAATCCCACTGTGGATGTATTAGACTGCATAATTGCTTTGGGGGCATACTTATATGCATTGTACAGCTTTACCCATGGATTCTGCACCCATGAAATAGGGTATCAGCCTACACAGTGACACCCATAGAAAACAATTGTCAAGAGTTTACACAAATATTAGCATCTTAGCTCTTATTGCAGGACTTTGACTGTGGGAAATCCTTTTCCCAGTCAGTCTATTCTGCATATTGAACATTCGAATTGCACTGAACAGCCCAACCAATGTGACACCCACAGAACATAACTATGTAGAGTTTAAACACATATTAGCGTATTAGCTCTATTGGAGGACTCTGAAACAACTGTGAAATGAGCCACATTAGCTCACGAGTCCACCTATTGTGTATTGAAAATTCAGATCTAATATGGCTCATTTCACAGTGGTTTCAGAGTCCTGCAATAGAGCTAAGACACACATTTTTGTGTAAACTCTACATAGTTATGTTCTGTGGGTGTCACTGAGTAGGCTGATACCCATGGATTGTGCACCCATGAAATGGGGTAAGGCTGTACAGTGCATATACGTATGCCCCAAAGCAATTATGCAGTCTAATGCATCCACAGTGGGATTTCAACCGTTTTTTCTGTTTATTGTCAAACTAATTAATTATTGTATTTCATATTAAATTATGTAACAACATTCCAACATTGTTTAGCATTATCTAGTCCAAATATAGCATGATTCCACTATTTGTATTAGTTTGCGTCACTTTCAATTTGGGATTTTTATTTTGAAGGCAAACTGCAAATTCCACTACTCCACACACAAAGGACAGGCACCGGTGACCATAGCAACGGAGTGCGCACTACCCTCTGTAGCACCTTGCGGTTGGATACCAAGTAGTTGCCATACCAAGCGGTGATGCAGCCAGTCAAGATGCTCTCAACGGTGCAGCTGTAGAACTTTATGAGGATCTGAGGCCCCATGCCAAATCTTTTCAGCCTCCTGAGGGGGAAGAGGCGTTGTCATGCCCTCTTCTCAACTGTGTTGGTGTGTTTGGACCATGATATGGCCAAGTTTCCGAGAAACAGGATATTACAGTTCTTCAGGTCCCGTTGATAGGATAGTCTCAAACGGAGCTCGTCCAGTTTGGTCTCCAGTGATTGTACATTCGCCAATAGAACAGAGGGTACAGGCGGTTTATTTACTTGCCGCCATAGTTTCATAAGGGTGCCCGCACGTCGGCCTTTATATTGCTGTCTTTTTCTCTTCCGAGTGTAGCGGATTTAAGGTCCGGGGTAGAAATTAGGGTAGAAATCTTCATCCAAATCGAGGTTAATGATTGCTGTTCTGATGTCCAGACACTCTTTTCGGTCATAGGAGCTGATGGCGGAAACATTATGTACCAAAAAAGTTAAGATCAGCGCAAAAAAACACAAAATAGCAGTTCAGGAGCCCAGATTTTGTGCACCCATAATTTCCATAGTTTTTTCTGTTTATTGTCAAACTAATTAATTATTGTATTTAATCTTAAATTATAACAACATTCCAACCTTGTTTAGCATTATCTAGTCCAAATATTGCATGATTCGATCCACTATTTGTATGTTTGCATCGCTTTCAATGAGGGACTTTTATTCTGAACCGCAATTCCACTTTTGTGGCTAATTGTTAATGTGGCTAGCTTCATATAGGTAGGGACAAGCGGGTACCAGGGCCGCGTTCAGCAGGAGGACTGACACAACGTTGGCCAACGTTCAGATATAAATGTATTATGTAGAAGAAACATGCTTCTCTGATATAAGAAATCATGTCAGTTATATTCATGGCATTTGAGTCTGCAACGTTCCAAAACGTTTTTTTACTGAACATGCCCAGACGAACCCATTGAGCTACACGAACCCAGCTCTGCGCATCGCTTGCCTGGAAGGCCTCAGCAAATGAATTCAACCGTGTGGTGGGCGGGGTAGGCCGGGCCGGCCTTGATATTGAGGGCTATTAGTGCCCAGACAGTTTAGTGCAGTCCAAAGTGTTTTTGGGGAGAAACAGTGTTTTTGTTGTTGTGCTGCAGGGCTTACAGGTCCAGACCACATGGGAAGGTGATAAGGGTCTGTGTGATCCTCACTGAGTCCACCACAGAACCAGTTTTTGACCCACATCCAACCCTCCGGCCCATGCTCAGCTACTGGAGAGTTAGCAGCAATTAGCATAGCAAGTGGAGAGGCCGTATGAGTCTCTAAGGGCTGTAGAGACTTGCACAGTAACTGGAGTCTGAGAATGAGTTTCTGGAGAGGTGTTGGAATTTAAAGACTGCACCTCATGGAGAGTATTGTGCTATACAGGTGTTTGCCTGAGTACACACACGCTGATGATCGGATTAACACACACACTTATCATGTTGTTTGGATGAATACACACACACACACTGCTGATGAATGACTTAATTTCACATTGAACAATAAAGCTTTTGATGTGTGAGGGAAACGGTCGTGGGGAGGGGAGCTGTCAAGGTCTTCCTGAGCACCCCTCTGTACCCTCTGCCATCCCTCCCTGTCCATGTCCAACAACCTCTTTATCAGAGGGTCAGAGTGATTGAAATACAGGCCTGTCAAAACAGAACACACACAAGCTCTTGGAGATGGTGGGGGCAGGCAGGAGTGTGCGTGCATTTGTATATGTGTGTGCATTTTATTTGTGTGTGTGCTTGGGAGCCTGGCTGCCTGGGTTTGTATTTGTGAGTGTGTTTAGTGGTGTATGTGTATGCGCTAATTGTCCCATATCACGCAGGTAAACATGTGAAATTGTTTGGAATACCAGCTGTCTGGAGCTTGGCCAATGTCTCTCTCTCCTCTCCTTCCCCCCTCTTTCTCCTCTCCTCCCCCCTCTTCTTCTCTCTACTTGCCTCCTTCCCCCTTTTCCACATTCAATCCTGGTTACAGATGATTTCATTCTCATTGATGTAGTTATGTACTCAGAGTTCCTTCACTCATTTTCAGTTTGTCCAATCCAGACCTACCACATCCATTTCTCACACTGTCTTACCAGACTCTCCTTATCTTCCTCCATTCTCCTGGTTGATGGAATATGGTTGGGGTTATGTCTTGGGCTGGCACAGTGGCTGGGGTTGAGTTTGAGATAAGGTTAGGGTTAGATCTGGGGTTAGTGCAAGGGCCTGGGATATGTCTCAGTTCCGGTAGCTACAGGTCTCTCCCATCCCTGTGTTTAACCCTCTGTGTGCAGCATAGGGGAGAGGGGAGAGGGCATTTAGAGTCAGAGGGCAGCAGCCTCTATAGCCATACACTGTGGGAAACTGAAACTACCGCAGGGGTTGGAGTGTGTGTGAGCGTTTGTGTTCAATGTGTGTGTGTGTGCGCATGTGTCAGTGTGCTTGAATGTGTGTGCATTCAGGCCTCTCTCTGTGTCTCTGTTCCCCACACAGAGGAACTGTAACCCAAACAGATAAATAGCTACCTCAGATGCCTTGTCAACCTCCCACCTAGAGTACATCATTAACCACTCACAGGAATGACAAGGAGACTGTTATTGTGCTCTCAGCGCTGCATATTTTTGTGCATACACACACATACACAAATGCTCGCTCACACATGCTCGCTCACACACACACACACACACACTCAGACACTTTCCTTTTCAGGCCCCTTTCGTCACAAGGCCAATGTTCATTTCCAGCGATGAAGCCAAACATTCAATCTCCATTCAGCAATTACAGGACAGGACCTGAAAGAGAACAGGCAGGGGAGCCCCCCCCCGACCCCCAGGGGTTAGACTTGGGGTGCTGCTGCTCTCTCCCTTACACTGACCTCTTTGTCCCTCCCTTCCTCTCCCTTCCTCTCCCTCTCCCTTCCTTTCCTTCTCTCCCTCTCCTCCTCTCTCTCAGGTTCATGGGAAGTGTGTGTGTAGGCACAACACTGCAGGTGTTCACTGTGAGAGCTGCGCTCCGCTCTACAACGACCGACCCTGGCAACCTGCGGACGGACTCACAGGGGCGCCACACGAATGCAGGAGTGAGTGACACTACTGATATTCACTATACACTAGGGCCAGGAGTTTTATCTGAGGATGGGATCTGGTCAGGAAAAACTCACGGCCCCACTTACGGCCATCATTGATCATGATGACCAATCAGTGCCTGTTTAGAGAAGATTGGCAGATATCTGTGATTCTGATGTCCCGCCCCGGTCTCCCTATAGAGTGTAAGTGTAACGGGCATGCCCAGAGCTGCAGTTTTGATTGGTCGGTGTGGCGGGAGTCCGGCCAGCGCAGCGGAGGTGTGTGTGAGTGTCTACACAGCACAGAGGGACGCAACTGTCAGCGCTGTAAGACTGGCTTCTACAGAGACCCCCAGAGGGCGCACACGGCCCAGGACTCCTGTAAACGTAAGACAAACTCACGCACACACACTCCAGATGGCTAAAGCAAAAGCTCAAAGTACTTCAAGGATTTCAAGTAGTATTTGAACCCATGTCTGACTCACATTCACTGGCTTGCTCTATCACTCACTGACTCAATCACACAAGCACTCACACACATAAACACACACCCTAGGAATCCAGAAAACATGAGACACATACACACTGTATACACCTTACTGGCAGAGCCAACTCATTCCTGCCCGGAATGCTGATTGCTGAGATCGCAAGCCGAGACGTGCTGGATAACGTCGCTCCTGATGGGCACCTGGCTCTTTGTGTGGGTGTGTGTGTGTGTGTCAGTGTGTTTGTGTTGTCTTTCACACGGCCTACGCTCTGTCTGAGGATTACACATAGATGAATCATCAGACTGGGGCATACCTGGGACCTGAGTGTCACACACACACTGCCAACCCCGACCCCTGTCCCTGTTGTTATGGCTGTTTGCGTTCACCTGTGAGTCACTGGAGTGGTTCGTCATCACTAATCAACACAGTGGTGGTTCATGTAAGGAAAAGGAAAGGGAAAGGGGGATACCTAGTCAGTTGTACAACTGAATGCATTCAACTGAAATGTCTCTTCCACATTTAACCCAAGGGCCTTGTGTGTGTGTGTTGTTTGTGCTCTGTGATGGGACTTAAGTAAACACTAGATACCCATCCATAAACACGACAGGGGTTACATTCTCTGATTATCTGTCTGATTTGACCCAGTGAGCTCAGCCCCACAGTTATGCAGAGGGCTGGGGAGACGCTGGCTGGTGTGTGTGTGTGCGTCACTGCATGCTTGCGTGCATGTGTTTAGGTTTGCCTTTAGGGAAGTCTGTAGCATGTGGGTATTTTCACATTGTCAACAAGTGAGAGTGGAACACGTATTTGGGGAATGTTTGCCGACAGGACACGTTTAAGAGGGGAACCCCAGTGTCAGAGCGAGGTTGAAATCTGACAAATGAGGAATTTCCCTCCGTCTCTAGGAACATATTTCCAATTCCAGGCGGAGCTCTTTAAAGAAAACACACAATCATGCCGCAAGCTCACACACACACAGTAACAATGAGCGTGTGTGTGTGTGAGATACATTTTTGTTTGTTTTCTAAGTGGGTGTGTTCTGTGGTTGTTCGGGCAGCTGCTCTGTCACGTATCACTACAGACCCATAATGTTCTCATTGTGAGAGCTCACTGCGTCAACACACACACACCTCTCCACACATTCTCATCTCTAAACTCCCAATTATTATACAATTACTGTATTAACAATGTCCTATTATACAACATGAGAGAGCGAGAGAGAGAGGGAAAGTGTGTGTGTGTGCACCTGCGTGTGTGTGTGTGTGTTTCAATGGCTTTGCTGCTTCTGGGCTGGTATTGTTCTCCTGTAATGATTAACTTGAGGCGACTGAACACTACAGTCTCATCAGGGCCTCAATAGATGCTTTTCAGGAAGAAAAATTATTTGAAGTTCAAGTTTATTATCGTTAATCGGGATGTCTGTAAGGATTCCCCTGTCTTTATGAGTGTGTGATTGTGTGTGTGTCTGTGCGTGCATGTGTGTGTGTGGGTGGGGGTGTGTGGGTGGGTGGTCTGCATGGGTCTTTACAAGGTCTGTTGATAATGAAAGATACAGAATGAATGAAACTACAGATGCATCTTATCTTATATTTGTTGCCCATGGCGATAAGTGATAAAGGTACAGCCTTGTCTGGGTCTCAGACAGTAGAGCCTTGTGACATCATCTCCCTGCACCCAGACAGGGGAGCGGGGGAGAGACACAGAGGGTCTGGCTCTGGTTATATAGTAATTTACTGCCAGTGGGGTAGGATGGGGGGGGGAGGGCTTCAAGCATCATTAAACAACAGAAATAAATCTCTACACCACCCCTCCTCCTCCCCTTCCCATCTCTCCCTCCCTCCTCTTGTCTCTCTCTAGTTCCCCCCTCGCCCCCCTTTGTATCCCTCGCTCCGATGAGTACAGATTTATGGTGACTACTTTGGCTGTTACTCTCACCTCCTGCAAAGTTCTCTTGTAATTCACAGACTACGAGGACAGCAAGAATGTGTATGTGAATTTATGTGTACATTTTATGTGGTGTGTGTGTGTTTTGAGCCTTTGCAAGTTGTGTGTTTTATAGGGGGGTTATGGTGTGTGTGTGTGTGAGGTGGTTGTTGAGTGGGCAGAACATAGCACTGACTGTGCTTGTCCCTCTATCTCATATTGCCGCAGGCTGTTTAAAGAACACACTATCAGCAGAGAGAAGGGAGAGAGACAGGAGAAAGAACTGTGGAAGGTATTTGAGAAAGACGTGTGCGAGTGTGCGCGTGCCTGTGCATTCCCGCGCGTGTGCTTGGGTGCATGCGCATGTGGTAGCCGCGTGCATGTGTCCTTGTGTGTGTGTGATGGCGATCTGATAAGAGGATGACAGGGAGACCATTGTGCTTCATGGTCCTGGAAAACCCTGGACTGTTCCAGTCAGTCCAGAGTCCTTTGGGAAGTGATCTCTCTCCCTCTTATCACTTCCTCCTCCAGGCTAGGCTACAATGAGGTGGCACGCTCTGGAGTGTGTTTGTCTGTGTGACAGTTACGCAAAGGGGAACTACATGACTCATAAGTGCCTAATAAAGTCATAGATAGAAAAACTAAATATACTCAACTGGAAATGTTGCCAGCATTAGGGTTCTCAATCTGAATGTGTGCAGTGGTTTACTTTGAGTGGATTTGATTGGCTGTGGTTGAGTGTGGTGGATTTAATTGGCTGCGGTTGAGTGTGGGTGGATTTGATTCGCTGTGGTAAGGTGCAAATAGATCCAAATGAATGGCTGTGGTTTATTTGTGAGTAGATAACATTGGGTTGAGTGCCGATGTATTTGATTAGCTGTTGTTGTATATGTAACTGATGTGCGATGTCTCCCCTCTCTCTCATCCCTCTCTTCCCCCAGCATGTGGCTGCCACCCCCTGGGTTCAATACCATTCCACCTGGGCGGGGGGTCTCTCTGTGACCCTACCAACGGAGACTGTGTCTGCAAGCCCGGCATGGGGGGCTCCCACTGCGACAGGTGCATGGTGGGATACTGGGGTTTCCATGACTACGGCTGCCGTCCGTGCGACTGTGCGGGAGACTGCGACCCCTTCACAGGAAACTGCATGTCTGGGTGAGTCATATATACAGTTGAAGTCTGAAGTTTACATACACCTTAGCCAAATACATTTAAACTCAGTTTTTTACAATTCCTGACATTTAATCCTAGTGAAAATTCCCTGTCTTAGGTCAGTTAGGATCACCACTTTATTTAAAAAATGTGAAATGTCAGAAAAGTAGTAGAGAGAATGATTTATTTCAGCTTTTATTTCTTCACATTCCCAGTGGGTCAGAAGTTTACACAACACTCAATTAGTATTTGGTAGCATTGCCTTTAAATTGTTTAACTTGGGTCAAACGTTTCGGGTAGCCTTCCACAAGCTTCCCACAATAAGTTGGGTAAATTTTGGCCCATTCCTCCTGACAGAGCTGGTGTAACTGAGTCAGGTTTGTAGGCCTCCTTGCTCGCACACGGGTTTTCAGTTCTGCCCACAAATTTTCTATGGGATTGAGTTCAGAGCTTTGTGATGGCCACTCCAATACCTTGACTTTGTTGTCCTTAAGCCATTTTGCTACAACTTTGGAAGTATGCTTGGGGTCATTGTCCATTTGGAAGACCCATTTGCGACCAAGCTTTAACTTCCTGACTGATGTCTTGAGAAGTTGCTTCAATATACACATAATTTCCCTTCCTCATGATGCCATCTATTTTGTGAAGTGCACCAGTCCCTCCTGCAGCAAAGCACACCCACAACATGATGCTGCCACCCCCGTGTTTCACGTTTGGGATGATGTTCTTCGGCTTGCAAGCCTCCCCCTTTTTCCTCCAAACATAACGATGGTCATTATGGCCAAACAGTTCTATCAGACCAGAGGACATTTCTCCAAAAAGTACGATCTTTGTCCCCATGTGCAGTTGCAAACCGTAGTCTGGCTTTTTTATGGCGGTTTTGGAGCAGTGGCTTCTTCCTTGCTGAGCGGCCATTCAGGTTATGTCGATATAGGGCTCGTTTTACTGTGGCTATAGATACTTTTGTACCTGTTTCCTCCAGCATCTTCACAAGGTCTTTTGCTGTTGTTCTGGGATTGATTTGCACTTTTCGCACCAAAGTACGTTCATCTCTAGGAGACAGAACACGTCTCCTTCCTGAGCGGTATGACGGCTGCGCGGTCCCATGGTGTTTATACTTGTGTACTATTGTTTGTACAGATGAACGTGGTACCTTCAGGCGTTTGGAAATTGCTCCCAAGGAGGAACCAGACTTGTGGAGGTCTACAATTTTTTTTCTGAGGTCTTGGCTGATTTCTTTTGATTTTCATGATGTCAAGCAAAGAGGCACTGAGTTTGAAGGTAGGCTTTGAAATACATCCAAGGTATGCTTCCAATTGACTCAAATGATCAATTAGTCAATTAGCCTATCAGAAGCTTCTAAAGCCATGACATCATTTTCTGGAATTTTCCAAGCTGTTTAAAGGCACAGTCAACTTAGTGTATGTAAACTTCTGACCCACTGGAATTGTGATACAATGAATTATAAGTGAAATAATCTGTCTGTTAACAATTGTTGGAAAAATTACTTGTGTCATGCACAAAGTAGATGCCCTAACCGACTTGCCAAAACTATGGTTTGTTAACAAGAAATTTGTGGAGTGATTGAAAAACCTAAGTGTATGTGAACTTAAGACTTCATTTACAAAATGAACAATGTCTACACTGTATTTCTGATCATTTTTATGTTCTTTTAATGGACAAAGAAAATTGCTTTTCTTTCAAAATCAAGGAAATATCTAAGTGACCCCAAACTTTTGAACGGTAGTGTGTGTGTGAATATATATAACCACACGTACATACACACACCATCGGATATGACATATATATAATGTTATGTTTATATTAACAGCAAGTCTATAATGTGTGTGTGTATATGTATGCAGGTCAGATCTGGACCTGTATAATCTGGAGGGTAACTCCAGTGAGCTGGTGAGGATCTTTAGGGCAGACGAGCTCTTTTCTTCCCTACACTACTCAGGTTAGACATGGGGTCACCACTGTGTGTGTGTGTGTGTGTGTGTGTGTGTGTGTGTGTGTGTGTGTGTGTGTGTGTGTGTGTGTGTGTGTGTGTGTGTGTGTGTGTGTGTGTGTGTGTGTGTGTGTGTGTGTGTGTGTGCGTGTGTGCGTGCGTGCGTGCGTGGTATGCGGTCTGCTCCACAGCCCAGTGCCCAAGCGTTAATGGTTAAGTAGTGAAAGTTATTGTACATCCTTACAAGGGCAGAGAACAAAGATCTGTGAGTCTGTGGACAGTTTCTGAAATGTCCCTCTCCGACACCTCCCAGGGCCTACAGCTGAGGGAGACGAATTCCTCCTTGATCACACACACAAACACACACTGTCCTCACATTCCTAAGTCACCACTTATCTAAGTCCACACACACACACACACACACACAGAGCAGGTATCAGTCACATATCCGGACGGGATATTGGTGTGTAATATGTCAATATGTTTGTGTCCCCTACAGAGAAATGTGAGTGTAAGGAGCAGGTCCTGGCCAACAGCAAACTCTTCTGCACTATGAAGTTTGCATATGGTGAGTACTGAGACACACATGAACAACAGTGAGAGAGATGGTGGTAATAACACCATATTTGTTTTTTTGCTTCCTTGGTTTCCACTGTGTTGTTTGTTTATTGATAACTCTATGTAAACAGTATTTTATTGTACAATAAAGGCTTGTTAAAAGTCGAAATATCGCTTTCCCTCTCTCTCCCTATCCCTATCTCTGTCTCATATCTCCCTCCCTCCCTCTTGTTCTCTCTCTCTCCATATCTCTGTCTCTGTCTCATATCTCCCTCCCTCCCTCTTGTTCTCTCTCCCTCTCTCCATCCCTATCTCCCCCTCGTTCTCTCTCCCTACCTCTCTTTTCTCTCCCTATCTCTCTCCCTCTCTATCTCGCTCTCTCTCTCTCTCCTCCTCTTTCTCCCTCTTTCCTTTCCTATTGTTTTCTCTCTCCCTCTCTCCTCCTTCCTCCCCCCTCTCTATCGCTCTCTCTCTCCCCTCTCCCTCCATCTTGATCTCTCCCCTCCCTCCCTCTCTCTCTCTTCTCCCTCCCTCTATCTCTCCTCTTCTTCCCCTCCCTCTCTGTCTCAGTGTTGAAGGTTAAGGTCTTATCAGCCCATGATAAGGGCTCCCATGCTGAGTTGGAGGTGAAGGTTCAGAAGGTGTTGAGTCAGAATACTAAGGTGAAGATCCAGAAAGGACGAGTCACACTCTACCCAGAGTCCTGGACCGCACGGGGCTGCACCTGCCCCATCCTCAACCCAGGCCAGTCTCACACACACACCTATGCACACACGCATTCACAGGCACACGTCTGCACACACACACGCACAGTTACGTATGCACGCATGCACACACACACACGCAGGGCTGCTGAGCTAATGATGTCTCTGTTTATGCTTTGACTACTTAGGTGGGGAGTACTTGGTGGCGGGCCATGCAGACAGGAAGCAAAACCGTCTTATCGTCAACATGAAGAGCTTCGTCAAGCCCTGGAGAGCCAGCCTTGGACGCAAGGTCCTCACACTAATGAAGAAAAACTGCACCTGGTAAACAGACTGGAGGACACCGGGAGATGGACAGACTGACTGATAGATGGAGAGAGACAGAGAGAGGAGAAAGAAGACACTGACATTCATTTGTTTTTGACTTCTCTGGAGGGGGAGTTGTCCTATTGAGGTGGGGACTAAACAGACTATTAACGCCCGCCCCTATCTGCCCTGGGCCAATAAGAGTGTGTGGCTGGCAGAGAGAACATACACAGACTCTATGAGCCTCTGTTTGAGTGACAGTTCGGCCCTCTCTTCCACACACACATACACACCCAGCCACTCCCTCTCTCTAGCACTTTAGCCCAGGGCAGAAGGGCTAATAGGATCATGGGCTCACCTCAAGACTGGACAACAGAAGGACACATTTGACCCCTTGTGAGCCCTGTAGGAAGGCTTGTGGTGGATGGTGACATTTGCCTCTTTCCCCGATGTGTTCTGGTACAACAAACTGTCTGTCAAGCTGTGTAACAGACACAGATTTGTACACCCAGAATGATGTTGAATAAGCCATGCATGCCACTACAGGTGGTTGAGTCCAGCTGTGTTTGCGAATGTGTGTGTGTTGTGAACTCTGTGTGTGTGTGTGTGTGTGTGTGTGGCTGCGTGTCTAATGAGCACAAATCCATCCAGCTTCAGTCCAACTGATCCATTTTTGACTCTGAAATTTGGGCAGGATAACCTCTAGAGACGTAGCATCTCTTGTGGAGGGGTTCCTGATAAAACAGTCCTATCACAACAACATACACCACTGAATATATATATGCATATATATATATATATATATATATGACAATACACATATTACCTCCCAATATGTAACACTGCTGTGACCTACAGAGCCCTGAATTCATCTCTATTCCTTCCTATGTCTGCTCCTGTACAGTATTACTTGTAAATATCTATAGAAATATGATGATGTCCTCTCTCTTTATTTGATGATGTGTTAATGTAATAATGTCATTCCGGTCAAATGTTGAGGCATTACGTTTCCTTTAGATTTCCTCACTGTGGAAAAACCCCTGTCCTCCGGGTTAGTGAGGACACAAGACTGATAAGCGAAAGCACACGCACGCACACACACCGACTACTGTTTATAGACTCTAAAATAACATAGTTAGATTTCTCCATCAGGAGCCTTGGAATACCTCAGATTAGTTTGATGAAATATCCATATCATCCTTCCTTTCTCTCCTGCTCCTCCTCCTGTCTTTCTCTCCTTCACCAGATTAGGTAATAAAACACCACTCCCCCTCTCCCAAAACACTGACACGTTCACACAGACTCAGGGAATGTTGACCATAACAGAGAGATGGGAGAGCAGACAGAATGTTTGGCTTTAGGGAGATAGTGTTTACTGCGGCATTCCGGGCCGTTCTCGTCAGAGCAACGTGGATGAGCTGAAGGTGCCTAGGTATTCCACACATACCAGGTGTGGGTAGTCCAGCTCCACTCCTGGCAAGGTCAGAGTTCACAACCTACTATGGTGACCCTGCACACTTGGGGCGATCACAGGAGTGGGAGGCAGAGGTGTGGGTCAAGAGTCAAGGCCATGGGGAACTGAACTGCCATTGGAACAGAGACACAACAGTGAGCCACACCCCCCCACCCCCCCACTGGGAACACACTGGTTGAATCGACGTTTCTTTAACCAGTGTTGCACCAACGTTGAATTGACATCTGTGGGACCTGACTACTGCAGCTGGATCAGAAAAAAACATTCATATCAGCTACTGCCCTCCATCTCGCTCTCCTCTGCTGATGGGACTGAGGGGTGTATGATGTGGGAAGGTTGACTGGTATGTGTGTGTGTGTTTGGTCTCTGTGTATACAGTGTGTGTGCATTAGGGTTAAGTGCCTTGCTCAAGGGCACATTGACATATTTCTTAGCACCTAGTAAGCTTGGGGATTCGAACCAGCAAGCTTTCGATTACAGGCCTAACACTCTTAAACGCTAGGCTACCTGGCTTGTGTGTGGGTCAACATCCACCCAGACCGCTGTGTTGTATAAGGGGATAGAGAGACAGGAAAAGGGAGAGATGGGAAGGAGAAATAGGGGGTGGGGAAAGAGGAGAATGTGGGTCAAGAGAAAGGAGAAAAGAGGAGAATAGGGGAGACACACCAACCTGATCCCAGACCTGTTTCATGCGTAAGGAGGAGAGAGATGGAGGGAGTGGAAGGAGAGAGGATGGGGAAAGAGAGAGTGATATATATATGGAGAGATGCCCTACTGAGAGTGAATGAGCATTATGTGGTCTTATCCTATCCGCTCCTGATTCAGTTAGAGAGGAAATGAAGAGAAGGGAAACCTGACTGGAACTATCAACTCAGAGACTCAATCACTGATCCCAAAAATACCACAGCTATTCTGTCCTATGTGTCTATCAAACCATTCACACACACACACACACACATTCACACACACATGCAGGAACAATTCTTTATCAAAAGTAGCCTACATCAAAAGAAGCCAGAACTGGGCCTTGCCCTTGTTGACATAGCAGGGGGATTGAGACACAACTTGTGATTATGATACTTCCAAGAAAATGAGCCCCTGATGTCATCCACCTATTACACCCACATGTACACAGAGTGAGTGACACAGTGAGTGACACGCGAGAGTAAGGTGCTGACGGACAGACAGACAGACAGACAGACGGGTGGGCAGGCAGACAGGCAAGCAGACAGACATAAACCATTAAGACATGTACCACACATAAATGCTACAAACATAAACCATAATTATTGGGAATGTATTTATTTACTGCCTGTAAACCATTTCCCCTCACCCATCAGCACCTGTGTTTTCACTTGCCACAATCCGCCACTATATAGAACTTTCACAGAGCTATGGTATTCACCTTTTTCAATACAAACAGGTGTGTGTGTGTTTATGTTTGGTTTGTGGAGTATGTAGAGTGTGGGTGAGAGAAGGAGCGATGGAGAGGAGAGAGAAAGAGGGAGCGAGAGGGGGGAGGGAGGGAACGTGTGTGGACATGAAGACTCAGTTAGGGCCGCGGGACGTAGGAGAAAAACAGTGATTCAACAGGAATCGGATGACAGATCTACACACATACATTTACCTCTTTCACACACACACACACACACACACACACACACACACACACACACACACACACACACACACACACACACACACACACACACACACTTGTATGATCAATGTCCCTCTCACTGATCCCCTCTGATATGGAGAAGGGCTTAACTTTCAGCAGTACCACAGGTGTGTGAGTGAGTGAAAGGTGAGTGTTTGTGTGTCTGTGTGTGTGTGGACGTGTTTAACTATACTTGTGGGGACCAGAAGAATAGTAAACAAACTAAAATTGGACCAATTGGGGACATTTTGTTAGTCCCCACAAGGTCAAATGCTATTTCTAGGGGGTTTAGGGTTAAGGTTAGAATTTGTGTTAGGGTCAGAATTAGTTTTAGGGTTAGGAGCTAGGGTTAGTTTTTGGGGTTAGGGTTAAGGTTTGGGGTAAGGGTTAGGTTTAGGGGTTAGGGAAAATAGGATTTTGATTGGGACTGAATTTTGTGTCCCCACAAGGTTAGTTATACAAGACTGTGTGTGTGTGAACCCAATCACCGGTTACATGTGCATATTCTTTCATTCTGTTTAGTGATCAACAATCCTCTCTCTCAGTACCCATTTTCATGCAGAGTGACGGTTGGCAAGGTCTCTTGACTGTATCCCTTCATCCTCACATTCACTGTGTCAGGACATTTTCCACATGAGTCCAGAGCTGCTGACAGAGTTTGGGAACATTGGATATATTTGAGTGAGTCAGTCCTAGGCTCAGGTTGTGGTTAGCATGTCTAAGACTTATGCCTCAGGAGTTCTGGGGTTTAATGTTAGACACCCAGTCTGATACCATCTCTATAGTGTGCCTTCAGCCCCTTATGCCCTCATTAACCAGCATGGAGCCCTACACCTGCATCCCCCCAAAACACATAGACACACATAATACTCTCACATGCAATGTTTGCAACGTATTGAACATTGATTGATACATCACTGCCATCTTGTGGCATTGATACGTTTTGAATGCAATTGTTTTTCCAGAAGCAGTGATAGAAAAATAATAATTGTTATTGGGTTGCTTTATTAGTAGTCTTACTGGTGTAGAAAAGGTAAATAGGCCATTTGCAGTGCAGTGCCAAACAGTAGTTTATATATCATACTCAACAGCAGAATGTGCTTAATAGAATGTGAAGGGCCACTTCACCTTTATGTCAAATATTTTCTCTTATTATGTTGTGTAGGCCTGGTTTCATGAATTTGACATGACAATATCCTGAGATTATGTCACAAAATTGTGCCATCTGTGCTGAGTAGGTTAGAGGTTGCCCCTAACCACTGATACAAAGTCAGATGTTTTCCAATCACCTCAATGATACCGTTTAGGGTTGGGGTAGAGTGATCTGATCCTAGATCTGCTGTTAGGAGAGCCACTACCTTGAGCCAGGCAACGCCACTTGACGCTACCCTACCGCGGACGCGCTCGAGCCAACACCACGCGACAAGAGTAGATACAAGATGGCGACCGTTTGAGTATCAGAGGAATAAGTGCCGTGAAGGATAGGTATGGTACTTTTTCAATTTTCGCCTTTCTTTACAATTCGTGTCAGTTGTAACGGTGTACACATTCCTCTGAAAACTAACTAGCATGTTTGATAAACAATTCAAACCCTGACGCATTGATCCCTGACGTATTTTTTTTTTTTTTTAGACTTGACAAGATTAGCTTGGTTGCTGCTAGCCATGTACCTCGCTATGTTACTCACCACGTAAGCCAACAAACTAGCTAGCTACTTTATTATTTTACTAGCGATTGTGTTAAGCTATCTTACGCTAGATGTTCGATTTGTGTTAATTTAGAAGACAGAGAAAGAAAGCAGACAGAGAAAGAAAGCACAAGGGCACCTTAGGCGCGCGCACGAGCCTTTGATATCCTCCTCGGTAAGTTTAGGTTCTTGTCAGCAGGAACGTTCGCCGTGTTACAACTATATAAATAGTTAGTGGCATTAGTTAGTTACCAGTATTTTGGGGACATTGTTAGCTAGGTAATGTTGCTAGCTAGATAACTTTGAAAACTAGCTGTCTTGCGGGGATAATTTACCAATGTCGGGTGAGTTAATGTTATTGAAATTGTAAACACGTTTGGGAAAGCTTGCTCGCTAAGTTAGCTGGTTTTGAAAAACACATCTCTCGCTTTTTGTTGTCAGTGTTGACTGGGTAAAATTAAGCAGAAGCAAAGGAATGTCCTTGCTAGTAACTGCCCACCAGATCTATTGTGGATTAAAAAAAACTAAACAATGTATCACGAATGCCTATGGTTATAAAACCACAATTGTATTGATTTTAAATAATATAAAAACAGTGGGAGTCAAAGGGGTACAATGTTGACAGACTCAGTCAGGGCATGCCAGCCAGAAACTCCTTCAGTGGTGACAACTACTTATTTAAATCACACCCAGGCAGTCTGGAATGGTAAACAAACACCCGTTAGAACTTGGACCTGTGTAGTCAGGGTTGGCCTTGTCCTGTTTCTCCTCCTAAATAGACTATAGATTGGTTCATGGAGAGGGGTAACAGTAGCTGGGACTGGTAGCCTCTGATCCTCGAGTTTAGTTTCCCTTCTGATCTTCCTATCCATCTCTTTCTCCATTCCCTTTCTATATCCATCTCTTCTCTTGCCCCTTTCTCTCTGTAAGGCTGCCTGTACACATACAAAGGGTGCTCTACCCTCCCAGCTCAGCCCCCCTTTGTTTGCCAGGCTTAAGTCTCCCTTTGGCCCCATTTGGGGGTGATGATGGAGCTGAGACTCTAAAACAGGAATCCCCAACCCCAGCAGTTTTCAAACTGTGCTACGGAAGTGCTTAACTCCCCNCCCCAGGGTTATGCAAACTGTTTTAAAGGGTACATTAGAGGAAGGAAATCTGTAATGGCAGAAAACCACATCTGATCACCTCAGTCAACATTCAGGATATTGTCTTGTCTTTTTTGACAATAAGTAGCCATGTTAGAGAGCTAACTGGTTAAATGCGTGACCACAAATTATTATAAAGACCAGAACGGGTTGTGGGTTAAAAAGCAAGACTTAAGGTTTTGGTACAATTGTTTTTCTCTAACCGGCATCTTGTAAAACAAAGGATCTCTTCATACGATTTGGGTAAGGCCATTAGTGAGAGGAGATTAGAGAAGTTTAAAGAGTTTTGTACAACTGCCTTTCTCACTCAGTCTCTATCTTCTCTTTCTTCTTCCCCAGATAAAGCCATGCCGTGGGACCGCCCCGTTTCTGAGCCCGCCATGGTGATCTGAAGCCCCAGTGTGGACGTGTCACACCCACACTCGCCTACCCACAGACACACACACGGACTGTGCCCCCCCAGCAAGTGTGTGCGATGGACAGGTGTAAGCACGTGGGGAGGCTCAGGCTGGCCCCAGACCACTCCATCCTCAACCCCCAGAAGTGGCACTGCGTGGACTGCAACACCACAGAGTCGGTGTGGGCTTGCCTGGGCTGCGCCCACGTTGCGTGCGGCCGCTACATCGAGGAGCACGCCCTGCAGCACTTCCTGCAGCATCGCCACCCGTTGGCCATGGAGGTCAACGAGCTCTATGTCTTCTGCTACCTGTGTGACGACTACGTGCTCAATGACAACGCGACGGGAGACCTCAAGCTGCTGCGCTCCACGCTCAGCGCCATCCAGAGCCAGCGCTACGAGGTGACCACGCGGTCAGGACGCACCTTGAGATCGGCTAGCGCTCCGCCAGATGCCCCCCAGCCCTGCGGTTCCAGCGAACTGCAGCTGAGGGACGAGGACCGCATGTTCACGGCGCTCTGGCACCGCCGCCGGGCACTGATGGGTCGAGTGTTCCACACCTGGTTCAGCCTGACTGATGGGGGGAAGAGGAGGGAAGAAGAGGAGAGGCAGAGAGAGGAGGAGGAGAGGAGGAGGAAGGAGTTGAGGGAGAGGAGGAAGACGTTGAAGAGGCAGCTACAGGAAGCGTTGGAGAGCGACCCACCCAGGAAGAGCCACCGTCTGAGGATAGCCAGTCAGAGAGCTGCTGCCGCCGCCGCTGTCACCCCCCGCCCCACACGAACACGCACCCCCAGCACCACTTACACACCCCAGACCCCCCTCACCCCCCGACCAAGAACCCAGAGCCCCGCCACTCACACACCCAAGAGATTGGGCCGCCCCCCTAAAACCCCCGTGCCCAAACCGACTCGCTACTCAACCCCCTCTTCCTCCACCAAAGGCAAACCCAGAGCCTCCTTTGCCCAAGCCCGGACTGCCCCCTTCCCGGCCCCACGCCGTGCCCCCTCCAAACAGGGCGACTCGCCCCTCAAACGGCGGCCCACTGTCACTCCGGGTGTCACAGGCCTGCGTAACCTAGGCAACACGTGCTACATGAACTCCATCCTGCAGGTGCTGAGCCACCTTCACATCTTCAGGGAGTGTTTCCTCCGGCTGGACCTGACGCAGGCCCTGGAGCTGCTGGCCTCGGCCGTTCACGGCCAGCTGGTGGTTCCCAGCCCCGGGGGCCCAGTGTCGTCCTCCCCACTGGCCCAGAGGAGAGGCCCCCAGGTGGGCGCTGGGCTAAGCGGGGGCGCCTCCAGGGCCCGGAGCATGGAGCTGATTCAACCCAAAGAGCCCAGCTCCAAGCACATCTCCCTGTGCCACGAGCTGCACACACTCTTCCAGGTGATGTGGTCGGGCAAGTGGGCGCTGGTGTCACCCTTCGCCATGCTGCACTCGGTGTGGCAGCTGATCCCAGCCTTCCGGGGCTACGCCCAGCAGGATGCCCAGGAGTTCCTGTGTGAGCTGCTTGACAAGGTGCAGCACGAGCTGGAGAGCACAGGGACTCACACGCCGCCCGCTGGTGTGTCAACCGGACAGAGACATCTCATCAAGCAGGTGCTCAGTGTAGTCAACACCATCTTCCACGGTCAGCTCCTCAGCCAGGTAAGGGAGAGAGAGAGGCACACACTCTCCCAAACACAGATATACACAGACTGATACACACTTTTGCGATTCACCAGTCTGGACATGGCTTGAAATGGATTGAAAAGGGATTAAAAGGCCTTTACATTTATTAGTAGTGATCATACTGGAGGCATTTGGATGGGAGCTTTTACTGCACAGTGTGCGTGACTGTTACCAGATTTGTCTTGATATATATATATATATATATAACACATACAATATAATATGCCAAAATGATACCGTCTAAATGTGCTTGGCTCCAATCAAGAAATGGGTACGTTTCAATGGCAGATCAACACATTCTGAAGCTCCGTCATTTTAATAGCTAATGAAAGGGTAAATCCATTTGAATTCATAAACTTTTCGACAGAACCCCTTTTGATTTGAACGAAACCTTCCATACTTGCCCATTGTAGAACAGCTCAGAAATTGACTTTTTGGACCTGAATGCCAAAACACTCGAGATAAAAGTGCTCAAAGTTGACCCCTTCTGCATACCATACCAAGAGACATCCATGTCTTCATCAATGGAAAAGATAAATGGTTGAGATTTATATAATTTTACAGTTTACAAAAAGGGTTGTCAAACTACTTCATAATTACTTGATTTTTGTTTTGTTATAGATTTTGTTTTTTACCTCTAATGTACACTACCGTTCAAAAGTTTGGGGTCATGTAGAAATGTCCTTGTTTTCCATGAAAACATACATGAAATGAGTTGCAAAATGAATAGGAAATATAGTCAAGATGTTGACAAGGTTAAAAATAATGATTTTTAATTAAAATAATAATTGTCCTTTGCTTTCGTCAAAGAATCCTCCATTTGCAGCAATTCTCCAAGATGTTAGCCAATCAGTCTATGCATTTGTGTGATCCTTGAGATCAGAGTTTTAATGACCCTGATCCTGTTTAGAAGCAAATACTTTTTATGTGAAGGTAGGTGCTGTATATAACAACTATTATTTTTAGATCAAAGTCTCTATTTTTTACGAAATTTACTTGTACAAAGATTTCGGATTGAGAAGGCCTTTATTTTTTTCTATACCTTTCTGGAGTTGGAGCTCGCCGAGTCAGGAGCATCTGTCTGCGCGCAGGCCTGCTACGCGAGCGCAGGTGCGCACTGAAGGCTAGGAGCGGAGAAGCGGTTATCGGATTGGAAAACCTGATGCGCCGTGGGAAAATCTACAGTTGTTCTACACAACATCTAGTGGTTGTTGCACACCTGTGCTGAAATACCTCTAAAAACTGCATTATGTACAGTGGGGCAAAAAAGTATTTAGTCAGCCACCAATTCTGCAAGTTCTCCAACTTAAAAAGATGAGAGGCCTGTAATTTTCATCATAGGTACACTTCAACTATGACAGACGAAATGAGAAAAAGAAATCCAGAAAATCACATTGTAGGATTTTTAATTTATTTATTTGCAAATTATGGTGGAAAATAAGTATTTGGTCAATAACAAAAGTTTATCTCAATACTTTGTTATATACCCTTTGTTGGCAATGACAGAGGTCAAACGTTTTCTGTAAGTCTTCACAAGGTTTTCACACACTGTTGCTGGTATTTTGGCCCATTCCTCCATGCAGATCTCCTCTAGAGCAGTGATGTTTTGGGGCTGTCGCTGGGCAACACGGACTTTCAACTCCCTCCAAAGATTTTCTATGGGGTTGAGATCTGGAGACTGGCTAGGCCACTCCAGGACCTTGAAATGCTTCTTACGAAGCCACTCCTTCGTTGCCCGGGCGGTGTGTTTGGGATCATTGTCATGCTGAAAGACCCAGCCACGTTTCATCTTCAATGCCCTTGCTGATGGAAGGAGGTTTTCACTCAAAATCTCACGATACATGGCCCCATTCATTCTTTCCTTTACACGGATCAGTCGTCCTGGTCCCTTTGCAGAAAAACAGCCCCAAAGCATGATGTTTCCACCCCCATGCTTCACAGTAGGTATGGTGTTCTTTGGATGCAACTCAGCATTCTTTGTCCTCCAAACACGACGAGTTGAGTTTTTACCAAAAAGTTCTATTTTGGTTTCATCTGACCATATGACATTCTCCCAATCCTCATCTGGATCATCCAAATGCTCTCTAGCAAACTTCAGACGGGCCTGAACATGTACTGGCTTAAGCAGGGGGACACGTCTGGCACTGCAGGATTTGAGTCCCTGGCGGCGTAGTGTGTTACTGATGGTAGGCTTTGTTACTTTGGTCCCAGCTCTCTGCAGGTCATTCACTAGGTCCCCCCGTGTGGTTCTGGGATTTTTGCTCACCGTTCTTGTGATCATTTTGACCCCACGGGGTGAGATCTTGCGTGGAGCCCCAGATCGAGGAAGATTATCAGTGGTCTTGTATGNGTTTGGAGTGTGACTGTTTGAGGTTGTGGACAGGTGTCTTTTATACTGATAACAAGTTCAAACAGGTGCCATTAATACAGGTAACGAGTGGAGGACAGAGGAGCCTCTTAAAGAAGAAGTTACAGGTCTGTGAGAGCCAGAAATCTTGCTTGTTTGTATGTGACCAAATACTTATTTTCCACCATAATTTGCAAATAAATTCATTAAAAATCCTACAATGTGATTTTCTGGATTTTTTTCCCTCATTTTGTCTGTCATAGTTGAAGTGTACCTATGATGAAAATTACAGGCCTCTCTCATCTTTTTAAGTGAGAGAACTTGCACAATTGGTGGCTGACTAAATACTTTTTTGCCCCACTGTATCTGTTACTGTGCCTGCTCTTTACTCATTGCCATCCTGGGTTAAATAGGCTGAATGATCAATGGGTGAGTGAATTATCTTCGCCTTGTGCCCTACAATTTGCACACTCTGACGAGACCATGTCAATACCACCAGAAACTTGGTCTCTCTGCAATTGCATTTATACCACTCTCAAATGCAGCTGGACCTACACTTGATGGCATTCTTCCAAAATCAAAAACTATTGATTAACTTTTTTTCCTGTGTCGAAAAACTCCGTTTGTTTTATTGACAATGGTGCTGGCTCCACCAAGTCCTCACGCATTGGGCAACTGAGATATGTTATGCTTTTATTGTTGATTTCTGGTAATGTGCGACCAAACCCTGGGCCAGTAGATACCATGCAATCTCTACCGACTCCCTATGATTTTAAAAACATAGCAGGTTTTGGCCTCTTGCATGTTAAGGTCAGAAGTCTATTTCCAAAAATAGACATGATTAGAATATGCAGAGTTAATGGTTTTATCAGAAACTTGGCTAAAGAAATTGTCAAGTAACTTGATTTCTATTGATGGGTACACGGTTCAATTAGCATAATAACATAACCAGCAGAGGTGTCACAAAACTCAAAAATAGTTTAAAATAAATCGCTTACCTTTGATCTTCCACTGATGGCATATCAAAGCGTCCAGGTTACACAATAAAAGGTCCTTTCGTTCGATAAAGTTCCTCTTTATATCCATATAGTTCCATTTGGTTGGCGCGTTTTGTTCAGTAATCCACCTGCCCAAAGGCTTTCATCCATGCAGACAAACGATATCCCAAATGTACCCGTAAAGTTTGTCGAAAAAAGTCAAACTTGACGTGAACTCAGGAACTAGTGTTCTTACTCCCTTGATTTTCATGATTAAACGTTTCAACCTTTTTCTAAAGACTGTTGACATCTAGTGGAAGCCATAGGAACTGCAATCTGGGAGCTAAAATACCCTGCATTGAAAAGCTTGCCAATTGAAAACAGTGTGACATGACTGATTCAGACATCCCTGATGGATTTTGCTCTGATTTTTGCCTGCCATATCAGTTCTGTTGTACTCAGACATTATTTTAACAGTTTTAGAAACTTCAGAGTGTTTTCTATCATATGCATATCCTAGCTTCTGGGCCTGAGTAACAGTTAGTTTACTTTGGGCACGTTTTTCATCCGAACTTCAAAATACTGCCCTAAGAAGTTAAGGACAACAAAGTCAAGGTATTGGAGTGGCCATCACAAAGCCTTGACCTCAATCCTAAAGAAAATTTGTGGGCAGAACTGAAAACGCGTGTGTGAGCAAGGAGGCCTACAAACCTGACTCAGTTACACCAGCTCTGTCCGGAGGAATGGGCCAAAATTCACCCAACTTAATGTGGGAAGCTTGTGGAAGGCTACCCAAAACGTTTGACCCAAGTTAAACAATTTAAAGGCAATGCTGCCAAATACTAATTGAGTGTATGTAAACTTCTGACCCACTGGGAATGTGATGAAAGAAATAAAAGCTGAAATAAAAACTATTATTCTGACATTTCACATTCTTGAAATAAAGTGGTGATCCTAACTGACCTAAGACATGGAATTTTCACTAGGATTAAATGTCAGGAATTGTGAAAAACTGAGTTTAAATGTATTTGGCTAAGGTGTATGTAAACTTCTGACTTCAACTGTATATATGCAGATGATAGTCATATATTGATGTGCTCCTTCTCTGGTTCAGGCTGTTAAAGAGCTCCACACAGCTTTTCAGTCACTGCGGGCTTCCCGTTATGGTCTCAAACTGGTATTGAATGTACAAAAAACTAAATTCATGACCTTTACCAGAGCTAGAACTCTGCCAGAGAATGTTAGCATCTGGTGGCTTATCCATTGAAAAAGTGTCATCCTACAAATACCTAGGTATTTGGTTTTGATGACAAGTAAGTTGTCCTTTAAAGTTAATGTGGATAATCTTGTGACAAAGCTTAACTTGAAATGGGGTTTTATTTTCATAATCAGGCTTGCTTCCCGCTTATGCCTAGAAAGAAGCTTGTTCAGGCCACCTTTCTCTCTGTAATTGATTGTGGTGACCACTACCAGAGCACCCCCAGACCATCACATTGCCTCCACCATGCTTGACAGATGGCGTCAAGCACTCCTCCAGCATCTTTTCATTTTTTCTGCGTCTCACAAAGAATGTTCTTCTTTGTGATCCGAACACAAACTTAGATTTGTTTGTCCGTAACACTTTTTTCCAATCTTCCTCTGTCCAGTGTCTGTGTTCTTTTGCCCATCTTAATCTTTTCTTTTTATTGGCCAGTCTGAGATATGGCTTTTTCTTTGGGGTCACTTAGAAATTTCCTTGTTTTTGAAAGAAAAAAATAATAATTGTACATTAAAAATAACATCAAATTGATCAGAAATACAGTGTAGACATTGTTAATGTTGTAAATGACTATTGTAGCTGGAAACGGCAGATTTTTAATGGAATATCTACGTAGGCGTACAGAGGCCCATTATCAGCAACCATCACTCCTGTTTTCCAATGGCACGTTGTGTTAGCTAATCCAAGTTTATCATTTTAAAAGGCTAATTGATCATTAGAAAACCCTTTTGCAATTATGTTAGCACAGCTGAAAACTGTTGTCCTGATTTAAAGAAGCAATAAAACTGGCCTTTAGACTAGTTGAGTATCTGCAGCATCAGCATTTGTGGGTTCGATTACAGGCTCAAAATGGCCAGAAACAAAGAACTTTCTTCTTAACTTCACAGGGAGCGGTGGGGAGCGCTAGCGACCCACTCCCGACACCACCAGGTAAAATGTAAAGCGCCAAATTCAAAATCCCAAAGTTGAATTATTAAACATCCACCAATATACAAGTGTTTCATACTCATCAAAAGCTCTGTTTCTTGGCAATATCACAGCGTTGTCAGATTTCAAAAAGGCTTTGCGGCGAAAGCACAACATTTGATTGTTTGAGGGTAGCACCTAACATATTTTTGCCA
>QNTS01000169.1:140001-162522 GCA_003317085.1 Hucho hucho | reverse complement strand
GGGGGGGGGGTCAGTGTTTCTAAAGCAGTGTATCTCAGACAATCCAGTTCCTGTGTGTGCTACTGCATTAGTTAGCTCAGCTGCCCTTGGCTTGCCTTCACACAACTCTCTTTCATCCTCACTTTCACCCTCCTCTCACTTTCTCCCCCCAACTCTCTCTCTTTCTCCCTCTCTCTGCCCCACCTCTTTCTCTCCTCTTTCCCCTCCATCAGGTGACGTGTCTAGCATGTGACCACCGCTCCAACACGGTGGAACCCTTCTGGGACCTATCGCTGGAGTTCCCAGAGCGTTACCACAGCAACAGCCGGGAGAGCGCAGCGCAGATCTCGTGCCAGCTGACGGAGATGCTGGCCAAGTTCACGGAGACCGAAGCCCTGGAGGGCAACATCTACGCCTGCGACCAGTGCAACAGTGAGTGACAGAGGCACACATACACAAACGTACACAGTGAGCACACACAAACACACATTCATTCAATGGTATGATTGTTAGAGGTACAATCATTTTGCCAAAGCAGTTTGTTTTCTAGATTTTTCTGTCTGCATGTCAAACTACCATCCAGTGCTATAGTTAGACTGAGTATTCACATTCACGCAGCCCTGTCCAGAGCATGTGAGCTGGAGCGGAGCGTGCTAAATTTGACTGGAGCGAGTTTCCCAAAGGCTGGAGCGTCGGCCTTCTCGCCCACTCCAATTTCGCTCCAGTAGCGCTCACTTCACAAGCTCAGGGCATGCCCGGACCAGCATGCATTTGTACTCTACTTGTGTGCTGCTTTATCCCCTTGCTTTAGTTACTGTTATCTAGTATGCTAAATATTTAAGAAAGGAATTGATAAAACACACAGTTGAAAAATCAAGGTGTCTTTCAAAGATGAGGAGGACCAAGAGCAAGAGAGGGAGTGCAGTGATGTAGTGTCCACAACCTAAAGAATCACTGTGGAATCTGAAAATACGGGTATTCCGAAAGCATGATGGTGTACGTGCACATGCGAACAGAAAGGAATGAGGTTGGTAGCTTGCTAAGTGTGTCATTGTAGCAAAGTATTTATAAACTAAAAATTAGATCTCTTAAACCCCCTAAGGTTGATATCCGCACCCTGTGGAAATATAATTAGCGTAATACAGTTTAAACTAGATATGGTTTTTTGCATTGGATACGTCTCCATCCACTGCATCTGCCTATGTCGCATTTCCGCATCTGCGGTGAAAGGTGACAGAGCTAGAGCGGTGTTTCTCACCAAGAGATATCCCGAAAATTGGTCTTCACACAAAATCGTCTGTAGCATGTGTACGGTTTGGCGCTCAAACTATTATGACCCCTCTATGGACAGATGACCACCCCCCACAAACGGCTTAGGACTCGTCTGAAGTCAGTACAGCCGATCTGCCAACTTCTGTCTGTAGCATCCAAACAGGTTGGGCTACACACTAATATGACCCTTCTGTGCAAAGGTGAGACTCTCACGAACAGATTGGTTGTTTTGCTCTAGGACTCTGACAAGCCTCACGACTCGTCTGAAGGTCCCCCGGTACCAGATGAAAAAATGAATGGAAGTATATATACGGAGACTGTTTAGTGCCAAAAATAAGGTGTTAACCTCTCAGGGATCATTGGGGCGCTAGCGACCCACTCCCGACACCACCAGGTAAAATGTAAAGCGCCAAATTCAAAATCCCAAAGTTGAATTATTAAAAATCCACCAATATACAAGTGTTTCATACTCATCAAAAGCTCTGTTTCTTGGCAATATCACAGCGTTGTCAGATTTCAAAAAGGCTTTACGGCGAAAGCACTACATTTGATTGTTTGAGGGCATCACCTCACATACTTTTCACATAGCCATGAATTCATTAGCCAGCGTGGCACACACANAAACACAGTGCGCGCTTGGCGAGAGCGCGTGCCCAGTCCTACAGAGTTCCAAAGAGGCACTTCCTGATTCTCTCTTCTTCTCTGTTCTAACTCATCTGAACAGCATGAAACCACTTTCTAGAGACAAAGGACATCCAGAGGAAGCGATAGGTACTGCATTCATATGCCCTTTTATGGGCATTTTCATGAGGGAGGGGTTCCAAATGAGGCACTCTGTGAAAACCACTTTCTCCAGGACAGAAATTCCTCGGGGTTTTGCCTGCCATATCCGTTCTGTTTTACTCACAGACAAATGGTTAACAGTTTTACAAAATTCAGAGTGTTTCCTATCCAATGGTACCAAATATATGCATATCCTATTTTCTGGGCCTGAATGGAAGGCATTTTACTTTGGGCACGCCAGGCTCTCCAAAACGGTCAAGTTGTGCAGTGATCCCTAAGAAGTTAAATACATGTAAAAAAAATTGAAAGAATGTTTGCTGATCTTATATCTCTCGGATATAGGACAGACACTTCAGAACAAACTCCCTTTAGATTTCTTTTGGGGGGGGACTATCTGTTCCTTGTAGTGAATCTGTTATTCATTGCGTTTGTATGGGCTAATAGCAGTAAGGCCAAAACATGTTTTTAATTTTAACAAAAAGTATAAATTGTTTTGATACTTCAAGGGGTCTTAAAATTCCAAATCAAATAGCAAAATTATCCTTGGTATGACACTTAAAACAATTCCATATAGCTTAGTAGAACCCCCCCCATCCCGGCTTAGACAGGGTTTAGACTGTTTAGTGCCAAAAATAATGGGTTAAATACATGTAAAACAATATACATGTATATGTGTTTCCTGATCTTTCTTATCTCTCAGATATAAGACCGACACTGATATAGGACAGACACTTCAGAACAAATTTCCTTTTGATATTTTTGGGGGAACTATCTGTTCCATGTAGTGAATGTTATTCAATGCGTTTGTATGGGCTAATAGAAGTAAGGTCCCCAAGAAAAATCTACATATTATAATGTTTTTGTTATAGTATAACGGGTCTTCAAATTCCAAATCAAATAGCTAAACGAGCCCGTGACGCCCGGGGTTATGATAGTAGAACCACCCCACCTCCCCCGGCTTAGACAGGGCTAAGACTCTTATGGGTTAAATGCTTTGTTAATTTTCGTTCTATTATCTATACAATAGGCCGTCACTTGTTTTGGCTCAATAGGACTAGCATATTCTCTTTCAAGGAGGTAAGCACTGCTCCATTAGTGATGAGCGGGATTTCCTCACGCTCAACTCCTCACTACTCTGGCCCTGTCTGAGGTGTACCTCTAGTGTGTAAGTTGAGTATTACAGTGTGGGTTAACGCTCACTCTTGTCTCTAGGTAAGCGGCGGAGGTTCTCCTCCAAGCCCGTCATCCTGACTGAAGCTCAGAAACAGCTGATGGTTCACAAACTGCCTCAGGTCCTGCGCCTGCACCTCAAACGCTTCAGGTACTGACCCCATTATGACCACACAATGACCATAACACACCCATGCACTTCAAACACTGCAGGTAACCATTGAGCACATAGCAATTGCTCAAGAACCATAACACAACCATGCATTTGAAACACTCTAGCTGTCTTATTTGGTGATTTGGTTTGTTGATGTGTCCGTTGAGTGTTCTGTGCTTGTGATTGGTCGTCAGGTGGTCTGGGAGAAACCACAGGGAGAAGATCGGGGTCCACGTCAGCTTTGACCAGCTCCTCAACATGGAGCCATACTGCTGCAGAGACCCCTCCCCCAAGGGCTCGCCATGCTCCAGTCCCGCCCCCGCCGGCTCCCCGAGCCCCAAACACTTCCTGTACGAACTGTCCGCTGTGGTGATGCATCATGGGAAGGGCTTCGGCTCTGGCCACTACACTGCCTACTGCTACAACAAAGAAGGAAGTAAGAACATCTCACACTCACACGCAAAATACATTTTTATGTAAAAATTACAAATACAAAGGTGACACACAACCTTCTCTTGATACATTTTCTTGGAATTGACCTACATCTAATACCCTTTCTCTTTTCTCCCTCTGTCAGGGTTCTGGGTCCACTGTAATGACTCTAAGCTGAGCGTGTGTTCTGTGGAGGAGGTGTGTGGCGCCCAGGCCTACATACTCTTCTACACGCAGCGCTTCACTCAGGACAAAGACAGGCCGCTATAGGACCAGGACCCACTGAGCCCCGCCCCAAACCCTCCTCCTTTGCACCTCAGCAGTCCAGTGACATGACATTATCAGCATTACCACCACCACCACCAACAAAACATCTCAACCCCCCCCACCACCTACGCTCTTTCTTTGTGTTCATTTTATCTCCTCTGGGGGAAGGAATGATGATTTTATCTTTTTAAGACACAAAGGACATACACTCCTTTTTATTTCTTTTTGTCTTTGTGAATTTCTTGTACATTTTGTTTATATGGGTTTTAAAAGAAAAGGAAAAAGTGTTTGATTTTGTACAGGTTTATTTTATCAAGAGTGTCAGCCAAGTTGTGTGTTGTATTATAGACATGCCTTTACAGGAGTAAGGACAGACTTTGGGCAGGTGTAACTGTAATCTGTAGTTCAGATTTATTCAGGTGTCAACCTTTCTGCTCTTCTGTGCTGTTTTTATTTTTCTCAAACTATTTGAATCAACTAAAATGTTTCTCACAGCCACTTTAGACAGTTGACTATGGGACGTCACAGTCAGTTAAATTCTCAACTGGAATGTAGACTGAAACAGGTAATTCCCTCCATAAATAGTCTTTAGAGTTTAACCCCTTTAGTTTCGCTAGAGACGTAAGGGGAAGCGTGACACCTCACTCGCTCCTATTTTCTGGTTCATATACAGTCAATGAAGTAAGCAGACCAGACCCAGCTGCTAATGCATTGGTGCCTATGGGAGAGCCACCACTTAAGTGGTCCAGAATGGTGACATAAAAAAAAAAAAGAAAGGTAAACAGCCTGAGTGGGGCATCTTTGGTATCGCTCTTTAGTAAGTCCGGTTAGTCAGGAACTGGTTCATAATTGACTACTGACCTAATGCCAAAGCACGAGGGAAACGTTTAAAAAGTATCTCAGCTTCTCCAAAAACAATTACAGAACATTTGCAAGATATTCTTTGACTGGTTTTTGGAAAAGCTATTTTCTAACCAGTTTCCCAAGGGATGTTTGTTTTTAGCTGAATGCTGCCCTCTGTCTTCAGAATGTAGATGTCAGTGGTGCTGGTGTTTTTAGACCTGTTGCCTCCTAACTTTTGGTTGCTATCCCTACAGCAGATGCAGCTGCCGCAGTCATAAGTGTCATAGAAAAGTGCCCTTCGTTATCAGAACATATCTATTTTTGTAGTTCCTTTGCCAGAAGTGTATTTGGTATCAGTTCTTTGTAGCAGACTGTGAAATGCAGTCCTACCCAGGCCAGCATTTAGAATATTGAATGTATTTTTGTATACTCGGACATCGAGGTTGTTTCACAAAAGTTGTTTTAAAAAAAAAAAACAGGGCCACTGACTGTTAGAGATTTTTATAGTTGTGTAATTGATTCTTTCCCCCTCTAGTTGTTTGGAATCACCAGCAGGTCTGACCTGTGTGTGTGTGTGTGTGTATACCAGCATGTGTTCACACAATATAGTTGGCTGAGTATAATGCAAGTAGATCCTTGCTGTGTGTTTGAAACTGTATGTGTGTGGAAAAGATATCTCTATGCTGGTACTAGCTTAACTGCTCTCAACCTAAATGTTGTTCATCTCTCTAGATTCACCTTTTGGGGAGAATTCAAAGCACATTTCCACCTGATATGTTTGTTGGCATTGTGCTCATACTGCCTCGGGTGTGTACACATTTATGGAAGTGATACTATGCAAATTCTTACCTCAATTTTTAGAGAATTACCTCATGAGAATATATTTTCATTTTTCTAAGGAAGCACTTGTGTACTTTTTTTTAATCCACACCACTGTATTAATTCAGTTAAGGTTCCTACCATACTGTATAGTGCTGAAGCCCTCACACAATCCCCTTTCACTTGACAAATTCTAAGTAGGGCATATATAATGGCTGCCTCAGCTGAGTAGGGGGAAAGAAGCGGCTGCCTACTAGACGATCATCTCTCTGCCCCAACAATGGGAGTCGTTGTCCAAAATAAGCCCATAGAAATGCTTTGGACAGATTTGTGAGTGCAATCTCTTGCTTTGCCCTCTTCCTCTCTGATAGAATCTACTGGAGGCCTGCAAGGTTATGTAGGAACAGTGGGCTCCCAAGTGGCATCACTACAGACACCCTGGTTCGAATCAGGCTGTATTACAACTGGCCATGATTGGGTGTCCCATAGGGCAGCGCACAATTGGCCTGGGTTTGGCCGGTGTAGGCTGTCATTGTAAATAAAAAATTTGTTCTTAACTGACTTGCCTAGTTAAAACAAAAAATTAAATGTATCCAACCCCATCAGCCAATCAAGGATATCTTCCCAGTGAAGGAATACAGAGAATTTATTTCAATAGTTTTCTTACAAAAACATTTCCAGGGAATTCAAAATGAAGCACTACATTTGGGTACATATGGTGGCAGCAGCCATTTCAAAGATATTTTACAAATCGCTCCTCCAGTATTTGTTTCTTAGATGAGTGCAGAGTCCCCTCCCTGTATCATGAAGGCAAACATCCAGCTGTAGATGCATGGGTGTCTAGTCGTCATCGTTCCCACCAAGAACTCGAA
This sequence comes from Hucho hucho, assembly GCA_003317085.1. Classification (NCBI taxonomy): domain Eukaryota; kingdom Metazoa; phylum Chordata; class Actinopteri; order Salmoniformes; family Salmonidae; genus Hucho; species Hucho hucho. The sequence continues at coordinate 155,931 of QNTS01000169.1, read as the reverse complement.
AGGGGAAGAGTTGTACAATTTCAGGATTCTGACAACCGAGTGACTGGGTCCTGACTATTACTAATGACCAGAACACTGTAGGGTCAGGCTGAAAGTCCGCAGTCTGAACCAGGAGTGTTTCCTGATCAGGTCACATGATTAGGAAACACTCCAGGCCCTATGCATACTTCAAGGGAGAGGAGGGTACTTATTTTGGTAAGGAAAGGTTTGTTTCTTCACATATTCTTACTGGGTGTTCTAAGCAGTTGAACTTAACAGTTTGAGATTCTATGGCAGTTCTGGCTTCAGAAGATTTCAGAGACACCACTGTGTCCACAGATCCCTCTAGCAAAGGGGAAAATTATGACTAAGCTTTGTGGTTCAAAGTCACCAAAATAAAACAGGGAAAAAAGATTGAGCTGCTGCTACATAAGCTAGTCCCTCCATGCTCGCTCTTAAGTAGCGGTAAAAATGCATTGTGGGGTACCTTACAGCAGCATTTTTCATAGCCCTTACTGGCTGCTCTGAGAAAAGACCAAAGCAAGGTCCTGTATTTAGATTCTGTTTTTCTGTTAAGAGTGCAGGCAGATGGTTCAGTGTGTCTATTCTCTGTATTTGGGTGGCGGAGGGGTTGTGAGGTTGGGTTCAGTATTCAATAGTCGTCCCCTCGGCTCACCACCTCCTTGCAGGTGGGCCTGAGCAGGATGGTGTGCTCGAACTGGGCGGTGTAGGAGCCCTTGGTGTCGCAGAGCGGGGGGTAGGGGTCCACGATGCCCAGGTCGCACAGGTTCTTCAGGGCCATTAGGTACTTGCTCTCCCCCAGCCGGTCCAGCCAGCGCCGGCAGAACGCCAGCGTGCCAAAGTTCTCGTTGATCACGTTCAACAGGTGCTTCGCCCGGGGGAGTCTGGGGGGGAGAGAGAGGGGTAGAGATAGAGGGTGGAATACACAGTCCAGTGTTCACACAGGCAACCAACTTACCTGATTGGGACGTGTCCCACATCAAAGTTTTTCATGTAATGAGAACACTCCATGTCATCATGGACCACGCCCTTCCCTGTGCTGCCAAACGTCTCAATGGCGTACACCTCCCCCTCCTGGTGGTGCAAGAGAGGGAATCAGTCAGAAAAAGGACCCTTATTGGGGTAGGAAGACACTGCTGCAGTCAACCAAATACACAGGGGCAGGCAATCCTGTTATAGAAATTCCTTGATCATCAATGACACCAAATCAGGCACGCAGGTATTGTGTTACTGGCTAATTGGACCTGGCACGGTTCCTATTCACACCATTAACTCAGCATAATTCATCAGTCACCCTCCCACAGCACACCATTTACTCAGTCACCCTTTCACAGCATACCATTAACTTCTTTGGGATAGGGGGCAATATTTTTAAGTTCGGATGAAAAATGTGCCCGAAGTAAACTGCCTGTTACTCAGGCCCAGAAGCTAGGATATGCATATGATAGAAAACACTGAAGTTTCTAAAACTGTTAAAACAATGTCTGTGAGTACAACAGAACTGATATGGCAGGCAAAAACCCGAGCAAAATCCATCCGGGATGTCTGAATCAGTCATGTCACACGGTTTTCAATTGGCAAGCTATTCAATGCAGGGTATTTTAGCTCCCAGATTGCAGTTCCTATGGCTTCCACTAGATGTCAACAGTCTTTAGAAAAAGGTTGAAATGTTTAATCATGAAAATCAAGGGAGTAAGAACACTAGTTCCTGAGTTCACGTCAAGTGTACTGTTTTGGATTTTGCGCGTAACAGGAATGTGCGCTCAGTTCTTTTTCTCTTCTATTCAGCAGGTTATATTCCGTCTGAAATATTATAGTGTATATTCATTTTAGAGTATCCGAGTATTGATTACAAATGCTGTTTGACTTTTTTCAACGAACTTTACGGGTACTTTTGGGATATCGTTTGTCTGCATGGATGAAAGCCTTTGGGCAGGTGGATTACTGAACAAAACGGAGCTATATGGATATAAAGAGGAACTTTATCGAACAAAAGGACCTTTTATTGTGTAACCTGGACTCTTTGATATGCCATCAGTGGAAGATCAAAGGTAAGCGATTTATTTTATGCTATTTTTGAGTTTTGTGACACCTCTGCTGGTTATGTTATTATGCTAATTGAGTTTGAGTGGGGGTGCTGTCCTTAGACAATCAAATATTCTGCTTTCGCCGTAAAGCCTTTTTGAAATCTTACAATGCTGTTAGATTAACAAGAGTCTAAGCTTTTGAAGGGTGTGCAGCATTTGTATTTTCATGAATGTTTGAAATTAGTATTTTTGTAATTTTAATTTGGCGCTCTGCATTTCACAGGATGTTGTCAAAATCGATCCCGTTCACGGGATTGGATCCGTAACAGGTTAATTCAGCATCATTACTCAGTCACCCTCCCACAGCATACCATTAACTCAGCATCCCTTTCTAATCTTGCCTCCCTATCTCCCTCCTTGCTCTTCAAACGCTGTGTAAAACAGATACACACCTCCATCCTGGTAGCTTCTCCTCCTTTGACAATGGGGACAGTCTTGCCGGCATGTATCCTGTACTGGCCAATTGAGTGGCCGTTCAGGTTTCGGATTGGCTTAACTGGAAATTATCCAAATTAACATTTGTGAGGTATTATCTTCGATCATAAATTACAACAAATTCACTGTGTGTGCTTGTGTGTGTATATATTCAGTAGCTCAGTACCTTGGTATGTTTTGCCGTCAATCTCCACCTCGTATGACTCCATCACTTCCTGAATTCTCTCTCCAACGTCACACAAACGCACGTCGATTCCAGCACACTGCAGAATGATGAAGCGTGATTGAGATGAGACCGAACATCTGAACTACACTTCAAATGATATCAAGCGGCCTCAGAAATGGGTGTCGTGTGAATGAATGTCGGACCTTGATTCCAGTATTGGTGGCGTCTCTCACGGCCTCCAGCAGTTTGTCATACTTTGGATTGAACGTGACGGTGAAGGCACAGTCAATGATCCGACCTGAAAACACACAGTGGGAGTGAGCACAGCATCCTACATGGTCTGAGTGATTAGTTGTGTGTGTGTGTGTGTTATGCGTTTATATGTCAAGCATGTTTTGATGTGTGTGTGTGTGTACTGTGGCGTACCGTTGATGTGTGTTCCGAAGTCGATCTTGCAGACGTCGTCGTACTGCAGCACGGTGGGGTCTCCGGCGTTTGGGGTGTAGTGAGCCGCACAGTTGTTCAGAGAGCAGCCGGTGGGGAAGGCCAGGCCTGCATTCAGACCATTCTCCTTGATCAACTTCCTGGAACAGTTCTCCAACCGCTCACTGAAACGCACACGTAGAGAAATGAGTTACACAGAAAGAAATGGGATAAATTGATAATGAAGGGATGAAAGCACAAGAACGGATGTATGCAAAAGATAAAATGCCAAAGAGATGAAATGCAAGGGAAAAGACTGACAAATAGAAAGAATAGGAAGCAACATCTCAGCTGTGATGATGATGATGATGAAGGCTCACCAGATGTCGATCATGGTCATGCCAGGTTTGATGAAGCTGCGGACATGCTGGCGGACCTGTCTATGGGCCTCAGCAGCCTGTCTGAAGTCACTCCACACTTCCTCGTTGGCCTTGTCCAGAACCCGCTTCTCTTCACTGGTGGTCCTCCATGCCGCGGTACGCCTGCACCAAGGGGAATCAGCAACAAGGTTAGCGGTCAGCACACACACACACACACACTTCTTCCCATCACTGTGAGTGAAATTCACAAGGGGAATCAGCAATGAAGTTAGCCAACACAAACATTTTGTCATTGCACGACTACCCTGGAGGATCAACAACAAGGTTAGTTCCCACGCATACATCTTACTCCCCCACCCAGCACTGTGACTGAGGGGGAATCAATGCAAGCATGGCTAGAGGATAAACCAAACTGAAATTATGCTGAGGACGACAACAGTGTTTTGGGTGTTGTTAAAGCTGCAATATGTAACTTTTTCAGCGACCTGACCAAATTCACATAGAAAAGTGTGTTAGAAATCTGTCATTCTCATTGAATGCAAGACTAAGAAGCAGTAGATCTGTTCTATGTGCGATATTTCTATGCTTAACCAGCTTCAAACAGCCGAAAGCACAATATTTTGGGTTATGAAAATATATTTTACAGCAGTTAAGATTGCACAATATTTCTCTACACTATATATACACAGTTTGTTTGGTCAAAACTGAAATTAGGCAAACTATTCGAATTTTAGCAACCAGGAAATGGCAGAGTGATTTCTCCATAGCGCATCTTTAATGTATATGTTGTATAATATTTCAACCGGAATATAAACTGGGCGATAAGAAAGGAAAAAAGCACAGAGCGCGCCAGCCGGGAGCGCGCATTTTCTTGTAAGGACAACTGCGTGGACACTTCCTTATTCCTCTTCTTCCCTACTCTAAAAGCAGCTAAGAAGAATCAGAACACTGTCTCGAGACTGTTGACATCCAGAGGAAGCGATAGGTACTGCATTCATATGCCCTTATATGGGCATTTTCATAAGGGAGGGGTTCCAAATGAGCAATGTGTCAAAACCACTTTTTCCAGGACAGAAATTCCTCGGGTTTTCGCCTGCCATATCTGCCATATCCGTTCTGTTATACTCACAGACAAAATGTTAACACTTTTAGAAAATTCAGGGTGTTTCCTATCCAATGGTACTAAATATGTGCATATCCTATTTTCTGGGCCTGAATGGGAGGCATTTTACTTTGGGCACGCCAGGCTCTCCAAAACGGTCACCTCGTGCGCTACTCCCTAAGTAGTTAAACTATAGTTTTGGAAAGTCATTTAGGACATCTACTTTGTGCATGACACAAGTAATTTTTCAAACAATTGTTTACAGACAGATTATTTCACTTATCATTCATTGTATCAAAATTCCAGTGGGTCAGAAGTTTACATACACTAAGTTGACTGTGCCTTTAAACAGCTTGGAAAATTCCAGAAAATGATGTCATGGCTTTAGAAGCTTCTGATAGGCTAATTGACATCATTTGAGTCAATTGGAGGTGTACCTGTGAACGTATTTCAAGGCCTTACCTTAAACTCAGTGCCTCTGCTTGACATCATGGGAAACTCAATAGAAATCAGCCAAGACCTCATAAAAAAATTGGAGACCTCCACAAGTCTGGTTCATCCTTGGGAGCAATTTCCAAACACCTGAAGGTACCATCTGTACAAACAATAGTACGCAAGTATAAACACCATGGGACCACGCAGCTGTCATACCGCTCAGGAAGGAGACGTGTTCTGCCTACTAGAGATGAACATACTGTGGTGTGAAAAGTGCAAATCAATCCCAGAACAGCAGCAAAGGACCTTGTGAAGATGCTGGAGGAAACAGGTACAAAAGTATCTATATCCACAGTAAAACGAGTCCTATATCGACATAACCTGAAAGGCCGCTCAGCAAGGAAGAAGCCACTGCTCCAAAACCGCCATAATAAAGCCAGACTACGGTTTGCAACTGCACATGGGGACAAAGATTGTAATGTCCTCTGGTCTGATGAAACAAAAATAGAACTGTTTGGCCATAATGACAATCGTTATGTTTGGAGGAAAAAGGGGGAGGCTTGCAAGCCAAAGACCACCATCCCAACCGTGAAGCACGGGGGTGGCTGCATCATGTTGTGGGGGTGCTTTGCTGCAGGAGGGACTGGTGCACTTCACAAAATAGATGGCATCATAAGGAAGGAAAATTATGTGGATACATTGAAGCAACATCAAGACATCAGAAGTGGTCATCGGATGTAAACAGAAGAGGATGCGCGTTCACGGGCTTGCGCGTGCTGTGGTTTTTTCCTTTCCTATCGTCCAGTTTATAATCCGGTTGAAATATTATAGTAAATATACAAAAAAAGTATTCCTAAGGATACATTATCAATGATGTTTGATTGTTCTTGGACAAGTGTATAGGTATAGGTTGAACAAGTTCTCTTCAAGGTTCAATGGGCGAGTGGACGCTGTATTTTATGAACATAATGCGCCAACCAAACTGAGATTTATGGATATAATAACACTTGGGAAGCCCTCAGCAGATGTTCTTCAAAAGGTAAGGGATTTGTTTTCGCTGTGAAATGTGTTGTGTGAACCGCGATGGTTTATGATTTTATGCTAAAGGAAAAATATTGGAGGTGCTACCCTCAAACAATCAAATGTTGTACTTTCGCCGTAAAGCCTTTTTGAAATCTGACAATGCTGTGATATTGCCAAGAAGCAGAGCTTTTGATGACTATGCAACACTTGTATATTGATGAATGTTTAATAATTCAACTTTTGGATTTTGAATTTGGCGCCTTACATTTCACCAGGTAGTGTCGGGAGTGGTGTTGCTAGCGCTAGCGCCCCACCACTCCCTAGCGCTAGCGCCCCACCATTCCCTAAGTAGTTAAGGACAACAAAGTCAAGGTATTGGAGTGCCATCACAAAGCCTTGACCTCAATCCTATAGAAAATTTGTGGGCAGAACTGAAAAAGCATGTGCAAGCAAGGAGGCCTACAAACCTGACTCAGTTACATCAGCTCTGTCAGGAGGAATGGGCCAAAGTTCACCCAACTTATTGTGGGAAACTTGTGGAAGGATTCCCAAAACGTTTGACCTAAGTTAAACAATTTAAAAGGCAATGCTACCAAATACTAATTGAGTGTATGTAAACTTCTGACCCACTGGGAATGTTATGAAATAAATAAAAGCTGAAATAAATCATTCTCTCCATTATTATTGTGAAATTTCACATTCTTAAAATAAAGTGATGATCCTAACTGACCTAAGACTGGGAATTATTACTAGGATTAAATGTCTGGAATTGTGAAAAACTGAGTTTAAATGTAATTGGCTAAGGTCTATGTAAACTTCCAACTTCAACTGTATGCCAGGCAGCACTGTTAATTTTAGAACAAACTCAAACCTCCCTCCCCAGTCTCTCTGGTAGCTACCAGTTTGTGTTGAAGGTTGGACAGGTATAGCATGATGATCAGGAGCTGTCATTCTAGTATAACACAGTGCTGGAGAAATAAGAGGCTGGGCCCCGCTTCCACACATACCCAGGTACAAACCACACACAAAGCCAAGAGTAGGTGTTTGTGAGATTGTGTATGAATCTTACCCATCCTGTAATGGGGGGTATTCACATTCCTGACCAATGGGGAAAACGCCACTTGGATACAAGTCACAGATGGGAACAGACGGAGGGTCAGTCTGAACTTTGGCTGTGAAAGACAGGAAGAAACAAACAGTCACATAACCGCTCATTACTAGTTAATAAACTAGAAGGTTTGAGTTGGAATTCCAGAGGTAACAGAGCAATATTCAGGGAAAAGCCAAATGTGCCCATTAGCCTGAGGACCTGAGGCACTCAGACGGCTGCAGGGTTATGGTTATGCTCCAGAGTGCAGCAGTACGGCAGAGCGCCAGCCAGTCACAACCATCACTAGATCATAGTCTACTCTCCCATTGCACCCTATACTTGACCAGACAAAGTGAAAGCCATAACTCTCAGGTGTCAAATTAAATAAGACCAACTCACATCCTTTCTTCTTTTTCTTCTTCTTCTTCTTCTTGCCTGCTGAGTTCTCCCCCTCGTCTCCATCTGAGAGAAAAGGGGAGGAATTTGAAGTCATTTAGTCATATTGAAATGTCACACCAGAGTTTATCAGCTCCCAGCAAGCCATGTATTGGTAGATGTGTATGTAGATGTGTGTGAGGTCATCTCTGTGCTGTCCTTATGGGTCAGACATGCGGGTGGTTAAGGGTGGTTAGGTTCTGGTTCACGGGGCGCAACAACAGGCCTGAACCCAGCTCAGCTGCTCCGCAGCAGGGTGTGAGGAGCCATGGTTCAATCTCGGCCCATGTGGTTCTGGGTCAGGGGCTGCCTAGTACTAGGCTAAGGTAGAGTACTGTTACGGTCTCTTACCATCCTCCCCATCTTCTTCCTTCTCTTTGTCCTCCAGAGCCTGCTTCTCCAGCTGTTGTGTCACGTCAGCCACTCCATTGCCCTCAGCCTCGGTGCCGGCTGCTGCAGTCATAAATTGCAGAGACAGATACACATGGGTGAGCTCATCCTATACATCTTACTAACCACGACATGGCGGCCGTGGCGACCACAGCTCCATCACAACAGAGAGCATCCAGGAGACCCGGGGGAGGGGAGGATGAGAGATGTGTTATGTGCGTGCAAGGGAAGGTACTGTCCAGCGGGGAAGTGATCTTTTTGGACTGTGGACAATGATTCCATTCCGCAAAGTCTATCCCCGAGGTCAGGGACTTGGCAGAAGAGGGGAGAGTATTAACATCTGTGTATAACCTGGGGGGGGGGGCAGCACACGCCCACGCAGCTAAGCCTGCTTTACTTATGTAAACACACACATATTACAAGCTAAATGTTGTGTATGTCAATTTAAAGGGCAACTGTCTGACATACATTAAAAAAAATGCATGCGAGCTGTAGCTGTTGAGGTTGTTACAAGATGGGTTGCTCGAAATAGCACAAGCTGAGGATAACGTTGTCAGCAGTAAGTTCGCAGAGTACAGTGAGCATGCTGTCTGAATCAAACAGGATCTTGAAGTTTCATAGCCAGCTAGCAGGCAGCGGGACAATCATTGTGGTCAATCATGCGTAACTAGTTAAGTGTTAAATATATTAGTTATTATGAAACAGATCAGTCTGTGATAGTTACAACCTCGATCATCGAAGTCTATGGAATCAAACTGTATTCTGGCGTTGACGTTATGTAAGAAAGCCAACGTTAAATGTGTGGTGGAATGCTGTTACGTTATGAAACATCAAAACTTGGCTTGGAACTCGCTAGCGACTTGTGGAACATGCCAGCAAAGGACTACGAACTGCGGCCAAGCTAGCAAGATATCTAGCCAGCTAACTAACTGCTAGGTTTGTTTGTATGATTATTTCCGTCGGTCTCGGCCCGTGCTTTGCTATCGAGCTACGGGTGTGTTATGAGAGCGAGGCGTGTTTCATAAGGCCCGGCGCACGACTCACAAGGCACACTCATCCCGAGGCACGCACGGCTCCGCGGTAACTGGCCTGTCTGCAACTCTTACCGGGGGCTGCCGCCGACCTCTTCTTCTTCTTTTTCTTCTTCTTCTTGGCCGTCTCCTCGGAAGGGTCTACCTCCTCTTTCTCTTCTGCGTCTCCGTTCAGGACCGTCTCTTCTTCGAGCTTGTGCTCCGGTACCTTCTCCTGCACCACATGCGCCATGGTTGCTTAGTGGAAAAAGGGAAGCGCGGGGGTTTGTGGGTAAAGGTGAGTGAGAAACTTGCCGAATCAGCTGAGCGCGTGCTGTGCTCGCTGAATGCAACATTGTTGTATGTATCCCCAGAGACAAAATACCACACACAGTGAACAGCCCCGATTCAACAAACCTGGTTCATGTGTTATAACAATATGTGAATGTATGTTGTACTATACAATCTTAATAACCTTTACTTTGTATTATTACGACTAAGAAAAATATTGGCCGCTAGATGGCAGCATGTATTAATACTAGGTAACAAGGGATTTGGAGAAGGGACCATATATTTCCATACACTTATTCCAGTACCAGGATCAATTTAATAATCGTCAGTCACCACACAACAAGAACTCTATTGCAACCAGCTTCTAAATTCTCTCAAGAATTGCCGACTCTGTGCTCTCTGCCCTAGGCTCCTTTCCTTCCCTGATCTGGGAGAACTGGGAAAGCCAGGTGAGGGAAGCAGCAAATCCCCAGTAGTAGGCTTCCACCATTCAGTTTCACCATTAATCTGAAGTTTCTGGACATTAGGAGAGGAAGCCAGTTCAGCGTATTGACATGATGCCTGCTGGTTGTTTAAGGATGCTGAGGATAATTCAATGAAGACAAGAAGCTGTGCCTGCTTTCTCCATGGTTCTTTGGGGAGAGACGGATGGAAGTACATCATTTTAAAATGATTGGACAGCTGGGTTGTTGGAGACACACACTGCTGCTCTGTTCAGTCTCAATGTGGCTTTTGCAGTCTGAAGATGGACATTTTTTCTCTGCCCATAATAATACCTCCTTCTGTACTTCCACACCAGGGGAAACCATCCTCATTAAGTATTTGCATCCTGTAGCTCTAACTCCAAAAGGTTTTGGGATACTGTCAAGTCCATGGAGAACAAGAGCACCTCCTCCCAGCTGCACACTGTACTGAGGCTAGGTAACACGGTCACCACCGATAAATCCTTGATAATCGAAAATTTCCAACAAGCATTTATCTACGGCTGGTCATGCTTTCCTCCTGGCTACCCCAACCCCGGCTGTTAGCTTCTCCTTCACCCAAATCCAGATAGCAGATGTTCTGAAAGAGCTGCAAAATCTGGACCCGTACAAATCAGATGGACTAGATAATCTGGACCCTCTCTTTTTAAAACTATCTGCCGCCATTGTTGCAACTCCTATTACCAGTCTGCTCAACCTCTCTTTAGTGTCATCCGAGATCCCAAAAGATTGGAAAGCTGCCGCGGTCATCCCCCTCTACAAAGGGGGTGACACCCTAGACCCAAATTGCTATAGACCTATATCCATCCTGCCCTGCCTCTCTAAAGTCTTCGAAAGCCTAGTTAATAAACAGATCATTGACCACTTCGAATCCCACCGTACCTTCTCCGCTGTGCAATCCGGTTTCTGAGCTGGTCACGGGTGCACCTCAGCCACGCTCAAGGTACTAAACGATATCATAACCGCCATCGATAAGAGACATTACTGTGCAGCCATATTCATTGACCTGGCCAAGGCTTTCGTCTCTGTCAATCACCACATCCTTATCGGCAGACTCAACAGCCTTGGTTTCTCTAATGATTGCCTCGCCAGGTTCACCAACTACTTTGCAGACAGAGTTCAGTGTGTTAAATCAGAGGGCCTGTTGCCCGGGCCTCTGGCAGTCTCTATGGGGGTGCCACAGGGTTAAATTCTTGGGCCGACTCTCTTCTCTGTATACATCAATGATGTCGCTCTTGCTGCCGGTGATTCTCTGATCCACCTCTACGCAGACGACACCATTCTGTATACTTCTGGTCCTTCTTTGGACACTGTGTTAACTAACCTCCAAACGAGCTTCAATGCCATACAACACTCTTTCCGTGGCCTCCAACTGCTCTTAAAACGCTAGTAAAACCAAATGCATGCTTTTCATCCGTTCGCTGCCTGCACCCGCCCGCCCGACTAGCATCACTACCCTGGACGGCTCTGACCTAGAATATGTGGAGAACTATAAATACCTAGGTGTCTGGCTAGACTGTAAACTCTCCTTCCAGACTCACATTAAACATCTCCAATCCAAAATAAAATCTAGAATCGGCTTCCTATTTCGCAACAAAGCCTCCTTCACTCATGCTGCCAAACTTGCACTAGTAAAACTGACTATCCTACCGATCCTCGACTTTGGCGTTGTCATCTACAAAACAGCTTCCAATACTCTACTCAGCAAACTGGATGCAGTCTATCACAGTGCCATCCGCTTTGTCACCAAAGCTCCTTATACCACCCACCACTGCGACCTGTATGCTCTGGCCCTCGCTACATACTCGTCGCCAGACCCACTGACTCCAGGTCATCTACAAGTCCCTGCTTGGTAAAGCCCCGCCTTATCTCAGCTCGCTGGTAACCATAGCAGCACCCACCCGTAGCACACGCTCCAGCAGGTATATCTCACTGGTCACCCCCAAAGCCAATTCCTCTTTTGGCCACCTTTCCTTCCAGTTCTCTGCTGCCAATGACTGGAACGAACTACAAAAAGCACTGAAACTGGAGACACTTATCTCCCTCACCAGCTTTAAGCACCAGCTGTCAGAGCAGCTCACAGATCACTGCACCTGTATATAGCCCAACCAACTACCTCATCCCCTACCGTATTCATTTATTTATCTTGCTCCTTTGCACCCCAGTATTTTTACTTTGCACATTCATCTACTGCACATTTACCATTCCAGTGTTAAATTGCTATACTGTAATTACTTCGCCACCATGGCCTATTTATTGCCTTACGTTCCTTATCTTACCTCATTTGCACACATTGTATATAGATTATTTAAAAAAATGATACTGTATTATTGACTGTGTTTGTTTACTCCAATGTGTAATTCTGTGTTGTTGTATGTGTCGAACTGCTTTGCTTTATCTTGGCCAGGTCACAGTTGTAAATGAGAACTTGTTCTCAACTGGCCTACCTGGTTAAATAATGGTGAAATAAAAAAAATAAAAAAAATGTCAGACAGCCCTCTCTCTTTCTGTTCTCCAGCAGCCTGTCTAGCATGGACTGATTGGGCTTGTGTTTCACAGGGTGGCTGATACTGGGGCCGCACACTCCCACAGGGACACATTTAAGAAAGCTAGAGGGGCTGTTTGGTCTACCTCAGACAGACCCTTGAGGTTTCAGTTTCACACAGACACACTAATTGTATAGGAAGTTACCCTGGGACTATTCACAACAGCTAAATGCATTTAAATGTGTGAGAGACGTGTGTGTGTGTCTGCGCGCTGGGTCATGGTCTACATGTGGTACAGGGATCACCAGCTGTTCTAGGTCGGACATATTTGGGACTCCACAAAAGATCAGGTAACCCTCACACTACGCTGACATTAACCCCCTTCCCCCTGGGGTTAGGGTCAGTCTCAGGCAGCTGAGAGAGACAGGGAGAAAGAAAGAGAGACCGATATAAAAAGAGAGACAAGACACAGTCAGATCCAGAATAGCATTTTACTTTACAAATGAATTGTAGGAGGGACAGAACTCACTTCAGGAAGGGGACATATGGGGAGGGCTGGAAGGCAAGACAAGGCAGACACGGTATAGGGGTGGGGGGGTCAGACACCCCCGGACAAACACAAGCGGAATCATCGGTGCAGTCAATAAGCACATGCTGTCCTTCGATCATCACTCTAATTAATTGTAATCAATGATAGTAGCATTCCAGGACACTCCGCAATAACTGTCCCAAACTCAATCCCCAAATCAATAGTTGGATCACATTCTAGTGAGTGAGCATTAAGGAAACACAGATGCTGAGACTAGGGATAGAGAATGTATTTTTATTTTTTAAATGTAACCTTTAACTAGGCAAGTCAGTTAAGAACAAATTCTTATTTACAATGACTGCTACCGGGGAACAGTGGGTTAACTGCCTTGTTCAGGGGCAGAACGACAGCTTTTTACCTCGTCAGCTCAGGGATTCGATCCAGCAACCTTTCGGTTACTGGCCCAACGCTCTAACCACTAGGCTACCTGCCACCCCAGATACAGTGGTACAATCTCCATGGAAACATTTACAGACGTACACAAGACAGAACTAAATCGTTCTGACACAGCAGACCATTCAGATCTGAGATACATGTAGTTGATGGGGAGTTACAGACACCCGCGGAACAGATTTCATAGTAGGTGCAGTAGGGGTGGCATGAGGTAGTACAACACTTTACCTCAATAATCACCCAGTTGTCATCCCCTCATGGCCTCTTCATTGGGGCATCATTGATCCTGTATCCTGCATCAGAGGAGCACTTGACGTGACCTTTGGGGAAATAAGCACTGTGAATGTGTTTGGTTCATGAGTGGATGGGAATGAATTTCATTTCACAGCAATCCACTGCCTGACCATATTCATCTCTCAAATAAAAACAACACACAATATGTAAACATATTTCCAAATCTGGTAGGCTAGTCCATTTTACAAGGTCAACTATGTCCACCCTTCTCTCTGACGTCTCCGATTGCTCATTGGTTGCTGTGGGTTGAGTGACAGGTGTTTTAGCCAACACATCTTTGCAGTTATATGGCCATTCCTAGTGCAGACTCAGAGAGGCAGACAAGAAATAAAACAGTGGTAATTAAATAGCTTTGCTCTGCTCTATTTGAAATGTACCTCTCCTTCCCCTTTTACAGCGTGGTGTGTGTGTGCAATAACATCTGTGTGTGTGTGTGTGTGTGTGTATATATAGTAACATCTTACATTCAGCCCTCGGTCAGTGATTCAGTACCTGAGCATTCTGCCCTGGGCTGCCGTGCACACATTCAACAGAGCAATCACACATCAGACTCTGCCTGTCAATACAGGAGTCATATAGAGAGTGATTTGGTAAAAATTATTGTAATTTAGCTAATAGGCTTTTTGACTCAGACATCAATATGCTAAACTGTTAGGCAACATTGACATACCATGGAAAGGTACTGGTCAATAGTTAGAGAAAATGTAATTGATGCTATAAACAAGTCTCTCTGCCTCTAATAGCTACAGGGGATCCTTAGGGTTAAACTGAAGACCTTGTGACGGTGAAGTCAGAGTTTGTCTTGTGGTTCTGGTACCTGAGTAGCACAGGAGAGCGGCCACAGGGGGATTGTGGGTAAAGTATGGACACATGGGTGGAGGAGTGTAACAGAAAGTGGTGTAGTGCTCTTCTTAAAACTCACAAACACACTCAGACATCGCATACACACAATGCTCTCTCACCCACACAGTCTTTTTTTACTGTTGTTTTTATTTCTTTACTTACCTATTGTTCACCTAATACCTTTTTTTGCACTATTGGTTAGAGACTCTAAGTAAGCATTTCACTGTAATGTCTATACCTGTTGTATTCGGCGCACGTGACAAATAAACTTTGATTTGATGAAGACATGACAGAGAGCCATGGAGCCAAGGACACGGACAGCCGCAGTAAATAACCCAGGAGTGGGGTCAGACATAAATACAGGAACCCTGGCTGTCTGTCCATAACTATTCTGTTCAAAGCTCCGTAAAGCAGGAGAGTTTAGACTCTAGTTCTTCTCAGATGTCTGTCCATCAGGCTGCGAACGCTTCTCTCCCTCATCCTCTTCTCCGCTGTCTCCAAACGTCTGCTCCTCCATGTTGGCGAAGGTGTGCGAACGTGCCGCCACCTGGGCGGCGAGGGCGGAATTAAAGCTGAGCGCCGCCGAGCCGTGTAGTTCCGTCAGCCTGTCCATCACCGTGATGGCGGGGATCCGGGGCTGCAATAGAAGGTCGGGCCCGTTTAGTCCCGCCCCCTGGCCAGGCAGCCCGTCGTATTGGTAGAGCTGCGCCCCGCCCGTCCCGTCTGGGACTGAACCTTCACCCTCCTCCCCCTTTTCCTCCGCCTCACCACAGCAGAACTCTTTAAGTGCTTTTTCCTCTGCCTCTGTGAGGGGGCGCTCGTCCCTGACCCAGTCTTCCTCCTCGTCGTTCAGCCTTTCCGATAGGTGGTTTCCCTCGACAACACCTGGTTTGGCCACACCCACAAGGGTCAGAGTGTCCAATGGGTCGGAGGGCGTCTGAGATTCTATAGAAGTTTCTGCAGAAACGCTAGGCATCACCGCCGCTAGGAGACAAAAGAAACACATCATTAAATGATCACATGAAATGAGAGAGAGACAGAGAACTAAAGGAGCGGCAGAGGCAGAGAGGTGCATTGTGGGTAGGCGGAGAGAGACCTTGGTCGTTGAAGAGCAGCTGTTTCCACTTCCTCCTCTCGGCCTCGGACGCCCGATGTCCCAGCACTGCTTTCAGCTCCGATAGGACGCGCCGAGACTCCTCCCTCTCCCGTCGGTGGCGCTCTCGTTCCTCGGGAGACAGCATGTCAACCACAGACCCCGCCCACCCGTTCTCATCCTCTGAGTCCGACACGTACGCTTCCAGCTCCTGGCCAATCAGAGGGCAGGAAAGACCCATTACACATAAAAACACACTACAGGCACCTAGTTGAGTGTGTGTGTGTAGATCCACAGTGAGTGGTGAGGTTCAGTACCTGCTCCTCAGGCACAGGGTCCCTGTCCAGGATGAGGGTGTAGGTTGGGGCAGGGATGCATGGCACAGGAGGGAGACACTGCTCTGGACCATCAGGAGTTCCTGAAAGAGAAAGGATGGATAGAACGTATTACACACACATACAGGTAAGTGTACACACACACACA
>QNTS01000169.1:123760-134282 GCA_003317085.1 Hucho hucho | reverse complement strand
CAAGATCCTCCCGTGTAGTTCTGGGCTGATTCCTCACCGTTCTCATGATCATTGCAACTCCACGAGGTGAGATCTTGCATGGAGCCCCAGGCCGAGGGAGATTGACAGTTCTTTTGTGTTTCTTCCATTTGCGAATAATCGCACCAACTGTTGTCACCTTCTCACCAAGCTGCTTGCCGATGGTCTTGTAGCCCATTCCAGCCTTGTGTAGGTCTACAATCTTGTCGCTGACATCCTTGGAGAGCTCTTTGGTCTTGGCCATGGTGGAGAGTTTGGAATCTGATTGATTGCTTTTGTGGACAGGTGTCTTTTATACAGGTAACACGCTGAGATTAGGAGCACTCCCTTTAAGAGTGTGCTCCTAATCTCAGCTCGTTACCTGTATAAAAAGACACCTGGGAGCCAGAAATCTTTCTGATTGAGAGGGGGTCAAATACTTATTTCCCTCATTAAAATGCAAATCAATTTATAACATTTTTCACATGCGTTTTTCAGGATTTTTTTGTTGTTATTCTGTCTCTCACTGTTCAAATAAACCTACCATTAAAATTATAGACTGATCATTTCTTTGTCAGTGGGCAAACGTACAAAATCATCAGGGGATCAAATACTTTTTTCCCCTCACTGTACGCTACTATTAACCAAACAATTCTCCAAAATGTCTATATTAGAAATCCTGATCCCCTTCATTTAGCCATAATAGTGTGAAGAGTGAGTGAATGAAAATACCTACAGCGAGTGACACAAGCTAGTGATGAGAATATCTTATTTTCCTCCCAGTATTTTCTATCCCTTGGGAAAGTAGCAGTACTATTGGTTCTATCAGTATCAGGCAACATCACCACTAAGGAAGCATATTTCAGGCTGAGTCCCAAATGGTAGCCTATTCCCTATATATATAGTGTGCTATTTTTGACCCAGGCCTGTAGGGATTCAGCGTTCCAGCCAGGCTACAGTTGCTCATGAAGAAGTTTCCACTCGGTAAAGGTCTAGGATCAGCTCACCCTCTCCCAATCCTAACCTTAACCATTAGTGTGGAAAATGCTAAACTGAACCAAGATCAGCGTCTACGGGCAACTTCACCCTTACTATTGATCCAGACTGGCCTGGGTGTGTTTTCTACCCGGACTTTCTGTTATTGGGAGTTTGGGACGCAGTGTGTTGTTGGCCAGCAGGCTTCGGGGCTATTGATTATGGGTCTGTCTGAGCTGCAGGACTGGGTGTTCACGCTACACTGACCAACCACAGCAGGAACAGAACCAGGCATCTGAAGGGGGAGGCCCATGTAGGTGTTTTCATTCTCTACTACTCACTCATCTCAATCTAATATCCCCCATCCAAACATTAAGGCAGGAGACAGAGATGGGCCACACAGAAAGAAACACACACACAGCGGAATTCAAACACAATGACACAAACAACCAACACATCACTAGTAAGTACAGTTCATTTCCTGGTCATGTCTTGCTCCTGCTCTTTAGTATTCCGCTGGAGTCACCCAGGGGAACATTCCCGAGTCTTTGTGCTCCCCGTCTGCCGTGTGAGAGAATGGAAAAAAATACTCTGCAAAGATGTGTGAGTGTGAGAGAGACTCGAGAGAGAGAGAGAGAGAGAGAGAGAGAGAGAGAGAGAGAGAGAGAAAAAGTAGGGGGAGTGAAAGAGGAAGAGAGATTGTGTGACATTATGTATGTGTTCTAAATCTTATAGCCATGTTGCCATAAAACAATCCTCAAAGCTTGATCTTCCCTCCATCTCACTTTCTTATGACTCCAGGATTTGAAGGAGGAGACAAGGCAGGCTAGCAGTGAAGTTTTTTATTGCCAATAAACTTCAACTGACCTCGTCCTGCATTCTCTCTCTTCAATTAGCTGTCTCGTCATGACTTATGTGACATGACACATGCAAAAAGGCAATATATATATATATATATATTCCCATTGTAAGAGTCAGCACTGAAATTGTGGCAAAGAACCTTTATTCAGATGGCACACTGACAGATTCCCATATTTCTCCCTCTCTCGCCTTACTAACCTCATTTGATGTCATACAATGCTCTGGTCTAGTATGACATTTATTTCTGTAAAATAACATCAAATGTGCCCCACGTGCCATCAAACTATTTTAAAATCCTATTTCATTCACAAATGTGGATGATTTTCAGACCCAGTGTGTGCTAAACAGGCCCAGTGTGTGCTAAACAGGAGCAGATAACCAGTGTTGACCTGTCTGGAAATCAAATATACACAAGGCAATCGTCCATGTTAACACGCGCACAAACACCTCTATCTGGGCTACAGGAAGTTGGACAAGGAATAACCATATCTTTGTCATGCCCAATAACAATGACCATGTTTAAACGGGATATATCCATGATGAGTCCACTATGAGAATAACGCTCCTCTGAATAACAGGCTCTCGGAGAGGAAGCATGACACGGACGAACGGAAAGTTCTTGGAGGGGGCTAATGTGACATAATTTCCTGTCCCACACGGAAAAAAATACAGAAACAGGAAAATGAATGCACTCAGAGTCATGTGACCACGTGCTGGCCAGAACCCTGTCCCCCTACATAGAAACAGGGGTGTGTTCAAGATGTTTCAAACATTGCTTGAGGGCTCTGAAGTGTTATTTAAATGAATGCATGCTGTACAGTAGCTGAGTATTATTAGCAAAGCAAAGAGCTATGATAGTGCATATGTATATTACAGTACATATCACACAAGCCACTCACACCACAGAGGCATACACATGTTCACACAAGTAAAAACACAAGGTCGGACAAATACATGTACACGCTAACACACAACAGCATGACAGTAGAAGACTTTAATGCACTCCAGATATCAGCAATCTAATTCAGGGGGGGGAGAAGAAAGAAAGAAAGAGAGAAAGAAGGACTCTCTTCCTTTTACAGAGTTTCTTAAACAGGACTAGGAATTCCCCTCAGCACTAATAGAGAAACTTGACCAAATACACAGAGCCTATCCCTGGAATAGGGGACAATAGTGTGTGTGTAGAACAGACAAATACCTTGCTCTGAATCTGTTGCTCTCTTTCCTCCATGATCCCTGTCTTGTCTGCCTGCCAGCCATGTATGAATGTGAATGAGTGAGTGTGTGTAATATGTTTCATTGTTTGGAATCAATAGCAGATGTAATTACTTTCTGTCTGCCTGCATGAATGTACAGGGAGTTGGTCAAGCACACACACTGACAACACCCCAAGGCTATGGAATCATAGTGGGGGTTCCTTATGGTAGCAGTGAGGGGTGTGTTTGAGTGTGTGTGTGTGGGAGGGGTCACTCACTGTGGGTTTGGACAAGCTGTCCTGGAGGAAGGTCGTTGTCCCTTCTCCTCCTCCATGCTCGTCCTCCTGAGACACTGTGGGACATGCCTCAAAGTCTGTGTGTCCTAGATCCTGCAGGTAGTGGAAGAGCGGAGAGTTCTGGAAAAAGAGAGAGAGGGGAGGGGGAAGAGAAGAAAAAGAGGGTGAAAGGGCAGAAGGAGGATGGGGGAGGAGAGAGATTTAGACAAATAGCAGCTTTTTGTTCCTGCTCTTCCCAAATCTGTTACAGATTTCCCAATATACAGGAAGCTATTCTTAGAAGTGTCATAACCCAGCCGGCACTGCAAGTGGCATGAAGAGCATTCCTGATCTGCAGTAGCATTACATTCCAATTACCGTCTGGAATCATACGCTCATACTCCACCTTCTCTCCCTTTCCGACTTGCCATTCCATGCAGATTTCAGTCACGCTCTTTCACACTTGACTTCCATACATAAACACAGAGCCCGTGATGCTGCGGGCACAACAGCCACTCAGATGACAAGCTAGAAAAGGAAATAATCTATTCTCTCTGCTCAAGTCTTGGTCGCCATGGGCAACTAATTGTATTACTGTGTGCAGCTGCTTGTTTTGTATTGATTCGCTAGGGTTTTGGGAAACATGGGACGAGTTAGCTAAGGGCTAAACTTCTGCTGAGCAAAGATATGTTCATGTTAAAAGCCTAGTAGAGAACACCCTATGTATGTGCACTACCCATCCCTAAACCTCCCCCTGGCCCTAAGCATCCTGCCTATTTCAATACCCGTTCCTTACACCTAATCTGCTCTAAAGTCCATTACTCCAATCCAGAGATGGAATTAAACACAAACATAATAACCTAAAATCCCTGCATAAAGAGTGTTCATCACAATTAAGTGTTAAAGCTCAGCTTAAAGTGGGACTGGAAGTGTGTGTGTTGCCAGCAGGGATGAGAAAATCACTGTCCAGCATCCCACCTCAATCTCCCTACAATAGAGATGTGCAGCAGTGGGCCTTTTGATCAACTACCTCTCCTCTGTTTGCCCCTAGGACAACGTACTGGCACTCGGCACTGGCATGAAAACAATTTGCCCACAATTAAGAAAAAATAACCAACATTATGCTACAATTTTACCAAGGAGACACCTAACCCAATTTCAAACCAGCTGCCGACGCTCCTCATCCGACGGATGAGAGAAAACAAAACATCTCCGTGCTTCTACATCTGGATAGCAAGCAATTTGCCTGCCTTGATAGATCCACCTATAATAAATTATCATGACTGCACACCCCCGATCCAAGCACGACATGATGGGCTAAAGTTACTCACTTGCATGATCGGACGGTATCCGCCGCGCACATGTTGACACATCAGGCTGTCAGATGTTTCGAACAGCTAACGTTATTCCCTTCCTACGTCGCATAAAGCACCGATCAGACGCACACTCTCCACGCCAGATATGATGATGAAACAGCACACTGCCCCATGATAAGAAAAGCTACTTAGCAGTCAGGCAGGATTGGCTACACGGCCAATTTAGCTCGGATTTATGTCTCAGCTACGCATAACAACAGGGGTAGCTAAACGCCAATGGGTAAACGTTGCTCATGGCCATGCTAATAAGATAGCTAACGTTAGCGAGCCAGCTACTCTGCCAGTCTGGTCAACCACGCCAATTTCATCACGCAGAATGAATCAGAAAACCTATACAAACTCGGGCTTGACACAGTGCACTACGCGTTAACGGAACATATGCGCCTGAATAAAAACACAAACCTCAAACACCACATCTTCATCAAACTCCTCAGTCATTGCTCTCCGCCATCGATATCCAACCGTTACGCATTCTGGGATTGTAGTCGTTTGTTAACATCAAGAAGTGAACATTTGAAGCAGTTGCTAGCAGTTTGCTAGTCCCAGTTAGCTGCGCAAAACAAAACTCCTCGTCAAAACAACACTTCCCACAATCCAAATCGCCCAACGCTTCCTCGAGAAGCTCGGTGTTGGAGCAGGAGAGACGGGATCCTCCAGTGGTCACGCCGGGCAATGCAGCGTCCTCAGCCGGGAGCAAGGGAAGGAAACAGCGCCGTGGACGGGACACGAAACTCCAGAAAACTGGAAAACGGGGGACTATAGGAAACGGTTTATTCGCGTTTCAGTCGGTGATATAAGCGACATTTTGTTTCTTTTTTATGTTGTTTACCTGGTGTTCTTTGAGACTGACTGACAATGGCGCCTGAAAAAGAAAATCCACGAAATTCCGTGCCATCCCATTGAAAGCAAGTTTACTCATGGAGTAAAGAACGGAGCAAGTCGGGAGTCATGAGCACAGGTTTGTTTCCTGGATGGCTAAGTAGTTGCATTTTGTCGACAAAGCAGTTTATTTGAGTGCGTTTGCAGTTAAGAGTTTAACCAAGCAAATCCAGAGAAGCAAAAACTTTTAAGCTATGTTACTTTTGCAGCAACGTAGCCCAGCCTTTTCCAGGTTATTACATTGTAATGACTGTTTTTCATAATGATAACGTTACCTCTCCGAAGGCGTAGTAGTGGCAAAGATGAGCAGTTTTCACCCGCTCATGATTTGGGTTCCCGAGGTTATTACATTGTAATGACTGTTTTTCATAATGATAACGTTACCTCTCCGAAGGCGTAGTAGTGGCAAAGATGAGCAGTTTTCACCCGCTCATGATTTAGGGAGAACAGTCATTCTGGTTAGAATACTCCAACAAAAGTACATGCAACACAATTGATGCATCAGCAAAATGTGAAGAGAGAAAGAGCGTGTATGAGAGGGCAGATACATTCAGCTCCTTTGTGTAACATCTGTCCTCCTGTTTTGATGCAGTCAGATGCGCAATGGATTTTTTTTGTTACTTTCAAACATGGTTATATGACCTAAAGCGGCAATTGTCAACTACTAAACCGACGAATTTTCAATCCGTGGAGGCAAAGGGGATTTGGCACTGAAGTTTACAGATTTTTTCCATGAGTAAGTTAGCTAGAGGGTCATTCAGGCTTCATCCACATCCGCTCCGTGAATTCGCTTCTCGTGGTATCGCACTCGCCCGGCCAGTCAGTAGCCCTGATTCAGCCAAGTCGAGCAGAAAATGAGGCCATATCATTATGGATAGCATATAGGACGCACATCTTTCACAACACACACACAGCCAACTTCAAAACCAGTCAGTGCCATGGAATCGTTCAGGTCATACTCAGCAAAAGATTCGAATACATTTTGAACCAGAGTGAACGGACTAGGACAAGGAGGACGCATGCAGCGAGGAGACACGGGATTTTACTTGGGTTGGTGCCATTGAAGCTGAGAACACATTTTCTCCACCGAAAATAAACAAGCCAGAAAACTCCAGTCAACACAATGGTTCTCTCACAATTCACAGAACCTCACAATTCACGAAATGTAATCCATATAATTGTTGATATATATCTTAAAGCATAATTGAGAAAAAATGAATTGAAGTTGGAATATTTGTGACTTACTATCCTTACCCCATTTCCCCCCCCCCCCTTATCCTTTAAGACTGTAGGTGCAATTTAGCAAAAGTTTGTGTCATATGAAGCTTTATGGCTTGCTCTGTAATATTAGTAGTATTTTGATTTCAATAACACATTTCTCACATACAGTACCAGTCAAAAGTTTGGACACATTTACTCATTCCAGGGTCTTTCTTTATTTGAACTATTTTCTACATATAATGATAGTGAAGACATCAAAACTATGATATAACACATATGGTGTCATGTAGTAGTCAAAATATATTTTATATTTGAGATTCTTCAATGTAGCTACCCTTTGCCTTGATGACAGCTTTGCACACTCTTGGCATTCTCTCAACCAGCTTCATGAGGTAGTCACCTGGAGTGCATTTCAATTAACAGGTGTGCCTTGTTAAAAGTTAATTTGTGGATGTTCTTTCCTTCTTAATGCATTTGAGCCATTCAGTTGTGTTGTGACAAGGTAGGGGTGGTATACAGAAGATATCCCTATTTTGTAAAAGACCAAGTCCATATTATGGCAAGAACAGCTCAAATAAGCAAAGAGAAACAACAGTCCATCATTACTTTGAAAGTTTCTTCAAGTGCAGTCGCAAAAACCATCAAGCGCTATGAAACTGGCTCATGAGGACCGGCACAGGAAATGAAGATGCAAAGTTACCTCTGCTGCAGAGGATACGTTCATAAGAGTTAACTGCAGCCCAAATAAAT
The DNA here is from genome assembly GCA_003317085.1 of Hucho hucho. Lineage (NCBI taxonomy): Eukaryota > Metazoa > Chordata > Actinopteri > Salmoniformes > Salmonidae > Hucho > Hucho hucho. Next base: position 126,752 of record QNTS01000169.1, on the reverse strand, counting down.
GCTTCACAGAGTTCAAGTAACAGACACATCTCAACATCAACTGTTCAGAGGAGACTGTGTGAATCAGGCCTTCATGGTCGAATTGCTGCAAAGAAAACCACTACAAAAGGACACCAATAAGAAGAAGAGACTTGCTTGTGCCAAGAAACATGTCCAAATGAACATTAGACCGGTAGAAATTGGTCCTTTGGTATGATGAGTCCAAATTTGAGATTTTTGGTTGCAACCGCCATGTTTTGTGAGACGCAGAGTAGGTGAACAGATGATCTCCGCGTGTGTGATTCCCACCGTGAAGCATGGACGAGGAGGTGTGATGGTGTTGGGGTGCTTTGCTGGTGACACTGTCAGTGATTTATTTAGAATTCAAGGTACACTTAACAAGCATGGCTACCACAGTATTCTGCAGCGATATGCCATCCCATCTGGTTTGCGGTTAATGGGACTATCATTTGTTTTTCAACAGGACAATGACCCAAAACACACCTTCAGGCTGTGTAAAGGCTATTCGACCAAGGAGAGTGATGGAGTGCTACAATCACCCGACCTCAACCCAATTGAGATGGTTTGGGATGAGTTGGACCGCAGAGTGAAGGAAAAGCAGCCAACAAGTGCTCAGCATATGTGGGAACTCCTTCAAGACTGTTGGGAAAGCGTTCCTCGTGAAGCTGGTTGAGAGAATGCCAAGAGTGTGCAAAGCTGTCATCAAGGCAAAGGGTGGCTACTTTGAAGAATCTCAAATATAAAATATGTTTTGTTTAACACTTTTTTGGTTACTACATGATTCCATATGTGTTATTTCCTAGTTTTGATGTCTTCACTATTATTCTACATTGTAGAAAATAGTCAAAATAAAGAACACCCCTTGACTGAGAAAGTGTATCCAAACTTTTGACTGGTACTGTAAATTTATAAATATAGAAAAATGAAACATCAATTTAGGAAATATGTATTTTTTGATTTGGCTAATTTTTCTATATATTGTTGAACATAATGTGCTCTACCTGCATATCAAAGTTCCAGAATAGGATCTCTGCTACTTTTAAAATTATGATCCAATTTGTAAGCATTACCAACAGAGTGAATGTGAAAATGGATTCAAAATGGTCACCCTCTGTGATTTGCATGATGTGCAATGATACAAGTAAAGGGAGGGCTGTAGTAATTGGTTACATTGCCTACTATGTCAATTTCTCTGTATAAAATGGGCCATAACTATAAAACTAGCAGAGAATATTATGTTCAACAATATATTGAAAAATGTGCCAAATCAAACATTTAAGGTTTTAAATATTAATGTTTATATTTTGCAATATTCATAATTGTATGTAAGAAATGTGTTGTTATAATCAAAATACTATTCATATCACAGAGCAAGCAGTAAACGCTTCATATGACACCAAATTTTACTTTGTAGCACCTACAGATGAAACACTATGGAGTCTTAAAGGAGGCCTGGGTAGGGCCAAAATGGGTAGGGCCAAAAGATAAAAATGCTAAATATATGTCAATAAAACTTTGAGTGTCTCATATTCAATGCAGAGGTCTGTATTGATAATCCAGTTATCCATTTAGTGCAGGCTCAGCCTGCCACGGGTGTGTGTGGTGCCTGCTTAGAGACACATTCACACAGTAATTGCATTACCATCAAAGTGTTTTATTTGAGGAAGGTTATAGTTCGTCTTTTTGATTGTTCAGCTTTTCTCTACAGACTGAACACAGTGAACCATTACAGTTGACTGTTTTAGTCAGGCTCATGATTGGATATATGAGTACAGGAATCATTTGGTTCTTTCATTCCTTCACTTTCTGACCACTTGCGCCCAACCTTACTTAGTGAGCTAAAAATCCCATTGACCTCTAGGGGTTGATCCTCTGACCCTTGCCCTGCCCTCTCTTACCCCACCAGCCGTCTGTGTGCTGCTGCTGGCTGGTTGGTATGTGTCGATGAGGTGGTGGGGGGGTTTAAGGGATATCCAGGGCAGTGCATGCATTACAGCAGGGCATGCATTACGCCTCCTGTGACGTGTGTGTTTTCAACAGCCCCCTCCCCAGCATTGTCTAATGTCTACTCCTTTCTCTTCCTCCTCCTATAATTCTCTACAGGTGTGAAGAAGCCGCCAGTGGCTCCCAAACCCAAACTCGCCCCCTTGGTGAAGCTCTCGCCTCCTCCCATCGCCCCCAAACCTGATCTTCTCCTCTCCCAGCCTTCCCAACCCTCCCCCCTTCTTACCCAACCCTCCCCTGCCGTGCTAAAGAGAGCCAAACCTGCTGTGGCGCCCAAACCATGCCTCTCCAAACCCTCCGCCCCAGCAGCCCCGGCTTCTCCCCCACCCCTCAGACCCAGAGTACCCCAAACCTCTTCCCAGGAGTGCCGGGGGGCTGGGGACGACACCCTATCCTTCCTCAACTCCAGAAACGGGATCCTGTCACAGCCCATCCTGCGCGACTCGGACTACATCATTCCTACGTGCTCCTGCGGACTCCAGGACTGCTCCCAATGCAAACGACTAGGGAATGGGAACGTTACAGAGGTCGGGAGCGATACACTCAGCTCCTGGCCAAACGGGAATGACACGGAAAGCACTGGAACGCTGGTAGCCAATCGGCCGGGTAAAACAGAGAACGGAGACAGTGAGAAGAGCGGAGGAGTGACCAACACCCTCCATCTCAGGCTTAAGGACAAACCCCAGAGACAGGAGGGGCAGAGGGATGGACAGGGGAGCAGGGATGAGGAGAAGCTGCAGGGGAACAAACAGGAGAGACAGAGGAACCAGAAAGGTCAGGAGGGTCAGCAGTATCAGACTGGATCAGGGGACCAGTCATGTAATGTTCTTGAGGTGGCAGAGACACTTACACAGACTGAGACTAAAGCTTCTAATGCAGAACAGACTTACACTGACAGCTGTAATATAGACAGCAATGAGAGCGACACAATTGCCACTCCCCTCATCCTCCCACTGGAAGTCTCCCCCATTCGCACCCCCCCACAGAC
>QNTS01000169.1:106689-119264 GCA_003317085.1 Hucho hucho | reverse complement strand
GGTTAGGGGGCAGGAATAACTCTGAAACTCCTGTCTGACCCTATGCATGATACTTAAAGCACCCAAAGTGGGTCGCGTACCTGTTAATGGTGGGTCGCGATGTAAATGTATAATTATTTCATGAATTACTGGAATTGATTTGGCCAAGTGCACCTGCACTCTCGGTTCAGTGCGCTCTCTGCTTAGCAGCGGTCTCTGCTCAGTTTGGCAGCTGCGCGAGTGGGAGAGGTAGAGGGAGATGCCCGTATGCTTTGCGGTTTACCGGATCTTTTTTCTGCAGTTTTCTTGAAGATCACTCCGCGACCCACACGCTGCAGCGCTGTGGTTCAAGCTACTGACTTCTTTTTCCCACTCGCCATCACTCACCGCTGTCATGAAATGGACTCATGCTAGCCACAAGTTCTGACTGCGCTCAATCGTCATGAAACGCATAAACAGTGATGACTTTGTGTCTCTTTCATACAAACTTTGAGAAATATCGAGGAGCGCCCACAATGTGTTTGTGTGGGGAAGTGCTTAGTAATGAGTCTCTCAAAACGCACAAATTAATAAAACGACACGTCCTGAACAAACATCCAGGCACAACATGTAAACCCAGGGAGTTATTTCAGAACAGGGCAGAATGCGTCGGGAAACAGCTCTTCAAAAGTGGAAAAGTAAGTCAACTAACAAGGCATGGTTGTGATTTTATAACAGGTGATGATCAGCAGAAATAAGGGAGTACTGTCTTTCATAGTAGTAGATGTGAGTTTCTCTTTCAAACAATCCCCTGGCCTTGTTACGTTACACAGCTAATAGCTAACGTTAGCCAAAGCAAGCTAACTAGTTACTGATATTGCAACCCTAAGAAACAGTACAGATGAAGATGAAACATTCAGGCCTACTGTACATTTTACTGTAGAAATTATTGTTTAAAACAAGTCTAGGTTGGAACTGTTGCTGTTACAAGTAATAATTTTTATGCGGAACTGGAATAAACTGATTGAAGCAAGATTCCTTTTGGGGCAAACACTCACACAGATCTGGGTTGCTCATCTGCAGCAGGAAGCGGTCTCCTGCCTGACTGAGAAAGCAGTAGATTTTCTGGTCCAGTTCGGCACCACATACCTATGTAAGACAGGGTTCTCAAGTACAGAAACAGTGTCAATGCTGAGCATGACCTCAGTGTTGCACTGTCAAAAACTGAGCCCAGAATAGACCTGCTTCTAGAAAACTTCAACCAGCCACACACCTCTCATTAGGACTGTTTTTATGTGTGTGTTTTCTGGTCTACATCTGTGTGATGTGATCAATCAGTTTGTTCCAGTTCAGAATAAAAAATATGTATTTAAACAGCAGCAGTTCCAACCTAGACTTTCTATCAGCAATCATTTCTACAGTAAGATGTACAGTAGGCCTGATAATGTTTTATCTATACTGTTACTTAGGTTTGCACGATCAAAAACCCTGTGTGTGTGTTCTGTTATACATCTGTGTGATGTGATCAATCCGTTTATTCCAGTTCAGAATTAAATTATTTATTGTATTTTAACCGCAACAGTTCCAACCTGGACAGGTATGTAAGAGTGTTTTTAATGGGGAAAAATAAACATGAAAAGATTTATGGGTATTTCATTGTTATTTGTTTTTGTCTATATTGCTTTTTTTTTAGGCATAAGGGCAATGAAATGTACCGATATTTACGTATAGTTGCATATTTTCCTAAGCTTGGGTCCCAGGAAAACACAGAATTTCTCATTTGGGTCCCAGGCTGAAAAAGTTTAAGAACCCCTGCTCTCAAAGCCTGTGTCTGTAACAGACAAAAACACGAGCACACACACACACACAATTAGGAGCAGGAGGCCCCTTCAGTCACGCAAGGTCAAGGCCACTGTCCAAATTAAGACCGCCTCATTTCCACCCCAGACCACTCACTCTCAGACTGAAAGAGGGAGAGAGAGCGAGGGAGGGGGAGTGCAGAGGGCAGAGAAGATAGCTGAAGTGGATAGAGAGTAGCGAGGGAAAGAGAAGTGAAACGGCACCTCTGCTTTCAGACATAATCTCTGTTGACTGTCTGTTTAGATACAGCAGATGGGCAGATCATCGTGCATACTATAGCAGGACAGTCAGATGGTGGGCTGCAGTGACCTTGTAAGTGGAAGTATGTCTGTACCCTTTAGAATATGGCTAGCTAGCTTTTTACACTACATGGACTGAATGCTGTGCTTTTCTCTATCTGTCTGTCTGACTGACTGACTGTCTGTCTGTTGTTCCAGCAGGAGGATGAGGTGAAGAGGAAAAAGGTGGTGCATATCGCCCAGGAGATCATGAGCTCTGAGAAAGTGTGAGTACCCGAGAGACACACACACACACACCCACCCAATCAATGACTTTATCATGAGAATATTCCACAGAATCATTCCTTTTTTTATCGGTGGTCTTTTTTTGTCATATATAATGTTTTACACCCATCTCCTCTCCCTCCAGGTTTGTGGATGTCCTGAAGCTTCTTCACATAGTAAGTATCAGTTAAGCCTCTGGGCTTTTGATGAGCACCATATCTGTGTGTTATCTGTGTGTTCAGTGGTGTTACTCAGCAAGCCTTCGACTAGCTGAGCCGTGTTGCCTTTCTCCCCAGCCCCTGAGGCAGCAGTACTCAGCAGTGGAGTTGTCTCTGGTAGAACTCTTGTTGTTGTTCCTGTTACACTTAGCAGGATCAGTGATAAACACTGAGACTCAATTCTCTAAATCATAAAGGAAGCTAAGGAGTCAAGCATGTGTTGCGAGTTTCAACTTTCAAGTGGTGGCTTTATAGAGTGGAAACATAGGCTAGAGTTGTTTCATTATATTTAACTACCGGCTAGCGAGCTCACTGCTCCTGCCTGGTGGGTGGAATACCGTCCCTGCTCTGTGCCTGTTGGGGTGGAAAGTGGAGCAGGTAACCGTGACGACAGACCTGGGTGCTTTGATGTTGGTCTCAGGGGGAGGTGACAGGTCTGTGTGGGAGCTCTGATGAATCTTGTTCACAGTGGTGGTTTTGTGGTGATTACTGTACTGGGCAGTGCTGGGCTGTGTCAGGCTGAGGTGGTCTGTACCAGCCTGGTCAAGCTGTACTGGGCTCTTAAAAATGCATTGGAAGATAGACTGTGTGTTGGATTTCAATGTTTTATTTATTTAAAGGAAAAATTATTCAATCCAGCCTTTATTTGTCTCGCATAGCCTAGTCTCGAAAATCTCTCTAAACCCACAATTTGTCTGAGACGGCTGCAGGGTCAACATTAGATTTTCTCTTGGGAGTGGCTTTCAGACTGCCCGAAAGGGGAATCGCAGGCACACACACACACACACACACACACACTCAGGGTCAAGTGTCCCCCTGTCTGTCTGCCTTAAACAGGACCCACTATGGGATTCATTTTGAATATGGGGCTGGGCATGAGAGAGAGGGAGAGAGAAAGAGAGATGAGAGAGAAAGAGAGATGAGAGAGAAAGAGGGGGGAGACTTAAAGAAAGAGGTCAAATCACATTCTCCAGTCTCCATGGCTGCCCCTGGCCACAGAACAGCTGCTTCCTGCAGTGAGTGAGTGGGTGGAGGACCCCCAGACGTAGAAATGCCTCAGCTAATCCTGTGTGTGTGTGTGTGTGTGTGTGTGTGTGTGTGTGCCTGTTGTGTTTATTTTTGTTTTACACTTAAGTCCTCCCTTATACCCTATAGGATGTTTCTAATTTGATATGTTGTGTACAATAATGTGTTGCGTTATATTTTTCCTTGACTTTTGACATGTTTTCTAGGGATACATGTTTCGGTCCTTCACACTGCAGCTGTGTGTGTTTTATTGTGGGTGTGGGGCTGTGGTTGTGTGAGAGTGTTCACCAGGACATTGGGACCCAGCCCTGGTTGTCTCACCACTTCCTTCCACCTGGATGTGTGTGTTGGCTCACTGGGCAGTGTGAGAGTGCTGACTCAGTTGTGTGTGTGTGTGTGTGTATGATGCAGAGGGACGCATGTTTATGAGGTGATAACCAGGTGTTCCTGTGCTGTACTGTATAACGTCTCTCCGCCCTGCAGCTGTGTGTGTGTGTGTGTGTGTGTTAATTAGTCTCCCACCACTCTGTTGTTGCTGTGTCAGTTCCCCTCATTCGTCTGTCAGCATTAACCCCCTCCCTCCCTCCCTGCAGGATTTCCGGGACGCAGTTGCCAAGGCGACGCGTCAGAACGGCAAGCCGGTGGTTGAAGAGCGTATTCTAACCCAGATCCTCTACTACCTGCCTCAACTATACCAGCTCAACCGAGACCTGCTCCGGGAGCTAGAGGAGAGGGTGGCCCACTGGTACACACCATCATTATCAGCACCTGAGATACAAACCTCAACTGACCATGCCAAGCTGTGGACACCTGAACTCAGACCAGACCACAATGACCATCTCCCTCCCTCTGCCTCTCTTCCCCCTGCCCCTCTCACCTCTCTCTCTGCTGTGTAGGGGGGACCACCAGAGACTGGCAGACATCTTTGTTCAGAAGGGGCCGTACCTGAAGATGTACTCCACCTACATCCGGCAGTTTGACAACAACGTGGCTATGCTGGACGAACAGTGTAGGAAAACCCCCGGCTTCGCCGCTGTGGTCCGGGAGTTTGAGGTAAACAGCTGTGTGGGTGCGTGTGTGTCAGAGGAAGTTCCTATCCGCGTAGTTGATGATAGAGTGGTAGAGTACGTGTGGGTGTTTAGATGTAACAAGCCAGACATAGTCTGGAGACTACATTAGCGCCAAGGACGTGGAGCTAGATTTGTTTATGTATACTGTTAATACTGAATGCAAATGTGTGTGACAATTCTCCTGTACTCTGTCCCAGATGAGTCCTCGATGTGCCAGCCTGGCTCTGAAGCACTACCTGCTGAAACCTGTACAGAGAATCCCCCAGTATCAGCTTCTGCTCACAGGTACACACACACATATATACACACATGGGGGGTTGCTGGAAATGCAGGGAGGGAAAATGCTGTGCTGAAGAGTCTATATCGGTCTGCTAATCCAGGACTAGGAGAGGCCCAGTGCTTTTGTGATTTATTTTATTTTTTACTAAATGTATTTGACTGTTTACCAGCATTTGTAACTTAGGTCTGATAATTATCTGTACAAATCAGTTAGTATGATAATACTTCTGGAATATGAAAATACTTGCTTGATATACATTTTCCAGTTACTTGAAATACTTTGCAAATGCAACTTATTTCTATGTGAAAACTGAAATGGTCGATTCATTCCTTTTCCATTTTAGTAGACGCTCTTATCCAGAGCAACTTACAGGAGTGAGCTCATACATTTTCAATCGATCCCACAACCCTGGCATTGTAAGTGCCTTGTTCTACCAACTGAGCCACATCATCACATCCCACTCGATGTCTCAATGTACTCAATTACTGTATTGTACATTGTTTTATTGTCATGGTGATGGAAAGTCTACAGGTACAAACCTAGATGACCAGCCAATGTACAATACAGTGATGTCCATTTACATTAAGTGCTTTGTAAGGATGGTAAATTAATACTGCATAGAATGTGGTTGTTTTCCATGTTATATGATCAAGAAAACGGATTTAATTTGGTGTGGATGTTTTGTGTCTTTGCTTATAACTTTGCACCTTTTGATGGAAGTGTTTGAGGACAGGGTTTTGTTCTTTCTGGATTCCATTAGAACGACTATAGCAGAGAAAGGGACAGGGCAACAACTCTTACAATTCCAACTATGGAATCCTGCAATATACTGTTCTTAATCAAATCAAATTATACAAGTACCTTTTTTTCCCCAAAGCAGAGATTTTTTTGCCCCGTGCTACAGAGGTCTATACGGGTCCGCTAATACTAGTAGAGGCCCAGTGCACTACTTTTGCATTCATTTGTATTTATTTGTATTTTATTTTCAGGGGGTGTTGCAGCACCCTCAGCACCCCTACTTCCGCGGGCGGCTATGGTGCTGTGGCATCCCATGGAGCCCGCACTATTTAGTGACTCGGCAGCACTCTGCCACCTATTGGACACAGAGTGTAACAGCAGTTCTCTACATGTATAAACTGGTTATGTAAAACATACTGTATATAGCATGATTTAGTGTGATCTGGGACTGAGCTTCCTGCTCTTCTACAGATTATCTGAAGAACCTTCCTGAGGACTCGTCTGACTACAAAGACACGCAGGGTGAGTAGAACGATGTTGATCAGGCTGTGTGTGACAATGTCTGCTGTGATGCCATTCTCTCTCACAGACACTCTCACAGCATGTTAATCATGTTGACCTTACAGCTGCTCTGGGCATAGTGAAGGAGGTGGCCAACCATGCCAACGACATCATGAAACAAGGGGTGAGACATCACACCATGTCCATCCACATGAGAATTCGGCCAATGGCATCCCATTGCATTATCTCTGACCCCGGTCTGTCTGGCGCTATCTTTCAGGATAACTTTCAGAAGCTGATGCACATTCAGTACAGTCTGAACGGACAGCATGAGATTGTTCAGCCGGGCAGGGTGAGTGTCCAGCACTATGACACACACACACACACACACACACACACACACACACACACACACACCTGTGATCTCATCTGTTGTGATCACTTGTTGTCCCCAGGTGTTCCTTAAGGAGGGCACTCTGATGAAGCTGTCCAGGAAGGTCATGCAGCCACGGATGTTCTTCCTGGTGAGTACTGCCTGAGGCCCCCGGGGTAGTGAAGGTCTCAGTGTGATACCTGACCCGCTACTGTTACAGTTCTGCAGTTTATTTAGTCTGGCTCACTTCCAACACAGTCTGTAGACTAGAACATTACCCCCAAAAGCATCTGTATGTTGATGTGGCTGTGTCTCCGTCTCTCTAGTTCAATGACACTCTTCTGTACACCACTCCAGTTCAGTCTGGTCAGTATAAACTCAACAGCATGCTCTCTCTGGCGGGCATGAAGGTGAGTACAGGCAGGGCTGAACACACATTTACACTGGACAAAACTCGCCTAAAGTCTCATCTAAAACATTTGTTTATTGTGTTCAGGTGAGTAAGCCCAGTCAGGAGGCGTATCAGAATGAACTGAACATCGAGAGTGTGGAGCGTTCCTTCATCCTGTCTGCCAGGTGAGTACCTTCTCACTGACACACCTGAACACCTGAACACCTGAAGGTGGTGCCTAACATTATGGACATTCTGATGAGTTACCCTTCTAATTGGTTGTGGGGAAAGTTCTAATGGCTTTTGATTGGTTACAGAAGTTTCTGTTGTTGTTTCTGCCTGGCAGCTCGGCCACAGAGAGAGATGAGTGGCTGGCGGCCATCGCCACGGCGATAGACGACCACACCAGGAAGAAGATCACCTTCATCTCCAGCCGGAGTCAGGAGGAGGTGAGGCAGTGTGTGCGTGCGCGTGTGTTTTGTGAGTGAGCATGCACGTGCTTGTAGCATGTATAGTTCCAGCTCATTCGACTGACTGAATATGGGTACACCCCGATCCCACTGTTACCATAGTCAGTATAATTCTGCTACAATCCATTTGTAATGGCTATAACCGTCTCTCTCTGTGTAGGCTGATGGTGTGTGTGACAGTGGGGCCCCGCTGGGTTCTAAGGCCCCTATCTGGATCCCAGACCTGAGGGCCACCATGTGTATGGTCTGTACCTGTGAGTTCACCCTCACCTGGAGACGCCACCACTGCCGAGCCTGCGGGAAGGTAAGGAAAGAACAAGGGCCCTAGTTTACAATGGTTCACTACTATACTCCATAGTGTGTCTGTGTGTGCGTGCGTGTGCGTGTGTGTAGTGGTTTTCTCACTCACTGTGTGTGTATTGCAGGTGGTGTGTCAGACATGCTCGTCCAATAAGTTCTATCTGGAATACTTGAAGAACCAGCCGGCTCGTGTGTGTGACCACTGCTTCGTCAAGCTACAGGAGAACAGTATGCGTCTTTTACATGAATACATATGAAATATTAAAGTATTTTAGCTATTTAAAATATTAAAGATGGAATGAATTGAAGTTAAGTCATGATTTAAACCCTGTATTGTTTGTTATTGTGAATTCAGTATGTATGTCAGAGGTGCTGTGTGTTCGTGTGTTTCCTAGGTGACCGTGTTGCTTCTGGGGCGCTGTCTCCTACTGGCAGATCTGGGGGATTCTCTTTCTCCAGGAAACAGAAGAAGATCCCAGCTGCTCTCAAAGAGGTGTCTGCAAACACAGAGAACTCCTCCATGAGTGGCTACCTACAGAGGTCAAAGGGCAACAAGAAGCAATGGAAGAGGCTATGGTTCGTCATCAAGAACAAAGTCCTGTACACCTACGCCGCCAGCGAGGTAACACACCTACGCCACTCTATAGTCACACACATTTGTGCATTGTGCCAGTATGTGTGTGTGTGTGACATGTGTGTCTCTCTCCCTCTCTCCAGGACGTAGCCGCTCTAGAGAGCCAGCCTCTGCTAGGCTTCTTCCTGCGGGAGGAGAAGTGTGGCCCTTTCCAGAAGCTGCAGTTTAAACTGTACCACAAAAACACGCTGTTCTATATCTTCAAGGCTGACGACATCCCCACTGCACAGAGGTAATGAAAATTCCCTTTGGTTTAGGGATCACTAAATTATTCATCAGTCAGGGGGGGACCACGCTGTAACAGATAACTATATGAATGCTTTCACAGAGTTATTTTATGAATATAACATTTATCGATGAGATCGTTTTTTTCCCAGGTGCCAATGCAATAAAGTTCATGTTGTGTTTCTCTCAGGTGGATAGAGGCTTTCCAGGAGGCCATGATTCTTTAACACCTAAACCAGTCAGCTCATGTCCTTCCCCTGGAGCCAGTTGAAGGACACCTTTTGATCCTTGACCTCTAGACACGTCAGGGGTCAGCAGCTCAGGAAGCACTCCCCACACCCCGAGCCATGCCACCCCGAGCCATGATGAACCGGTCTGGCTGCCCGCCAGGAGACCCCAGAGTCCCAGTGGTGTGAAGAGCAGACATCATTGTTTTTCTGGTGAAAATATGGAAATATGGACTTTGTGTCAGCTCTACATTACGTTCATTGTAAATGTTGGGATCCGTTGAAAATGTTCCCTTGATCAAACCACCATGCTTCCAGAGTAGTTCTGAGGTTATGGGCGTGTTAAGCCTCACAGGCTGCATATCTATCTGCTCTGGATCTTAGATGGAACCGTTATGTGTCACATCTGTGGGGCAAAGGTCATGCCCTGAAGCGTGTGTGTGTGTGTGTGGAAGTGTTAACAGAATTATTGTCTGTGGACAGCCTGCTACCTTATACAGGGGTTCCCACGGTCCACGAAAAGCCTTGAAAGTCATTGAAAATGATTTGATGTAAATTGCTATTGATTTACATTATCCTTGAAAAGTTAAAGGATTTTGTTATTTTCTTTGGGAAATGTAACATATTGTATGAAAAGTTTAAACTCAAATATTGATGAATTATGGAAATTGGAATGGTGATTAGAGTGGGAACCTTGCATGATGGGATGGATACCAGTTACAAAGAAGGGTGAGAAAGCAGTGCATTCTCTCTGAGTAGGGAAACTTCTCTGGTGCACTGCAGGTGGTTGGATTCAACTGTGAAAAAACAGGGTGCCACAGAGACACAGGAGATGAGCATTTTGCTCCTTAGAAATATAGCAAAATTACAGGGGTCGGTTTATATTCTTATTCTTTGTTAGGCTTAACTCAGTACATCTACCACATGTATAATGCAGTATACTGGATAAAACTGGAAATGGCATAAGTGTCAATATTTTACTACACAACCTATAGAACAAATTCATTTTAAATAGTATTTGTTAGACTCAGAAGCAGTGCTTGGGTAATATGTAGAATTGGGAGAGTAAAAATTTACTCTTTTTTTTGTTGTAAAAGTCGAGAGCTAATATTTATATAGAACTGTACATTTCTCAATGTCGATAATTATGTGGTTTTAGAAATATGATTTATTTGATGACGGATACTATCTTTGTCACTTTTGTAATAAGAAGTAGCTACCTTTTTTATTGTATGCCATGATGGTTGTAAAAGCACGTGTTGTAACAATGCCTCACTAGTTTGTTTTAAACTGCCACAACAGACTTGTTGGATTCATTAATCTTTTAATCCAGGCCTCGTTTGTACAATTTTTTTATTGAATAATTTAATGTGGACAGATTACAAAATAATGTTTGTCTTTTGAGCTAGACATGGAATGGAGAATGAAATGTATCCCTTAGGAAATGCTCACTAGCAATAAAGCAACATCCATACAGTGCCTTAAATATGCTCAATTATCTTCAAATAATACAGATACAGAAAACGGTATTTAATTATGTGGTGCATTGTTTAATTCATTATTCATTTGAATTAGGATATTCTATTATCACAGTGACTACTTTACCCGGCCCAATATCCATTATGTATTTAAATTGAAAATTGTTTAGAGTTTACATTTAGTACTTCAAATGTACTAATCAGGTTGCAGTACTACACCATTGTGGCAGGTGGCCTTATGGGAAATTAAGTTTATAACACAGAGAAGCATTAAGGATAACTCAAAACAGATAATATTTTATAGGAGACTAAATGTCCCTCCATCCTTAAACACAATCACTAGAGAGCCATAGTGTCTCATCTGTAAATACTATTTCTGCAGAACTATCAGGCACCACTTTTTAATAAAACCTCTGAAAGTGACTTTGCATCTTGACTTAATTTCATGCTTTGAGACATCAAAGGATGAGGGAGTTAATAAATCTTTCCGCCTTAGATTACTGTCACTGAGTTATTTTATTGCATAGTACTGATTGATGTGTGGGTGCAGGCATGTCTTTGTGGGTGTGGATCTTTGCATGTGTGTGTGTGTTTGAGGTGTGTGTGTAAGTTTGACACTGGTAAAGAAGTCTCCCTGGGCTGTCTTATTTCTGCTTTGAGCTCAGTGATCAAAGCACTGTGTTGAGGGAGATAAGAGTATTTAAAAATATGACTCATATTTACCCCCAACTCCAACGTTCACTCTCTGTGGGTTTACTCAGCTCTTTTCTTCCTCTGAATAAGATAATTCTGCATATGTACAGTGCCTTCAGAAAGTATTCATACCCCTTGACATATTCCACATTTTGTTGTGTTACAGCCTGAATTCAAAATGGATTAAATATATTTTTTTTGGGGGGGGGGGGGATTTATTGAAAATGAAATACAGAAATATCTCATTTACATTTGTATTCACACCCCTGAGTCAATACATATTAGAATCACCTTTGGAGGCGATTACAGCTGTGAGTCTTTCTGGGTAAGTCTCTAAGAGCTTTGCACACATAGATTGTACAATATTTGCACATTATTCTTTTTAAAACTCTTCAAGCTCGGTCAAGTTGGGTGTTGATCAGCGCTAGACAGCCATTTTCAAGTTGCCATAGATTTTCATTCCGGTTTAAGTCAAAACTGTAACTAGGCCACTCAGGAACATTCAATGTCGTATTGGTAAGCAAGTTGTCTTTTAGGTTATTGTCCTGCTGAAAGGTGAATTTGTCTCCCAGTTTCTGTTGGAAAACAGACTGAACCAGGTTTTCCTCAAGGATTTTGCATGTGCTTAGATCTATTCTATTTATTTTTATCCTAAAAAACTCCCTAGTCCTTGCCGATGACAAGTATACCCATAACATGCTGTAGCCACCATCATGCTTGAAAATATGAAGAGTGGTACTCAGTGATGTGTTGTGTTGGATTTGCTCCAAACATAACGCTTCGTATTCAGGACATAAAGTTAATTTGTTTGCCACATTATTTGCAGTTTTACTTTAGTGACTTATTGCAAACATTTTATTCTGTACAGGCTTCCTTCTTTTCACTCTTTCATTTAGGTTAGTATTGTGGAGTAACTACAATGTTGTTGATCCATCCTCAGTTTTCTCCTATCACATCCATTAAACTCTGTAACTGTTTAAAAGTCACCATTGGCCTCATGATGAAATCCCTGAGTGGTTTCCTTCCTCTCCAGTAACTGAGTTAGGAAGGACGCCTGTATCTTTTTAGTGACTGGGTGTATTGATAAGCCATCCAAAGTGTAACTAAACCATGCTCAAAGGGATATTCAATGTCAGTTTTTTGGGGGGGGGGTTTCCCATCAACCAATAGGTGCCCTTCATTGTGAGGCATTGGAAAACCTCCTTGGTCTTTGTGGTTAAATCTGTGTTTGAAATGCACTGCTCGACTGAGGGACATAATTGTATGTGTGGGGTACAGAGATGAGGTAGTCATTCAAAAATCATGTTAAACACTATTATTGCACAAATTTTGAGTCCATGCAACTTATTATGTGACTTTTACAATTATATATATTCTTTTAAATACAATGAATTCCATTCCCCACCCCTAAGAACCCCCCAATGCACCGACAACCAAAATAATGAACTAAAAGAGAAGAAAGGAAAATAAATAAGAAAACAGCAACAATGCAAAAAATAAAGTATATATAAAAATAAAAAAAATTAAACAAAGGACATCAGGGACAACTAAAATCATAACAGCAATGCCAACTGTATATGTTTGTGTGCATGTCTGGCACTATTACATGTATGTGTGTGTTCTTGTATGC
>QNTS01000169.1:89331-106112 GCA_003317085.1 Hucho hucho | reverse complement strand
GTTAAACACTATTATTGCACAAATTTTGAGTCCATGCAACTTATTATGTGACTTTTACAATTATATATATTCTTTTAAATACAATGAATTCCATTCCCCACCCCTAAGAACCCCCCAATGCACCGACAACCAAAATAATGAACTAAAAGAGAAGAAAGGAAAATAAATAAGAAAACAGCAACAATGCAAAAAATAAAGTATATATAAAAATAAAAAAAATTAAACAAAGGACATCAGGGACAACTAAAATCATAACAGCAATGCCAACTGTATATGTTTGTGTGCATGTCTGGCACTATTACATGTATGTGTGTGTTCTTGTATGCGTTTATTTGAATGAGAGTGTGTGTATATGCATGTGTACAAACACCTGCACGGCATCAGCTTTAGGCAAACCGGCATTAGTTGTAAAAACACTGCCACTTAGTGTCATTCAAATGTACTTTTTATTATGTTTTATTTTGACTTTATTTTGACTTTTATCTTTGACCATCATTCTATCTCTCACATAGCAACTCCACTCCCACTTGTCTCCAATTCCACATACCAACCCTCAGCTTCCCTCAGCCCATCCCATCTATCTCTGCTGGCCACCCACTTCGGGTTTCTACGCAACACAAATCTTTCAACTATGCTGTGATGTTTAACGTACAATTTCAATCTATCTAATCGAATAGAATCCACAGATTATGAGTTGAAGATAAATACTTTTACTAAGAGTATTAGTATATTAGTAATTGACTGACCCGGTCTCTCCAGATCTCCTAACAGTACTATTTCTAGGGTCAATTTTAGATCAATGCAATGCATTTTCAGCCATTCCTGAACCTGAGACCAGAAACAGGCTACCTGAGGGCAATACCAAACTAAATGGTCTATTGATTCTGTATCCTCACAACAAAATCTGCAGATCTTCGATGATTTTATGCCCCAAATATTCAGCATTTTGTTGGTGGCAAGAATTCTACATAATAATTTTAGCTGAAAAGCACGGTCTTGAATCTTTCGTTGTTACAGTATATCACAAAAGTGAGTACACCCCTCACATTTTTGTAAATATTTGAGTATATGTTTTCATGTGACAACACTGAAGAAAGGACACTTTGCTACAATGTAAAGTAGTGAGTGTACAGCTTGTATAACAGTGTAAATTTGCTGTCCCCTCAAAATAACTCAACACACAGCCATTAATGTTTAAACCGCTGGCAACAAAAGTGAGTACACCCCTAAGTGAAAATGTCCAAATTGGGCCCAATTAGCCATTTTCCCTTCCCGGTGTCATGTGACTCGTTAATGTTACAAGGTCTCAGGTGTGAATGGGGAGCAGGTGTGTTAAATTTGGTGTCATCGCTCTCACACTTCCTCATACTGACTGGTCACTGGAAGTTCAACATGGCACCTCATGGCAAAGAACTCTCTGAGGATCTGAAGAAAAGAATTGTTGCTCTACATAAAGATGGCCTGGGCTATAAGAAGATTGCCAAGACCCTGAAACTGAGCTGCAGCACGGTGGCCAAGACCATACAGCGGTTTAACTGGACAGGTTCCACTCAGAACAGGCCTCGCCATGGTCGACCAAAGAAGTTGAGTGCACGTGCTCAGCGTCATATCCAGAGGTTGTCTTTGGGAAATAGACGTATGAGTGCTGCCAGCATTGCTGCAGAGGTTGAAGGGGTGGGGGGTCAGCCTGTCAGTGCTCAGACCATACGCCGTACACTGCATCAAATTGGTCTGCATGGCTGTCGTCCCAGAAGGAAGCCTCTTCTAAAGATGATGCACAAGAAAGCCCGCAAACAGTTTGCTGAAGACAAGCAGACTAAGGACATGGATTACTGGAACCATGTCCTGTGGTCTGATGAGACNTCAAACGGAAGCTAGAGGAGTGCAAGGTCTCTAACATCCACCAGCTCCGTGATGTTGTCATGGAGGAGTGGAAGAGGACTCCAGTGGCAACCTGTGAAGCTCTGGTGAACTCCATGCCCAAGAGGGTTAAGGCAGTCCTAAAAAATGATGGTGGCCACACAAAATATTGACACTTTGGGCCCAATTTGGACATTTTCACTTAGGGGTGTACTCACTTTTGTTGCCAGCGGTTTAGACATTAATGGCTGTGTGTTGAGTAATTTTGAGGGGACAGCAAATTTACACTGTTATACAAGCTGTACACTCACTACTTTACATTGTAGCAAAGTGTCATTTCTTCAGTGTTGTCACATGAAAACATATACTCAAATATTTACAAAAATGTGAGGGGTGTACTCACTTTTGTGATATACTGTATATATATCAACTCATACACCCTGTTCCATGGAATCGGTATATCAAAAATCTCTTCCCAACTATTTTACAATCTGTATGGCACAGTTGTCAACATCCTGGTCCTTAAATGAAACTGGTATACTTTCCTATTTATGCTATTTCTATTCCTACACCAGTTTTGATCCTTTATATTGGGCAGACAGACCAGTTCCCTACCTCCTCCCGCTGCCACTCGCCTCCTCCATATTTGGGGCAATGCTGTAATCAATTGGTTGTACAGTCGTGGCCAAAAGTTTTGAGAATGACACAAATATTACTTTTCACGCTACTTCAGTGTCTTTAGATATTTCTGTCAGATGTTACTATGGAATACTGAAGTATAATTACAAGCATTTCCTAAGTGTCAAAGGCTTTTATTGACAATTACATGAAGTTGATGCAAAGAGTCAATATTTGCAGTGTTGACCCTTCTTTTTCAAGACCTCTGCAATCCACCCTGGCATGCTGTCAATTAACTTCTGGGCCACATCCTGACTGATGGCAGCCAATTCTTGCATAATCAATGCTTGGAGTTTGTCAAAATTTGTGGGTTTTTGTTGGTCCACCAGCCTCTTGAGGATTGACCACAAGTTCTCAATGGGATTAAGGTCTGGGGAGTTTCCTGGCCATGGACCCAAAATATCGATGTTTTGTTCCCAGACCACTTAATTATCACTTTTGCCTTATGGCAAGGTGCTCCATCATGCTGGAAAAGGTATTGTTCGTCACCAAACTGTTCCTGGATGGTTGAGAGAAGTTGCTCTCGGAGGATGTGTTGCTACCATTCTTTATTCATGGCTGTCTTCTTAGGCAGAATTGTGAGTGAGCCCACTCCCTTGGCTGAGAAGCAACCCCACATATGAATGGTCTCAGGATGCTTTGCTGTTGGCATGACACAGGACTGATGGTAGCCGCCACCTTGTCTTCTCCGGACAAGCTTTTTTCCAGATGCCCCAAACAATCGGAAAAGGGATTCATCAGAGAAAATGACTTTATCCCAGTCCTCAGCAGTCCAATCCCTGTACCTTTTGCAGAATATCAGTCTGCACCTGATGTTTTTCCTGGAGAGAAGTGGCTTCTTTGCTGCCCTTCTTGACACCAGGCCATCCTCCAAAAGTCTTCACCTCACTGTGCGTGCAGATGCACTCACACCTGCCTGCTGCCATTCCTGAGCAAGCTCTGTACTGGTGGTGCCCCGATCCCGCAGCTGAATCAACCTTAGGAGACGGTTCTGGCGCTTGCTGGACTTTCTTGGGCGCCCTGAAGCCTTCTTCACAACAATTGAACCGCTCTACTTGAAGTTCTTGATGATCTGATAAATGGTTGATTTAGGTGCAATCTTACTGTCAGCAATATCCTTGCCTGTGAAGCCCTTTTTGTGCAAAGCAATGATGACGGCACATGTTTCCTTGCAGGTAACCATGGTTGACAGAGGAAGAACAATGATACCAAGCACCACCCTCCTTTTGAAGCTTCCAGTCTGTTATTCTAACTCAATAAGCATGACAGAGTGATCTCCAGCCTTGTCCTCGTCAACCCTCACACTTGTGTTAACGAGAGAATCACTGACATGATGTCAGCTGGTCCTTTTGTGGCAGGGCTGAAATGCAGTGGAAATATTTTTTTTTGTGATTCAGTTAATTTGCATGGCAAAGAGGGACTTTGCAATTAATTGCAATTCATCTGATCACTCTTTATGACATTCTGGAGTATATGCAAATTGCCATCATACAAACTGAGGCAGCAGACTTGAAAATTAATATTTGTGTCATTCTCAAAACTTTTGGCCACGACTACTCTTGGATTGAGCAGACCTTTCCGTACAATTCTGATAACTCTATGAAGGACATAACTCTACCATTCCAATTTACAATATAATTTAAGAACAAAATACCCTTTTCAAACATCTTTCCCATAAATACAGGTATTTTATCAACCAGCACATTTGAGTTCAGCCATAATATTTGTTGTAATATTTTTTCTATCTTTTCAGGGGGATGAAATTGAAATTGTAGCCAGATCTGAAATGCTTGTTTGAAAAAGAGAGATACTTTGAAAAAAGCATAATTTTCAATTAATCGAAAATGAGACATGGCAATCTGCACAATGAGCTTTTCTTAGTAATCTACTTGAGAACCATTTGGGGTTCAAATAAAACTTTTGAATGAGTGAAGCTTTTAGAGAGAGGTTTAGTGCTTTTATATTTAATAATCTCAACCCACCCAATTCATATTCATTATATAGATAGGCACGTTTTATTTCGTCTGGTTTAGCATCCCAGATAAAGCCAAATATTTTTTGCTCACATGATTTGAAAAAACTTAATCATCAGGAGTAGGCAGTAAGTAAGTAAGTAAATAAGTAAGTGAGTAAACTGAGATATGACTAAGGAGTTAATCAGGGCAATTTTTCCATAAATAGACAGGTTTTTACCTCTCCATGGTTGCAGGATCTTGTCTATCTTTACAAGTTTTCTATTGAAATTCATTGTGGAGAGCTTATTTATATCTTTTGTGATATGAATACCGAGTATGTCTACTTCATCATCAGCCCATTTTATAGGTAAACTGCAGGGTAATGTAAAAATTGTATTTTTTAAGGATCCAATACGTAATATTGTACACTTATCATAATTAACTTTTCTGTACTCTTTGGACTAAAACCTATCTAGATCTTCAATGAGACAACGCAGGGATCTAGCTTGCGGACTTAAGATAAAACTTGAGTCATCGGCATACATGGACACCTTTGTGTTTAAGCCTTGGATTTCTAATCCTCTAATATTGTTATTTGATCTGATTTTAATAGCTAGCATTTCGATGGCCATAACGAATAGATATGGTGACAGCGGACACCCTTGTTTAACTCCTCTTGACAATTCAAAACTCTCTGAGAAGTAGCCGTTATTTACTATTTAACACCAGGGGTTGCTATACATTACTTTTATCCATTTTATAAGAGAATTACCGAAATTGAAAAAATCCAGGCATTTATATATAAAATCGTCTTACTTTATCAAATGCCTTTTCAAAATCCGCTATAAATATCATTCCTGGCTTCTTATATGTTTCATGATGTTCTATTATTTTTAGTAGTTGTCGTATATTATCTCCAATGTATCGTCCATATAAAAAACCTGTCTGATCAGGATGAATAATACCTGGCAAAACCCTTTTAATTCTGAGTGCTATGCATTTTGCTAGTATTTTTGCATCACAACATTGAAGTGTTAGGGGCCTCCAGTTTTTTAGATATTTGCCATCTGGGTCTTGTTTAAATAATAGAGAAATTAGACCTTCCTACTGAGTACCTGACAGACTACCATTTCTATAAGAGTAGTTAAAACAATCTATGAATGGAGCTTTTAGTATATCAAAAAATACTTGATATACCTCTACTGGTATGCCATCAAGCCTCTATAATTTGGCCTTTGCACTAATCTTTCTGTACATTTGTTAATTTTACATTTTTTATATTATTTGGAAAAAATTCCTTACCATAATCTTCATTCAGTGGGAAAGGACGACACGGAAAAGAGAACATCGGCCTAAAATAATTAGCTTCCTCTGTTAAAATATCATTCGGAGAATCATAGATGACTCCGTCTTCAGTAACAAGTTTCTGCAAATTCTTTTTGTTAGCGTTCCTGTATTGGAGATTCAGGAAGAATTTTGTGCATTTTTCTCCATATTCCATCCAGTTTGCTTTATTTTTGTAATAGATTACATTAGATCGTTCTTGAATAAGTTCCTCGAGTTCTTTTTGTTTTTCCTCTAACTTATTTTGTATCTCTGTAGTATCGTTTTTATGGCTATCTACCAGTACTATTAGTTCATGGATTTCCCTTGTTAGTCTTGTCTCTTTAGCCAGAAACTGCTTTTTTATTATTGATGAATATTGAATTAAATGACCCCTGAAGGTACATTTAAAGGTATCCCAAACAATAAGGGGATTTGCTGAACCTATATTATACTGGAAAAATTAAGTTATAAATTATTTTGTCTTAGTTAAAAATAAGTTGTCCTCCAGTAAACTTTGATAAAATTTCCAATATCCCCGTCCACGTGGAAAATCTATAAGAGTTATGTGAATGCCAATTAGATGATGATCCGATCGCATTCTGTCTCCTATTAAAACTTATTTTAACCTTTGATGCAAGAGAGAAGAGACAAGAAAGTAGTCAAGAACACTAGCTTGATTATGTCTCCTCCATGTATATCTCACTAGGTCGGGGTTTTTTAGTCTCCAAATATCCACTATTTCTAATGTGTCCATAATATTTGTGATTTCCTTAAGGGCATGGTGATGATAGTTTGTAGAGTGATTACCTTTACGGTCCATTGAGGTACTTAACACTGTTATAGTCACCTACCATAATGATTAGATAATTTGTTGCCTGTAAGTTCAATAAATTGGTATAAATGTTTTTGAAGAAGTGTGGATCATCCTGATTTGGACCATATAGATTAATGAGCCAAATCTCTTTTTCGTCCACTTTCATATTCAAAAGGATCCACCTTCCTTGCGAATCATTCCTGACTATTTGCACATTCAGATCAACATTTTTGTTAATTAATATCATCACACCCGTTGAGTTCCTTTGTCCATGACAGAAAATTATTTCACCACCCCATTCCTTTTTTATCTAAGGATGTAGAGTGAGTTTCCTGTAAACAGTATATGTTATATTCCTTTTCTTTTAGCCATGTAAAGACTGATCTTCTTTTTTTATAATCTGCTAAACCGTTATAAGTATAGCCAGTTATAATTGTTTCACCCCTTACCATAACTAGATTCTATTCTCAGTCTAAATTGACCATAATTAGTGCTTGTAAAGTTACTGCCATCTGAAACTAGAGCTTTCAAATGTCTGATATTAAGAATTCAAGAAATAGGTTCTAGCAATATTTGTTTAATTCCCTTGGCCGTTTGCTTGTGAGCCAATGCCACAGATGTTAAAAAATGTTGACAAGATATTATGTGTGTAGCAAATCTGAGTAGGTTGATGTGTATGATATTGGATGTGATGCAGTCAGAGTGTGTACGATGTCTGTATAAGAGTAAGACTATAATGTGTGATGTCCAAATAAATAATAACTCTGCCAATTTGCATGGTTGAGTGTCTATGTGTGTAACATGTAGTGCGTATAGCCTTAATATTCATGATGATAATTGTAATCCATATCGTATCACCATCATAGTTGCATCATAATTACCTTTAACATAATTGAAAAACACATCCCAGCATTTACATAGCAAACATATTTAAACTTGTAGACAAATACATAAAAAACAATAAACACATTAAATTAAACACATTAAATTATAAAACAGTTCTCGACAATAGAGAGAGGGAGAGAAGAGAAAGAGAGAGTGAGAGAAGAGTACGAGATCAGGTGTGTGTAGGTATGAGTCCGTATGTGTAAGCAAGCATGTAATTGAGTACGTGTGTGTTCATATCCACTTCATAATGTTCAGATATTTCTACAGTTCCCATACCTTCTTTTCCTAAAGTCCCTGTAGAACTTAGTACAGCCACGGTGTTATGGAGCTGTCTCGGAATAGCTGTCCATCTATAAAGAGTTTGTCCACAATGATATAGGCACGCCTACCATCCTTCCTTTGTTGTCTTTGTACCGGATATAGTCTCGTACGACGTTCGTTTATCACCCTTGGAAATTGGTAATTGAGACCGAATTTGGTCCCTTTAAGCTCCCTTCCACCGCTTTTGATCAGCTTCTTTTGTTGGTAGTGTTCAAATGTTGCGATGATCGGTCGGGGACCCTTGGTCTTGTCGCTCCGAGCTCCAAGTCTATGTACTCGGTGGAAAGCCACCTTGTTTACAGTCTCTATATGAAGTTTCCAGGCGGATTGCATGAATTCTCTGATCGCGCCCTCTGAATTATTGGATGCGTCATAAGGAATCCCAGAAGAAAATAGATTTTCACGCATGCTACGACTTTGTATGTCAAGTAGCGTTAAGCACAATTTTACTCCTGAACTCAGGCTTGACATAACAAAGGGGTTGAATACTTATTGACTCAAGACATTTCAATTTGTAAAAATGTCTAAAAACAGAATTCCACTATGACATTGTGGTGTATTGCGTGTAGGCCAGTGACACAACATTTGTAACACAACAAAATGTGGAAAAAGTCGAAGGGTGTGAATAATTTCGGAAGACACTTTATGAAAGCATTTATGGTAGCATTTTATTTATTAATTATAACTAATTAGTATGTCATTACATGTATCTTCTAAATGATACTTCTATATTAGTCTTCTCATTTTGCTCCCAAGTAAGAGACACTTGAGACAAGACTGTTAGCATGGTTACACTATTATTCTTTTTTTTTTTTTTTTTAAATAGGTTACCCGGCTTGTCATCAAATTGTTTCTAGTATTGAGACACTTCAAAGTTGACAGTTCGGCGGTAGCATTTTCTTCCTACGGTTGACTTTACTCTGTCATCACAGAATAGAAGAGAAACCGTGCCTTAGACTGCTTGAAATGCTGTTCAACGACTACTGTTACACCGGACGGAACTATTGTGGACCGGGAAGCGTTTCAGCACGAAAGTACAACAGTGTCCGTTACCCAAATCAGTCCCGTCTAAAAATGGCGGAGTATATACATGTCGTTCGAAGGGCTTTGGGACAGTTAGGAGGTCACGGCGGTGTGAAAGGCTTGTTGGTTCAGTTATTCAGGTCAGTAGAAGAGCGATATGATGTGCCATGTAATCTATAGAGGTGGTTGCTGTGACTTTCAATGCATTGACTCGAGATAAATAAGTGTCCCCGGTTGACAGGCAACCTGCTAGCTAACTTTCTATCACTAACTACCTACTGTATCTAGTTAACTACTGTAGCGGGCTAAATTGGTAAACAAACGGACTCACTGCTCGTTTTAAAAGCTGTTTTAAGGCTACTTGATTGTGTGATCTCTGACCTGTATCCGGTCCGACAAAATTAGACATAGTGCTAACGGACAAGCCAGCTAGTTATCTAACTTGGAGTGACTGTGTTTTTGTTACAGGGCAAATGATGTGAAAACGGGAGCGCTGATTGGCGTGGACAAGTATGGAAACAAGTACTTTGAGGACACACGCTACTTTTTTGGTAAGGCTGAACAGACCGAAACCTCAGCTCACATTACCAGTAATGGCCTTAGGCTATGTACTGCAGTGACAATCATCATATTATCTCTGAATGTAGTCAGCAAATATGATATTTTCCATATGGAGTTGATTGGTCAGACTGTGGGGAAATCAAGTAGTAGGAGTGTGGTAGAGAGGGCTGTTCAAAGACCTGTAGTGTACTGCGTAATACCTCTCTTTGTCAGGTCGTCACCGCTGGGTGATCTACACAACGGAGATGAATGGAAAGAACACCATGTGGGAGGTGGATGGCAGCATGGTGCCCGCTGAATGGTAAATACATCTTACTTGGTTTGACACAGGTAGAGTTGCCTCTATCTCAGTGACTGGGCCATTGCCATGTTAGAGATACTGGCCTTCAAAGTAAAATTGCTGACATAAAGTTCTGAATATGGAATTGTCACAGATCTGGGTGGTACTCATTGAGTTGATGTACTGGTGTCTTAATTGTGTTTTTAACGTCTAAGAACCTTCTATTAATGAACTAGCCTATTGATGAAATGAGTACCTGATGCTAACTCCCAATCTTAAATCTCCTCAGGCATTGCTGGCTGCACTGTATGACAGACAACCCCCCTACCACACACCCTCCTACGCCCAAGAAGTTCCTGGCGGAGGTCCACCAGTTCAACGTGAGTGGTTCGGCCCAGGCGTACGTGCCCTACTCCACCACCCGCAAGAAGATCCACGAGTGGGTGCCCCCAAAGGCTCAGTGACCCTGCTGTGACCCGACCTGACCTTCAACCTCTGACCTGTGACCTTGTTCTATAAATGATGAGTGTGATTTCCTTGTGTGCATTCACCAGCACATCTTTGCTTCTAAATAAAATTGAATCTATATGGACACTGGTGATGACTCAGTCCTTATGTGTGAAATAGTGGGCTGTTATGTCACTAGTGACTTGTTGGCAGACTAATGACCAGCTCTCCACAAGTCTGACATAAAAATGTTAGCAACATGAGTTTGTTTGAGAGGTTTTTTAAGACTGACAGACTGGCCCGTTGTTGAGGGGCAGATTATGAGGTAATGTTTCTCTGAGGGTGTTAGATGGTCTGATTTGTGTGTGTGTTGCAGACAGCAGGATATTGCTGAGCTGAGAAAATGCTGCAGTATTTCACATGGGGGTACTAGGAGCATGTCTGATCAGATGACCATCACATCAGGGTGATATTGTGGGCAGGGTGTTGTCACATTCACGCAGACAGACACTCACACTCCCAGCTCCAGTCCCTCTGTCCTCTCGGGGACTCTGCTGTGCTATGAGAGGTGAGTTGATTCTTCTCGGCTTGTGGCCCATGCTGGACTACTGACTGAAGGTATAAATTATATCAAAGCCAATTGCAATATATAAGAGCACTGAGTTGGCAGACAATTCTCTAATGTGAACGTCCAGTTAAGACCATAGTTTGACCATCCTTGGTGGTGCAGAAAAGACATACTGTATTGACATACTGTATACTGTGGTGAATCTTTTCATATGGCGTTAAGTACATATTTTTCTGCACTGGAAAAATTGCAGAGTTGATCTACTTGTAGGCATCATAATAGCTGTTCTACTGTAGTCTGTACCTTAGTAAGGACATTGATATTTTCAGAAGCAGCTTGGTCACTCAGGGTTTACCGGTATTCTAACCCTTCCTTTGCTTCCAGCGGTCTGGGCTGTTAGATGAGAAGGTTTACGCTGTCAACGCTATTCGGCCATGGGATCAGTGAGGATGCAGAGGATGAGGTCAGTCTCTCTATCCCTTTATATGGCTGTTTGAATCATTTTGAAATGCCCCCTCACTGAAATGACATGGCTGGACAGGTGAAACCCTCATAAATAGCCACCATCCCAATTGTGTCATTTCAGTGGTTACTTCAAGGGAGAGAGGAAGGAAGGATGCATGTTAAAGGTCCAATGCAGCCTTTTTAAAATCTCAATATAACATCATTTCTGGGTAACAATTAAGTACCATACTGTGATTGTTTTCAATAACATTTTTCAAAAAGAAACAAAAATAGCTGATTTTCTTAGATAAAAAAAAATCTGTTGTATACTTTTTTTATTATTCTTTTTTGGGGAGCCCATCCACCATCCCCCCCCTTCATCCCACCTATCTCCGTAAACCGTCCTCTTACGATTTCCATGTGCCATAACGTTTTTCAACTGTGATGTGATGTTTCACTTACATTCTGAACCTGTCTAATCACATAGTATACACAGATTGTAAGATAAATATTTTTACTAAAAGTATTATTATATTGTTGATTGATTGACGATGGTTTTCTAAATCTCCCAACAGTGCTATTTGGAGGGTTCATTTGAGATAAATGTGATTTTTCAGCCATTCCTGAACCTGTGACCAGATACATGAAAAATAGCTACTTAGCAAAGATCAATTTCTCAAACGAGAATTTTGCTTGGACTCTCTAGGAGTGGTCTGAGTTGGGAGGGGAACAGTTTAAACTAGCTGTTATTGGCAGAGAGGTTTGGAACTATAGTTCTTATTGGTCTATTAACTCATTTACCAACTGGAGATGTCACCAGGAAGACCAAAACTGCATCCCACCAAAGCAGACTGAAATTTAAGGCGGCTTTTTCCTACAGCTCTTACACTACAATTATCAGAAATTTCATAATTTCACAGTATTATTCCAACCTCATGGTGTGGAAATATATATAAAACACAGAAAAGTCACGTTTTTGACTGCACTGGGTCTTTAAAGAGTTATTGGAAAGGGGCCACATCATTTTCTCCTTTCTGCTTTCTATCACTGTCAAGAAGACCTGTAATGACTGATCCATCCACCTGGGGTCACTGTGTCCCCTGATATAGTCGGCATTCAACTCACACCTCAGCTATACCATAATTAAATCAAACGAAATTCATGAGCACTTGGCTTTTGAGCATGTAAATGGCTGTTGTTGAGGAGCTCTTTGTTGATGTGGAATAACATTGCCACAAGTCAGCAGTTCCAGGTGTTGCAATATATCCAGCTACCTCTGACTAGAATGTGACCGGCTATCATTTGGAAGCCAATCACATAGGCACCAGGACAGGGCCTGTTGGACAATCTCATAAAGATCCCGAGTAATCTTTTGGCCCCTTGCAGCGGAGCTGGTGCTAAAGGTCTAAGGGATTAGTATAGAGGGTTTAGAGTTTATCGGAACCTGCTGTAAAGTAACAGGAGTCTGCCATGTTTAGTTGGTTAGGTTTAGTGTGTGTAGGATATCAGAGCTGTGTCACTGGTGTTTCAGCTAGTGTCTCTGAGTCATCATTTGTGTAAATGGAGTAAAATGGCATCTGAGTTAAGTGAGAGGACTTGCACTGCCATGGTGATACTTCCTTGTGGCTAATTATAAGGTCAGTGAACATTCAACACATTTCTCATCTCACTCTCCATTTTCTCTCTGCAACTATCTCCTCTTCTCTCTCTCTCTCCCCATCTCTCTATTCCTCTCCATTTGTGTGTGTGTGTGTGTGTGTGTGTGTATAATGAGATGGCAGCTGTGTTGGTGGTGATGCCAGCTGGGCACCAGAGGGAATATAAGGACTCATTTTAGAGCAGGTGCATCCCTCTGCCCTCTGCCCCCTGGTACCCTCTGCCCACTGGTACCCTGATCCCTCTCCCCTCATCTCACCACCTGTCTGTCTGTCTGTTCCCATTCTATCCCTTCTGAGCAAACTCCCTATTTTCTTTTCCCTCCCTCTTCCTGTTTCTGCTACATTCTCTTTCCTTTCTGCTACCCTTATACTCTCCTTCCTCCCCCACTCCTCATTTTGTCTCTTCTGTTCTTCCTTCTGTCCATATCGTATATTCATGTCTGTATTCCTCTGGAGATGATATATGATGAGTCTGTAGTATTTCCTGGACAGGGAGACAAGCCTCCTGGCTCTGTAGATGTTTAATGAGTCAGAGGGGGCGGGGCGCCGAATATTTTATTTGTAGGGTTTTCAGGCCTTTAGACAACCTCTTGAGCACAGTGCTGT
Source organism: Hucho hucho (assembly GCA_003317085.1). Taxonomy (NCBI): domain Eukaryota; kingdom Metazoa; phylum Chordata; class Actinopteri; order Salmoniformes; family Salmonidae; genus Hucho; species Hucho hucho. Next base: position 92,683 of record QNTS01000169.1, on the reverse strand, counting down.
CGAAATACCTCCAGGCCTGTTCTGTTCACCTCCCCTGTGTGCCTCATCTCTTAATGGGCTCTGAGAGAGACAGAGGGAGAAAGAGAGGGAAAAAGACACACTGAATGGTTCTCAGAGACATGTGGGCTTAGCCTTAGTGAATGATAGTTGGGGGGTATATTTGAATATGTGTGGGAGTGGGAGCAGAGCCCAGTTGCATTGAGACACCACACACACACACACACACACACACACACACACACACACACGCACACGCACACACACACACACACACAGAGGCCGGCTGTTATCTAGGGCTGTGCAGATTAATGTCTCTGTCTGAATGTATTCACCACTGAGACAGAGCAGGAGGAGGGGGGAGAGATTACTTCACTAACTGTACCAACTCTATCCCAACAGCAGTATACAGAGGTCCTGTATTCCCTCCCTCCCTTTCCTAACCTGTAGGACATCCCTGCTACCTCTCAGCCTGTTGTTCTGGTTGCTGACTCCTGATTGGCCTCAGAGGTAGTAAATGAATGCCGTGGTGAAGCGTGCCTGGGCGGGCCAAGGAGGGAGGTGGATAAGAATCAGAGACCTCAGGCGGGGGTGGGTTCTGGTTACTGCCTTATAAGGGCGTCTCTCCCAACCCCTCAGGAACTCAGGAACAGGGCAGAACCATGCAGAACAGAACAGTACAGACTGCTGAACGCACCTCAGGACAGGACAGAACAAGACAGCAGACTGACAGCAGTTCAGTAGCGCCTGGTGTGGAAGGGAACGGGCTCAGAGTGTGTGTAGGAGTGTGTGTGTGTAGGAGTGTATCTTTGGATTTTTAGGGTGTTGGTTAGGGAAGTCCGAGCCGGGCCTTGTGACGGCACATCTTTATCTCCACTGACAGGAAGGAAGGGCTTTCACCGGAGCCAGAGGGAAACCACACGCACGCACGCACGCACGCACGCACACACACACACACACACACACACACACACACACACACACACACACACACACACACACACACACACACCGTGGCTGTTCCTCTAAAAGGCTGCCAGCTCTTTGATGATCACTGAGCGTCTTCTGAAGCTCGTAGGAATGCACTTTGACTTCACACACTCTGGCCCTTAACCCTGAGGAAGAGGAGAGATGAAGAAGCACTTCACGACCATCCCACTCATCCACGTCACAGAGGTAGGGTGTGTGTGTGTGACCGAGACTGTCTAAATGAAGTCAGAACTGTACTCACATGCTGTCAGCTGTGTGTTTATACTGACGGCAGTTCATAGGTAGACTTTGACAAGCACCACATGAGGAGCTGTGTGTGTGTGGGGACATTTGGGTGAATGTAAACACCAGGTAAACGGTCAGTAGTGTTACAGAAAAAGAGCAAAGCAGGGAGAGGTTGTGTTTTACAGTTTGATGTTGTGTCAGACGTGTTGTGTCCTGCCCCTGTGTGTGGTGTGTGTGTGCGCACGTATAGTTATACTATGCTGCTTGCCTAATATCAGAGGGATGTCTTTAAAACCAGTCAGTCATAGATCATTGATCTGCTTCTAGTTATCCAGACCGCATCATTCATCTCTCTCTCCTCTCTGCCATACCTGTTTCTCTCTCTCTTCCCCCTCTCTCTCTCTCTCTCTCTCTCTCTCTCTCTCTCTCTCTCTCTAATCACCCCTTCCCTATCTTTAATGCCCCCCCCCTCTTTCTCCTCTCTCTCCCTCCCCGTTGAGTGCTGAGCAGTGCTTCCTGACTGGCCTATGGTAGTGGTAGTTGTTGTCATTGTGCTGTGTGTGTGGATAATGACTCTCTTCCAGTCAGTCTTGCCACAGACCACTAATGAGAAAAAAGAGACAGAGAGGGAGAGAAAGAAGAGAGGTATGGTGGAGAGGTAGGCATGAGTTTTGTCAGTAGTTCTCTGGTAATGCTGACCCTGGCTATCTTGATGCTGTGTCTCTGTGCCATGGATATATACCATTACCTTTATACCATTACCTTTACGTTAGGGCTGCATTGGGTTACTGTGTGTGTCGGTGTGTGTGTGTGTGTTTTAGACTAATGTTGAAATCTTTCTATACCCAACCTCTCTAAGTGTTTGTACAGAAACTCTAATAATAGAAGTAATTAAACTCTTACCTGAGTAAATATTAGATGCCATGGTAACGCCTTAGTAACTCATTGCCTTAGATACGGAGAGCTTGGATGCCTTGGTCAGTTTTGCTGATCTCTTTCATGTTGTTTATCCCAGGTACAGTGAGGGAAAAAGGTATTTGATCCCCTGCTGATTTTGTACGTTTGCCCACTGACAAATAAATGATCAGTCTATCATTTTAATGGTAGGTTTATTTGAACAGTGAGAGACAGAATAACAACAAAAAAATCCTGAAAAACGCATGTGAAAAATGTTATAAATTGATTTGCATTTTAATGAGGGAAATAAGTATTTGACCCCCTCTCAATCAGAAAGATTTCTGGCTCCCAGGTGTCTTTTATACTGGTAACGAGCTGAGATTAGGAGCACATTCTTAAAGGGAGTGCTCCTAATCTCAGTTTGTTACCTGTATAAAAGACACCTGTCCACAGAAGCAATCAATCAATCAGATTCCAAACTCTCCACCATGGCCAAGACCAAAGAGCTCTCCAAGGATGTCAGGGACAAGATTGTAGACCTACACAAGGCTGGAATGGGATACAAGACCATCGCCAAGCAGCTTGGTGAGAAGGTGACAACAGTTGGTGCGATTATTCGCAAATGGAAGAAACACAAAAGAACTGTCAATCTCCCTCGGCCTGGGGCTCCATGCAAGATCTTACCTTGTGGAGTTGCAATTATCATGAGAACGGTGAGGAATCAGCCCAGAACTACACGGGATGATGTTGTCAATGATCTCAAGGCAGCTGGGACCATAGTCACCAAGAAAACAATTGGTAACACACTACGCTGTGAAGGACTGAAATCCTGCTGCGCCCGCAAGGTCCCCCTGCTCAAGAAAGCACATATACATGCCCGTCTGAAGTTTGCCAATGAACATCTGAATGATTCAGAGGACAACTGGGTGAAAGTGTTGTGGTCAGATGAGACCAAAATGGAGCTCTTTGGCATCAACTCAACTCGCCATGTTTGGAGGAGGAGGAATGCTGCCTATGACCCCAAGAACACCATCCCCACCGTCAAACATGGAGGTGGAAACATTATGCTTTGGGGGTGTTTTTCTGCTAAGGGGACAGGACAACTTCACCGCATCAAAGGGACGATGGACGGGCCATGTACCGTCAAATCTTGGGTGAGAACCTCCTTCCCTCAGCCAGGGACTTGGAGAAGATCTGCAAAGAGGAGTGGGACAAAATCCCTCCTGAGATGTGTGCAAACCTG
>QNTS01000169.1:68178-88054 GCA_003317085.1 Hucho hucho | reverse complement strand
ACACACACACACACACACACACACACACACACACACACACACACACACACACACACAGGTCTGCTGTAACCCCCCCCCACCAGCTACTGAAATCTCACTTTTGGACCGATGCTGTGTGAGGTTAATCTGGGGAGAATACTAGTCAGCCTCTCTGGTTATGCTCCTTATTAGAAAACAACCACAAGACTCCAAAACCAGAACATTAATGATAATTACCTTTCACCGCACTACCTCAGCCCATCCCCGTCATACACATCAGTCATCACCCCCCCACACCTCTTAATGTTCTGTTGATGAAAACACTCTTTGACCTGTCTGTCATGATGTGTTACCATGGGAACAATATATTTTTTTTCTCCAGCAAACATACTTTGATTCCAATTTCACAGCAATTTGGCCATTCACAGACACGCACGCACGCGCACACACACACACACCCACACACACACACCCACACACACACACCCACCCACACACACACACTAGTTACACTACACAGTACACACTCATCACAGACAATGTAGGTGATTGTTACAATGGGTAGTCCTGGGCTTGACATGTGTCTCAATGATCACTGATCTGTACGCTGAAAACCTTTACGGTCGTATGAGAGAGTGTGTTAGGGTGTGTGTGCATGCGTGCAGGTGCGTGCTGGCTGACCGCCTAATTGTGTTAAAATTGGCTGTGTGTGGTGAGTGTATAAAGCGAATTTACAAATTCGTGAAACCGATTACGTGAAACTGAATGAAAACACTTAATCCCAATAAACCTCTTCTAATCTTGCAATTCAAAGTACAAAACAAACACTGCAAACAGGCAACAACATTAGCTACTTTCATTTAATTGTCTCAGGGTGATACTTTCCACCCATTAATTCCGCTCTTCCTCCCATTATGTCAACAGAAAAGACAGTTGTATTTGGAACAACCTCTCATATTCCTGCAGGAGGTCTGTTTCAGTGCCAAATCAAACAAGTTGAACAGAAAATGTGGATGCTGAGTTAAACTCGCTCCATATGGCAACACTCACTCTATTGACCAACGCCTGACTCCTCATTTGTGTGAATGGAGTGAAAATGAACCAAAAAAAAGTGCATCCTTTCTTTCCCTCTCCCTAAATCTCTCCCTCTCTCTATCTTTTATCTGGTGTGATTCAGTGTGTTATTCACAGCTGAGTGTGCTTTCGCTCGCTGACAGGCAGGATGCATCAGTCTGTTATTATCCATCTCCATCTGACAGTGGCTCTGCTCTCTCTCTCTCTCTCTCTCTCTCTCTCTCTCTCTCTCTCTCTCTCTCTCTCTCTCTCTCTCCCCCCCTCTCTCTTTTCTCTCCTCTCTCTCTGCCTTGCTTCACTACAGACACCCTGGTTCGATTCCGGCCGTGATTGGGAATCCCATAGGGCGGTGCACAATTGGCCCAGCGTCGTCCGGGTTTGGCCGGTGTAGGCTGTCATTGTAAATAAGAATTTGTTCTTAACTGACTCGTCTAGTTAAATAAAAATACCAAAAAATATTATTATTCTGTCTCTTTATCTGGCGGTTGTTTCTGTGGTTAATCAGGTACAGACACTGGTAAGACCCTCTGTCTCTCTTTAATAATATTCTGCCACACAGTCCAGTCAGATTTACAGCTGAGGTTGAATACTACCGTCCCCCTCCTGCCACCACCCACCTCTACCAGTCACTCCCTCCAGCCCTATGTTCATGTGCCACATTTTATGCCAGCTGTGCGGGGACAAAAGAGACCGTGGAGGTGGGAGAGATTAGTGGGTTGTGGATGGGTCTCTTGATCCACCATTTCACTCTGGGTCTGAACAGAATGGGAGGAGTAGAGGAGGGGAGGAGGAGGACAGGGGGGCAAGGAGGGGTGTTTTGTTTGGGGGCAAGGAGGGGGGGGGGCAGTAAGTCTTTCTCAATAGCGTGATGTCTGGCTGAAAAGGAGAGCTGTTTGGGGGAAGCTGGGGGTTCAAGGGGGAAGGAGGGAGAGAGAGAGGACAAGAGAAGGGGAAGAAGGAGAGAGAGGAGGTAGTTGCTCTCTATTCCACTCCCTGCCCTCTCCTCTCTACAGCCTCACCCTGCTGGTCCCCACAAATAGGCCTGCCATTCCTGTTTAGTACAGTCCTGTTATGACATATGTAATTTTAGCAACCCAGTGTTGATTCGTTCCCAGCCTGCCCTCTGACTGCGTTTAATAATGTCTGGCAGTCAGAAAGTAGCCTCTGTTATTACACATGGCTGAGGTATGAGGCCGACGAGACTGATTGGTTTGTCAGAGAAACCCATCCATAGAAACAGTGGCTGTGTGTGTGTGTGTGTGTGTGTGTGTGTGTGTGTGTGTGTGTGTGTGTGTGTGTGTGTGTGTGAGTGTGAGTGTGAAATTAGTGGAGAGGAAGCAGTACGAGAGAGATAGAATGTAATGTTTACTGTTCATTTTTGTACTGTTTATTTAATTTTTGTTTATTATCTAAACATAAACATATCATGTCAATAAAATTGAATTGAATTGAGAGTGAGAGAGAGAGAGCGGGGGAGAGAGAGAGAGACTGTGTAAAGGCCATAAGCTGAAAGGGACTGGGTGGGAAATTGTCAGCATTAAAAAGATAAAGAGAAGGAGATGTGATGTGATGGCTACACTCACTGACACACAGCTTCTCTTCCAAAGAGAGAGAGAGAGAGAAAGAGAGAGGGGGAAGAGAGAGAGAGAGAGGGAGGGAGCTTTGGAGGAAGAAGAGAGTGATTTCAGAGAGAGAGAGAGAGAGCGAGAGAGAAAGAGAGGGAGCTTTGGAGGGAGGAGAGAGTGATTTAAGGGGTATGCAGAATGACGCATAAGGGTTTGAGAGAGATGAGGTTGTTTTTCTTCTGGACAGAACTAGGGTGTAGGATTTGGTCATCACAAACCAGTTCAACCACACTTCCCCAATTACTGAGAGACAAGGACCGTGTGTGTGTGTGTGTGTGTGTGTGTGTGTTCACTCTGCCTCAGTATACTGAATATTTTCAGAGTACCCACGTTGCTGCGTCGAGATGGCTCAGAGATTAGGGAAGATGTCACACAGACTGTCACAAACACTGTCTGTCACACATGCTCCATACACACACTTGTACACACAGGACTGAAACAGGGAATACAGATTCACACTTTGTGTTCCCATATGTACATATAGTGATCTGTTCTCCTATAATCTGATTACGCTCAGCACATCACCAGTCTGGACAGATAGGCCTTAACACTGCTAGAGGAGCAGCAATGCACTGTGTGTGTGTGTGTGTGTGTGTGTGTGTGTGTGTGTGTGCGTGTGTGACTGAGACCCAGGCAATGTGTGTGTGACCTAATCTGCCCCAGGCATCTCTCTGAGTCACACAGGAAGGAGAAGGGACAGAGTTCCTCAGAGCAGTCTGTTCCAATACCTTACCAGGGGGAATTGTCTGTTTGTTTCGATTTCCTTGTTCTTTGTAAGATTATCAATGCACAAACACACACAGAGGGTAGCTTTGGGGTAAGTTATGAGCCAGTATGACTCTTATAGAGGCATCATTTAGAATCCCATTAAAACATTCCAGATCTCTACATCAACATTCCATAACTCCACCTCAATATTCTGTTACGGAACCATGTGGGAAGGTAGAGGTCAGATTGGGGTGACGTCTGGGACAGAGACAGGAAGTGACGCAGGAAGTGTAGAACGAACACAACGTCAGGGGGAAGTGGAACAATGGCAGTCTTGCGATAAACCACGCGCATGCACGTGCACACACACACACCAGATGAACTATAGCCCACTGTCTCTCTATGCAAAGTCAATATTAATAAACTGGACAATCTTATCTTTCAGAGTAATTGGATTATCAACTCAAAAGAAATGGACTATCAAGCGAGACCACTAGTGCCCTTTAGTCAAATTTTAGTTTGTTTACTATTCTTCCCCACAAGTATAGTTAAACATGTCCACACACAGACACACAAACACTCACCTTTCACTCACTCACTCACTCACTCACTCACTCACTCACTCACTCACTCACTCACTCACTCACTCACTCACTCACTCACTCACTCACTCACTCACTCACTCACTCACTCACTCACTCACTCACTCACTCACTCACTCACTCACTCACTCACTCACTCACTCACAAGATATTGCGGCAAAGGAGAGTGTGTATTTGTAAAGAGCAAACACACTGCAGGTAGTTCAGCTCTCAGAGGGATGAGACTTCTGTGTGATTAAGAAAGCAGCAGAAAAGGAGAGGGAGAGAGAGAGCGGCGCAAGGAATGAAACATTGACTTGGTTTTGCAGTTGAGACCAGTGTAAAGGCTGTATTAGAGTTCCATGGCTGGGGAAGTTCTGATTAGTGCTCAGATCAAAGTGGGTTAAATGAGCAGACTGTGTGCATCCGTGTTTGTTCTAAAGCTATTCTCTCTGGGCACACATGGTGCTCCAAGCCAAATCAATGCAGCCAAACACCAATTTAGACCAAATTAACATTCCATTCCTCATTAGAAATCAAACACATTTAACTAATCAACATAGGTGATAATGGAATAGAAGTGGATTAGTTAAATGGTCTGGTCAAAGCAGCGAGATCTGTCCTCAATCCCATAACACCCTCTATCTCTCTGACCTTATTTATAATACTAATAATAATAATTTGGTGGGTGCTTATATTTGTTCTATTTCATGTACAAGTGTTTATTATACGCGTGTGTGATTTGGAAATGTGTTTTTTGCATATCCCAACTGCATACACCCTCGGAGAGTGGGGTCAGGGCCAGGGTCTGCCGTTATTAACAGTGACCCTGGAGCAATTAGGGTTAAGTGCCTTGCTCAAGGGCACATCAACAGATTTTTCACCTTGTCGGCTCTGGGATTCTAACTAGTCGCTAGGATACCTGCCACCTCAAGAAGTCTATTTTGTGTTTCTAGACCGGAAATAGATGGAAGCAATGTGGTTGAAGCTCCCATAAACTCATTTGAGGACTTGTTGTTTACCTGGTGGTCTTCAGATCTGCCAACAGTGGAGGGGCTAGGTGGGGCCAGGCTAGGGGCTGTTTCCAGCCTGTGTTGTGAGTGAGAAGGTAAAGAAGACATGATGACTACTCTCCTGATGGAATCGTACTGTCTCTGGCTGCAATATTTCTGATACGCAACATAACTTATTAATGATTCACCCCCACCAAATGTATCAACATATTCTCCAATTCTTCTCCAATTGACTCCGTATCTAATGAATGAATTACTCCAGAGCCAGATTCCATCTGATCCCATCTTGGCACTCATGCCACCATTCTCTATGCCCACCTTGCCCTCCGTGGCAGGTGATGTTCTCTCCCTCCAAGCTGATTCATTCAGTCTCGGAACGTCTACCTGTCACCGGCCCGGTCGTTATGGCACTTAACGGCTGTGTGACTCATTCAGTATTCTTTCTCTCTCTCTCTTTCTGTTGGCCTCTAGAGGAGCTGCTCTCATTCTGCCAGCCCAGTCTTACCTAGACATATCTGACTCCACAGGCAGTTTGGGAGTTTAGTGTATCAATGCAGAGTGTGTGTGTGTGTTTTAAGCAGTACCTTCACACATTAATTCAGTGTATGAAAGTACAATCCGATCATCATTACCTGTCTGCCTCAAATCAATGAATACATTTTATTTTATATATTCCCTCCTACCATTTTCATATACTGTGTGACATAATGGGAGGAAGAGGGGAATTAATGGGTGGAAAGTATCACCCTGAGACAATTAAATGAAAGTAGCCAATGTTGTTGCCTATTTGCAGTGTTTGTTTTGTACTTTGAATTGCAAGATTAGAGGAGGTTTATTGGGATTAAGTGTTTTCATTCAGTTTCATGTAATCAGTTTCACGAATTTGTACATTCGCTTTATACACTCACCACACACAGCCAATTTCAACACAATTAGGCGGTCAGCCAGCACGCACCTGCATGCACGCACACACACCCTAACACACTCTCTCATACGACCGTAAAGGTTTTCAGCGTACAGATCAGTGATCATTGAGACACATGTCAAGCCCAGGACTACCCATTGTAACAATCACCTACATTGTCTGTGATGAGTGTGTACTGTGTAGTGTAACTAGTGTAACTAGTGTAACTTGTGTGTGTGTGTGTGTGTGTGTGTGTGTGTGTGTGTGTGTGTGTGCGCGTGCGTGTGCGTGCGCGCACGTGTATCTCTCTGCCTCAAATCAATGAATGAATTTCCATCCATATTGCCTTCTTGGCTTTTGGTTCACTGCCATTTCCACTTCCAATATGTAGGCCTATGTGCCTATGTGCATACAGTTGAAGTTGGAAGTTTACAGTCATTAAAACTTGTTTTTCAACCACTCCACAAATTTCTTGTTAACAAACAATAGTTTTGGCAAGTCGGTTAGGACATCTACTTTGTGCATGACACAAGTATTTTCCCATGCTTGACACCATGGGAAAATCAAAAGAAATCAGCCAAGAACTATGAAAAAAATTATGTAGACCTCCACAAGTCTGGTTCATCCTTGGGAGCAATTTCCAAACACCTGAAGGTACCACGTTCATCTGTACAAACAATAGTACACAAGTGTAAACACCATGAGACCGAGCAGCCGTCATACCGCTTAGGAAGGAGACGCGTTCTGTCTCCTAGAGATGAATGTACTTTGGTGCAAATCAATCCCAGAACAACAGCAAAGGACCTTGTGAAGATGCTGGAAGAAACAGGTACAAAAGTATCTATATCCACAGTAAAACGAGTCCTATATCGACATAACCTGAAAGGCCGCTCAGCAAGGAAGAAGCCACTGCTCCAAAACCACCATAAAAAAAGCCAGACTATGGTTTGCATCTGCACATGGGGACAAAGATTGTAATTTTTTGAGAAATGTCCTCTCATCTGATGAAATAAAAATAGAACTGTTTGGCCATAATGACAATCGTTATGTTTGGAGGAAAAAGGGGGAGGCTTGCAAGCCGAAGAACACCATCCCAACCGTGAAGCACAGGGGTGGCAGCATCATGTTGTGGGGGTGCTTTGCTGCAGGAGGGACTGGTGCCTTCACAAAATAGATGGCATCATGAGGAAGGAAAATTATGTGAATATATTGAAGCAACATCTCAAAACATCAGTCACAAAGCTAAAGCTTGGTCGCAAAGGGGTCTTTCAAATGGACAATGACCCCAAGCATACTTCCAAAGTTGTGGCAAAATATCTTAAGGACAACAAAGTCAAGGTATTGGAGTGGCCATCCCAAACCCTGACCTCAATCCTATAGAAAATGTGTGGGCAGAACTGAAAAAGCGTGTGCGAGCAAGGAGGCCTACAAACCTGACTCAGTTACACCAGCTCTGTCCGAAGGAATGGGCCAAAATTCACCCAACTTATTGTGGGAAGCTTGTGGAAGGCTACCCGAAACGTTTGACCCAAGTTAAACAATTTAAAGGCAATGCTACCAAATACTAATTGAGTGTATGTAAACTTCTGACCCACTGGGAACGTGATGAAAGAAATAAAAGCTGAAATAAATCATTCTCTCTACTATTATTCTGACATTTCACATTCTTAAAATAAAGTGGTGATCCTAACTGACCTAAAACAGGGAATTTTTACTAGGATTAAATGTCAGGGATTGTGAAAAACTAAGTTTAAATGTATTTGGCTAAGGTGTATGTAAACTTTCGACTTCAACTGTATGTGCGTGTGTGTTAGCTTACTGATCAGGTATGTTGTGGCTGGTTTTACCTTGTGAAGGCGACGTGGGGGTCTGACAGGTGGGAGACTGCATATGAATAAGCTGAGGATGAAATGTCCTGTTCTGTTCATGGACAGTAAAATAACAACAACCTCCTGGGCCTGGGTCACGTGACACAGCTACTGGACTAATCAGCTAGCAAGTGGTACAGTGGGCTGCCAATGGTGTCTTTAAAAATGGATGACACAACAAAAGAGATTTTATTATTGAATTATTTATGGGGACCTTTATCCTTGGAGACAATGGTGGGGTATCCACTACCTCTTCCAAAGGGTGACATGCTTAAGCCAAGGGTACCTCACTGAACTCACTATAGAAATGCTCTATTTTTTTATTTAAAAAAATAATAATATTTATTAATAACTGTAAAGGAAACTTCCTTAATTAATTTCCTTAACATCCTTAATTCCCCACAGATATTATCAATAAAACCGTTCCAATAAGGCATAACGTAAGGTATAGATACAACATCCTGCTGAAACAAGGTTTGTATCGCTCTGTTGTTGAATGGACCAAAAGAGAAACAAATCCCTAGTCAACAGGTCAACAGGGTTAATGGAAGGTAGGTTCTGAGGGTCAGGTCTTGACACGTTCCTGTATAATAAAGCAACACCTGAGGGAATGGCATCTAAAACAATTGCAAAATCTTTGTGTTACAGGGATCTTGCAAAGTTATAAGAATTCCTTACAACTAAGTAAAAAACCCTCTGCATTTACAAGTTGGCTCACCAATAGGATATTATTTCGGAACCAATATTCTAAAACAAAGATGTGCCAGTGACAGACAGGTGCGGGCACGCTGATGATATCAGTTATCAGGGTGGTCATGAGGCAGACCACTGTGTCCTGGACCGTGCTAAATTGACATTTCGCATTCGGTGGAAAATGACCCTGAACTTCATCGTATCTAGTGCTATATTCATTCGACTTGCCATTAGTAAAATATTAAGTCGTCCCGTGGGCAGCAACATGTGCATGGGAAGACTGGCATTTGATGCCTTCTCACCATTTCTATGATATTTACTATATATTCCTATTTCTATTCCTGGATGGTTGTTTATTTCAACATAGGCAACACACTCTCACCTAACTCAACTCTGGCTACAGTTAAAAAATATATTTTAGAGAAATGATTGTGAGGTTAATTCAAAGTAATAACGGGTTAATTACATGGGCAAGTCATAATTGTGTAGGTTAAATATATCAATTAATTTACCCCCCCCCTCCTCTCTGGAGTAGCGGGAGGAGTCTATTGGCTTCGCACTCTGTCCTGTGCTTCAGAAGCAGATCACCGCGGGAGACTGATCACCCAACCACCGTAGTGAGTGACAGCTCTCGGACGGGGACGGCGTGAGCACGATGGACAGTTTGTAACTTTGTTTTTGTAGAGGAACGTCAAGTCCACATTCACGGACCAAACTACGGGACTATGCCCAGTGCCGATACCGCTGTGGATAAAAGTTTATCAGAAGTAGTGAGATATAACATCTGCGGCGAAATGGTAAATATGCCTTCCTGGTCACATCGTCCGCGGAATGACAGCGACTTGCTGTAACGTATCTGAGCTAGCCAACATTTGTCACGTTTGATATTCGGTAGCATACTATCACTTCTTCGTGGCGGTTGTAGTGTACAATATCGGCAATATGTATCATCTATGTTGTTAGCAAGAGTGGCAACAACCAGTTGTCTCTATGCGAATCATCCCAACTAACCGTAGCTAACAAAGTATTTGGGCTATAGTTTATAGGTGACTGATAGTCGAGTTCGGAACCGTTGCATCGTGCAGTGCCGTCCCAAGTGTTGGGGCGACTTGATTTGGAAATGATGTGCTTCATATCCATTACATCATGTGAGACGTTGTAGTTCATTGCAACAGGACATGTTTAGGAATCTACTTTAGGAATAATTTCTGATAATTCCATAGTTAGACAGGCTGTTTGTAAATGGTGATCATTTCTTTATTGCTTTGGATGTTTGTTTGTATCTAGCCAACACGTCTAACTGAATTTGTTATTTATACACTCAGTGTTTGTATCTGTTGTTTTGACAGCCAGGTATAAAACGGTTAGTCAAGGACTTGTACTGCTGGGCAGGTGTTTTATTGAAGGCAACTGCAGCTCTTTTCACAAAACACATTTCTGTTGCGTGCGACCTTTCTGTCAAGTGCTCGTGCATGAACACGACAGCTGTTGAACACATTTACGAAGTAGGTTCTAGTCATTCGGTTCCTTTACCCCAGATGTTTTGTCGGGAGCAAATGTGCAGCCAGATGTTTGTGGTGGACGTGGCCCCTAAACGCTTTGCTTTATATTGTCATTCTCACACTGTGTAGTTTGCCACGGTTGTTTTGTCTCTGGTGTTTGTCTTCATTCTTTTGTGGGTGAGATACAGGGACGAGTTATACTTATTGCACAAACAACACTGATAGCTGATTCCCATGCCATGACCCGTTTAGGGGATAGCCTATGCAAAACGAAATCGAGCTATTTATCCTAGTATATGACAAACCACCTCCTCAATTAATGTATGAAAGAGTGAAAATGTAAAGAAGGATATGTACTCATGGGTCTAGCTGGTATTCAGCTATATATCCCTTATAGAGGGTAGGCATAGGGGAAAGGATGCAGGTTTTATGATGGAGAGTCAAGGGGAAGGCAGGGGGATGGCACTGGCATATTCCACATATTCTATCTGACAGTGGAAACCCTTGGTCGGTAACGGCCACTGGAGTGGAAAGGAGCGTTTGGGGACTCCCGGGCTCTCGCCAGCCATCCATACGTTAATTAGCGTGGCTGGAGAGTGGCGGCTTGTCCATGAGTCAACCGGGACAGGATAACCCTGGCTGGAACAGACTACAGAGCAGGGAGAGCGACAGAAAATACACTTTTCACTTCACCCTCCCCTCTCTAGTACACATGCCCCATATTTTCATTACAGGATAGTTGTTTTGTAGTTTGAAGGAATGCGGCCTAGATTTAACATCCGCAGACTAGCATTTACATTATGGAAGATAAATCCATATGTTGTTGTTATTACTGGTGATGATGACCACATACACACACACACATGTTGTAGCCAGCAGCACTCGACAGTCAGTGCGTGTCCATTTGGCATCTGTCATATAAAAACTGTGTCCCTCTTCCTCTCCTCTCTCTGCCCTGCCACCATCCCTCCCCACTCATTCATATTTAACTACACACACTGACTGAAGCTGGCACATTTCACTGAATATAAAGTGATTTCAGAGAGAGAAAGCTTTCATACCCTTTACATCAACAGAGATGCTAGAATTCTCATCTGACAAACAGGCAGACGGACAGAGAGACAGACAAGCAGACATTGTGATTGATGGAGGGTGTTATTAAGGTTGGATGTTATTTATTCATTAGTGCCTCGCTAGTCTTTCCATCTTAAGTACTGATCACACAAAGGTCAGCTCCTCCCTGTGGTGTGTGTTTATGGTGTAGTGTCGCATAGTGTGTGTGTGTATGGTGTAGTGTCGCATAGTGTGTGTGTATGGTGTAGTGTCGCATAGTGTGTGTGTGTATGGTGTAGTGTTGTGTGTGTGTGTGTGTGTGTATGTAGTATAGTGCCGCATGTGTGCCTAATCTATCAGAAGTTTATGGGGAGAATATGCTGTTTCTGTCCTTTCTCCTCAGTTTAACTAGAGAAGGTTTTCCTGCCTTGCTGAGAAAGAGGGAGACTCAAAGAAGGGATGGGTTGTTTTTTTTCCTTTCACAACTCCCTGGAAGTCTGCCATTGGGCAGAGTAAGTTTCTTAAGTCTGTGTTTTTCCCAGCCTGCTCCACTCAGGTAAAGACTGGAAGTTTACTGCCTGAGGTCTTATTCCAACGCCACACAGGAATAAAAAGAATGTACGGATGGGTTTTGTGTGTGTGGGATGTGTGTGATTGAGCGAGTGTATGTGTGAGTTTGCGTGTTTGTGCGTGTGTGTGTGTTGCTGAGCTGTTTTTGGCAGTGTAGTAACAGGCCATTAAACAGTGTGGTGTGAGTGCAATTTACTGTGGCCCCGGGGCCAGTGCATTGGAGAGAGAAGTGGCTGATGGCACATTCCAAAGGCCTTAATGACCACTTGGTATTCAGTAATTAGGAAATATAAAGCTAGTTGGATTGATTACTTTCTGGTATCCTTTTCTATGGTGCCAAAAGCTAAAAAAGTACAGATTTAGGATATATTGGAGATAACAGTTATTAGAAATAATTGAAAACTATCAGAATGCAGGGAAACCAGGCATAATCTTTATAGCAGATTTTGAGAAAGCCTTCAATAAAAGTACGGTTTGAATTTATTTATAAGTGCCTGGATTATTTCAACTTTAGAGAATCTCTTGTAAAATGGGTAAAAGTAATGTATAACACTCCTTTATGTAAAATTATAAATATTGGTTATTCCTCTGAAAATGTTTTTATTGTTAAGAGGTGTAAAACAGGGTTGCCCTCTTTCACCATACTTGTTTTCTATGGCCATTGAATTGTTAATTATAAATATCATATCCAATGATACAATTAAGGGGTTAGAAATGAATGGATTAGAAACAAAGGTATCATTGTATGCTGATGATTCAAGTTTTTTTCTTGAGTCCACAATCTTCAACCCTGAACAGTCTTATTGAGGACCTGGATAATGTCTCCAGTTTATCTGGATTAAAACCCAACTATGATAAGTGTACTATATTACAGATTGCGTCTCCAAAAGTCACAAACTTTAAATTGCTATGTGGTCTCCCGATTACATGGGTTGATGGTGCTGTTGATGTGCTTGGTATATACATTACTGGAAAGTTTAATGATCTTGCAACTGTCCATTTTGATAGAAAACAGATAGGATCTTGAAACCGTGGAAAGGGAAACACCTGTCAGTCTATGGGAAAACTACACTGATTAATTCTCTAGTGACATCACAGTTTACATATCTATTCATGGCTCTACCGTCTCCAGGAGAATGCTTTTTCAAGTTATGTGAGCAAAAAATATTTCATTTAATTTAGAATGGAAAACAAGTTCAAGTTAAACGGGTATATTTATATAATGAATATGAGTTTGGATGGCTAAAACGATTAAATATCAAGGCATTAAATCTCTCTCTTAAAGATTCTATTATACGGAAACAATATCTAAATCCAAACTGGTTTTCCAGTAAGCTGCTAAGAGAGGCACATCCAATGTTTAAAAGGGGTTTCTGCTGTTATACAGATTAAAACTAAATTTTCGATGGATTGACAATGGAACAGTGTTTTAAAGTATCCTTATTTTTAAATAATTTTATCCTCCAGAAGAGGCAGAATCTATATTACAGCAAATAATATGGTTAAACTCCAATGTACTGATGGAGGATGAACCCATTTTCTTGGAGAGAATGTTTAAGAAAGGTATCCTGTTTATGAATGACATTGTAAACAACGACGGTAGAATTATGTCATACAACCAATTAATCCAGGTGTATGGAGATGTATGCTCAATACAAAATTATAACCAACTCATCGCAGCTCTGCCACAAAAACGGAAGAGGAAATTACTTAAAAGAGAAAGGAATTAATTATACTGAACAAAAATATAACATGCAACAATTTCAACGATTTTACTGAGTTACAGTTCATATAAGGAAGTAAGTCAATTTAAATAAATGAATTAGGCCCTAATTTATGGATTTTACATGACTGGGCAGGGGTGCAGCCATGGGAATGGGAACCAGCCAATCAGAATTGGTTTTTCCCCACAAAAGGGCTTTAGTTTCATCAGCTGTCCAGGTGGCTGGTCTCAAACGATCCCGCAGGTGAAGAAGCGGGATGTGGAGGTCCTGGGCTGGCGTGGTTACACGTTGTCTGCTAAAGAAAAAAAATATTAGATTTAAAAAACTGTGTGCTCTCACACCAAATAAAAAAACAATCAGGGCAATCAGTTCTACAACAATCCGTTCTACAATAGGTGATTAAATGAGCTAGCCTCAAGGGAACAAGTGCTTGAGTTGTCATTAATGTTGCAGTTGTTTCCCAGGGCATCACGCTACACACAGACACTGTTTCAGTCTGGATGCAAACAGTCTTCATGTCTGCCTTATTTGACCACCTCAATCAGAGAGCACGCATACCTCATACTACTGTCCAATCACCAATCACCACAAATCACTGAAATTAGCTCGGTCTTACCTCTGTGAGAGAAAGGAACGGCGAAGGAGGGAGAGGGGTAGAGAGAGGGTGGGAGGGAGAGGAAAGGCCTCAATGTATTGAATTATGGGTCCCTAGTCTCTGAGACGCTCCATTGGCCATTATGGTGCGGGGTAGCCTAGCAGCTGTCATTCCCTTCTGTTGTCAGGGCAACCACAGGAGTCTCACCCCTTCCCCACCCCCCAATCTTATACAGACTTTGCTGCTGATATCTCTTTCTATGCTCCCCATTCTCTCCCTCTCTCTCTCTTCCCTTCGCTCCTCTCTTTCTCTGATGTCTCTGTGCATGAATGATGCTCAAAGACATTTATTCACTTTGGGGGTGTTGCTCATAAGCTTCTCTCTCTCTCCCTCTCTCTTTATCCTGTCTCTGCAAGATCAACTGTTCTGTCTCCTCTCTCTCTCTCTCTCTCTCTCTCTCTCTCTCTCTCTCTCTCTCTCCCTCTCTCTCACCCTCTTTATCCTGTCTCTGCGACATCAACTGTTCTGTCTGTCTGTGTACCGTATTCATGGCCTCGCCCTGAGTTGTGTGAGTTGGTGGGTAGGATATGGGTTATCCATGGTCTTTGGGCTAGGATCTTTCTGGGAATTATAGCCATCGACCCAAGAGAGAGAGAGCGTGTGTGTCCTCAGGCAGAGTGGCGTGTTGGAGGAGGAAGAGATGAAGAGGGAATCTAGTCAGAGCAAACAGGGGTTTGATTTAATACACTAAAGTAGCTACTAGCTAGCGGCCCCTCTCCTCTCCTTTCATAGTCAGAAGACTTGGCTGAAGCTATACATATCTGGACCAGGTTGGCAGAATCCTTTTAGGTACTTCTCTGTGGATCTCTGTCTCTGTGTGTGTGTGTTTTGGATTAGGGATTGAGCGTGAGCTAAGCCTACAGTGGACAGACACTCACTGACAAACCAACAGAGATGCCGGGTATAGTGAGTAACACAGCCTTGAATTAACACACACATACACACTCACTTATCAAAAGGATTTTCTGTATCACAGAGCTGTCTTAACATATTATACCACAGGCTCAGAGCTGACTGGATCTTTTCAGTCTATCATTATGAAACCAATCTCTACCTGTAGAAGTTTATGTGATGATGCAAACTGTTGCCGCCCATAATATTGACTCAAGTAATGGCCATACAGCCCAGCTGTCACATTATAAAGCCTTAAACACTCTAGTCTGCTGACTGCATGCGTGTGCGTGCAGAAATACAGTGTTGACTTGTAAATGATTATTGTAGCTGGAAACGGCTGATTTAAAAACCATCACTCCTGTGTTCCAATGGCACGTTGTGTTAGCTAATCCAAGTTTATCATTTTAAAAGGCTAATTGATCATTAGAAAACCCTTTTACAATTATGTTAGCACAGCTGAAAACTGTTGTCCTGATTAAAGAAGCAATAAAACGGGCCTTTAGACTAGTTGAGTATCTGGAGCATCAGCATTTGTGAGTTAGATTACAGGCTCAAAATGGCCAGAAACAAAGAACTTTCTTCTGAAACTCGTCAGTCTATTCTTGTTCTGAGAAATGAAGGCTATTCCATGCGAGAAATTGCCAGGAAAGATGCTGGCCTTCTAGGCAGAGCTACAAATAAAAAGCCATATCTCAGACTGGCTAATAA
Organism: Hucho hucho; assembly: GCA_003317085.1. Lineage (NCBI taxonomy): Eukaryota > Metazoa > Chordata > Actinopteri > Salmoniformes > Salmonidae > Hucho > Hucho hucho. The sequence continues at coordinate 72,503 of QNTS01000169.1, read as the reverse complement.
AAAGAAAATATTTTTGATGGGCAAAAGAACACAGACACTGGACGTAGAAACTCTGCCTAGAAGGCCAGCAGCCCGGAGTCGCCTCTTCACTGTTGACGTTGAGACTGGTGTTTTGCGGGTACTATTTAATGAAGCTACATACAACAGGATTACACTGTTACACTTCAACTCTTCTCCTACTCTCTTTATATCTATCCCTCTTCTCTCTCTCTCTTTCTTTAGGCCTAAATCAATAAGATTACATGGTTACACTTCTTCAACTCTTCTCCTACTCTATCCATCCCTCACTTCTTTCTCTTTTTATAGCCACCCCTCTTTCTCTCTTTCTCTCTCCATCTCTATGTGCTCATCCTTCTCTTTGTCTATCCTCTTCTCTCTCCATCTAAAAGTGTGTTTGTTGAGGGTGGTGGCTGCTGGGTAATCTTGGCTCTGGAAAAAAATAAGATTAAATGTCAGATTACAGAAAGGAGAGGATTACATATTTTCAGGCTTTTTTGATGAAGAGGTCCTGCCCCCCCCCACACACACACACTCACTTTCTTCCCAGCCCATATGTTACAGGAGTAGTGTGTGTTCCGGATTTGTGCGTGTGTTGTTCGATATCTGTGTACTGTATAGCCTTATTTATCCACCAGTATTTTAATTAGTGCGTGGGGAGGGGAAAACAAGCTTTTATTGGCAGAGAGGTTAGGAATTCTCTTTCTTACTGGTCTATTAACTAATTACCGCGAGGTGATGTCACCAGTCAGGCCAAAACTCCATCCCACCAAAACAGGCTGAAATATCAGGCGGCCTTTTCAAACAGCTCTTACGCTAAAAGGATATTAACATAAGTTTCACAGTATTATTCCAACCTCATAGTTTGGAAATAAATATTAAAAATCTAGTTTTTGACCGCGCTGGGCCCTTAACAGTCTATTGATTTTTCTAGGATGGATCTTTTTTCACCCTCTCTCTCTCTCTCTCTCTCTCTCTCTCTCTCTCTCTGTCTGTTACATGACATATTCTCTCCATCTCCCTCCATCTGAGTGCTGACCCAGTCCTTGGCATGGCTTTGGGGACTCTACCCTCTTTACGTCTCTATAAGAGTGTGTGTTGATGTACTTGGCCCGTAGCAGTGAGATATTGAGGTCTGTGCTCTACTTGCTCGGGGCCTGATAGCAGGGTCACTCTAATAGGTTTTAAACTACCGTAAATGATTAATTAGACCCACACACTCCTCTCCGGGATGCGTCCAAGTCGGTGCTATTGAGACCTCTGGGGCTGATGTGTTCCACACTTAACAAGCCTGAGAAAAACTGGATGAGTTTGTTATCTCTAGCTTAGAAATTGCCTTTCATACTTTGATCTCTATTTCTCACTGTCGCTCTCATTCCCTTTCTTGTTTTCTTGTTTCTTTTCTTGTTTTCTTGTTCTCTTTTTTGTTTTCTTGTTTCTTTTCTTGTTTTCTTTCTTGTTCTCTCTGCTGGAACATTGTCAAAGAAAGTCTGCGTCCCAGGAGGGATGACACCCTGACACACAGTCGCACACGTCCTAACCCTCTGTCACTTCAGTGTTGAGCCGGTTATATGGAAATACAAGTGGTGATTCTCTCCACTCATACACAGGGGAGTGGGCAAGAGGAGAGCAGTTTAGTGTAGCATAAATACCATAAACACTCTTCCATCATATGGTACAGTCTGTGACTATCCTGTCCTGTGTTATCTGCATTCACTCTGTGTGTGTAGTGTATTCACTGCAGGTCAGGGCATGTAGCAGTAACCCAGGTATGTTTAACTGCTGGAGTCCAGCCCTGAATTAGCCCAGCCCAGGGGTTGACCTGATTTACTAGTGTAAGTGTGTGTGAGTCCTCGTTGAGTGTAAAACCAAAGGTAATGCTGCTGCAGGACCGTAAATGTAATCAGAATTCCTTTGTCTTTGGAAAGACATGTTCCTAAAGTCTGATAAGAGCAGGACTCTGGGTGTTTTCTATGGTGCCGTGCAGAACACAGGCACATGCACACACACACACACACACACACACACACACACACACACACACACACACACACACACACACACACACACACACACACACACACATAGAGAGAGAGAGAGAGTGTTCTGTTTCGCCTGTCTCTGAGAGTAGGGCTGAGTTGTCATCACAGGGGGGTGGGGGTTCTCCCTGAAGTGTGTGCTGGTTTGCAGACTGCAGAGCGAATCAGTTTGGTTGGGTCTGGGATCTGGTCAAAACCGGTTCTGTTCAAATCGACTCATCAACTACGACTTCACACTAAACTGGATTATGCTATGCAGATATACGCTCGGGGGTGTGGTTACTATGTCTGTGTGTGTGTGTGTGCGTGTGCGTGCGTGTTTCTTTGCGCAGTGTGTGTGTATGTTTAATGTTGCATCCGTCCCAGTGGAAATGGCACAACCTTCTGCGGAGGAGCCCCAGGGGGCCTGATAGCTCGTCTGCCCCAGAATAGGCTGCCCTCCCTGGGTACACAGAGTCCCTGCTGCTCCCCTTTCCCCCATAGAGCCTGGAGCTCTGACTGGCTGCACTTCAAACACTTCACTTCAATTTCACATCACACAAACTCAGACCAGCAACCAACTGAATATTTCCAGCCCTTAAAAACTGTCATTTAATCATACCAGGCGAGTCTGTGGCATTGCTTGACTTGGACTGAAATAGGTTCCAATACAAATTTTGTGTGCCGGTACTGTTTATATTTAGGGGCAGGAGCTCCACAGTACTTTTTCACTAATATTCTATAAGAGGAACACGAGCTCTAGCAGACATTTAAAGTAGCGGTACGTAGCTCCGCTGAGCTCCTGCCAAAGTCGAGCATTGGTCTGGGGACCTCTTCTCATTCACAATGCTAGCCAGGGTAAGAGGCAGCACAGAAGGCAGAACAGTTCAAAACAATGACCAGACAGACAGTAGGCTAGTAGACAGTGGAGTTAGAACAGGCGTGGGTGGGAAGTGGGAGCAGAGGAGAGGAAGACTAGGAGCCCAGAGGGGGATAAATACACGACAGGAATCAATGATTTATATATACACCCAACAAGAACAATTACCAGACAGATAGTCTCAGACATCAAAACATTTAAAAGTCCTATATTTCAGGTAGCACTGTAGCAGATGGAGGGAGCAGTGTTCTGAACTTAACTGCTAAATGGTCGATATATTGTTATGCAGGTTGAGTAGGTTTGCAACACATTTATTCTGTGCTGTGCTGTGATTTGCAAGGCCACAGGTTGACAGAATGATGCCAGGCCTCTCCAGCATTTTGTTTTTAGGAGGCTATGCTATAAGTTACCAAGGATAGGCTAGTCTGTATCACACTCAGCACTGCGGAGTGTATAAACCCTGTTTGGCCCTGCAGTCCACAGACAACCCCTATACCCATAGTAGCCCTTTAGCACTTAATGTAGATTTGAAAGAGTTGGGAAGTTCTGCTATACACTACAGTAAGCAATATGGTAGTATCTCCACCTTGCCCTCTGATCTGCTATGTGGATTTCTCAGTGTCAGATTCAAGTATGGATACTGTAGGTGGCTGGTGGGCAGGTTGTGTAAGAACCAGAGGTGTGGTACCACAACAGTGTTACTTAACTCACAGAGCACCTGTGATGTCGTAGATCGTAGTGATAATGCTGTTGTAGAATGGCTGGCGGGGTCATGACGGGTCCACTGTGAGGTCAGTTCCTGTGAGCGACGGCTCGGGGGGATTGTTTTTAACGACTCATCTCTTTACCAAATCCGTTTATTTGAATCCCACCAATCTCATTGTGAATTCCTCCCTCCCAGGCTCTCTCTCTCACACACAGACACACAAAAATGGTTAAGAGTGCGTGTGCTGCAGTCTGATGTGGGTCAGAATGGATAGCCTATTCATCTCAGAGTGGTGTGTGAGTGTTCATTTCTGTGGGAACAAAATAGATTTGAATGTTTGATGTCTGATTTGATGTTAAAGTCCTGTCTGGGTTAGATCAGTCAGGCTATAGGCTAGAACCCATATAATACAAACAGGCTATAGGCTAGAACCCATATAATACAAACAGGCTATACAAACAGGCTATAGGCTAGAACCCATATAATACAAACAGGCTATAGGCTAGAACCCATATAATACAAACAGGCTATACAAACAGGCTATAGGCTAGAACCCATATAATACAAACAGGCTATAGGCTAGAACCCATATAATACAAACAGGCTATACAAACAGGCTATAGGCTAGAACCCATATAATACAAACAGGCTATACAAACAGGCTATAGGCTAGAACCCATATAATACAAACAGGCTATACAAACAGGCTATAGGCTAGAACCCA
>QNTS01000169.1:39595-58335 GCA_003317085.1 Hucho hucho | reverse complement strand
CAACAACATCCTCCATACAGACGTATCAACAACATCCTCCATACAGATGTATCAACAACATCCTCCATGCAGACACACCAACAACATCCTCCATGCAGACACACCAACAACATCCTCCATGCAGACGCACCAACAACATCCTCCATACAGACGCACCAACAACATCCTCCATACAGACACACCAACAACATCCTCCATACAGACACCAACAACATCCTCCATGCAGACACACCAACAACGTCCTCCATATAGACACATGCAGACCACCATTGTTCTAGCTGTTTCACTTGATGCTTATCTAGGCCTGCTTCACTATTTCCCACCTTGAACCATAATCTTGTTTTTAATATTGTTGGCTGTTGATACTGTCAACTTAGGGCTGATGTATCAACACGCGTATGTAGATATTGCTTCACACACCACAAACAGAGAACACACGCACATTGGTGAAGGAAGAGATGGACACACAGGTTTGCTTTGGAATTGAAGCTGTACATTCAATAATAAGACTCATCATTCTCTCTCTTTATCCCCCTTCCCTTTCTCCCTCTCCCTAATAGGTTTGAGCGGTTAGAGGACCAGTTAAATGACCTGACAGAGTTGCACCAGCATGAGACCAGTAACCTGAAGCAGGAGCTGGCCAGCATTGAGGAGAAGGTGGCCTACCAGGCCTACGAGAGAGCTAGGGACATCCAGGTATGTACACACACACACACACACACACACACACACACACACACACACACACACACACACACACACACACACACAGATCTACAAACATGCCCTCTACAAACATGCCCCCTACACATCTATCTAAGCTGTACATAGTCAGTAATTTTAAGCCTGTGTGTCAAATGTTAACTGAATGCGTGTGTTTTTCTGTGTTTACAGGAGGCTCTGGAGTCGTGCCAGACACGTGTCTCTAAGCTGGAGCTCCAGCAGCAGCAGCAGCAGACGGTACAGGTGGAGAACACAGACGTCAAGGTGCTGCTGGGTAAATGCATCAACATCATGCTGGCCATCGTCACAGTGATCCTGGTGTGCGTTTCCACGGCGGCCAAGTTCACCGCGCCCCTCCTGCGGAGCCGCGTGCACCTGGCGCTCACCTGTGTGGGTTTGTCCCTACTGGCGGTCATCTGGAAGAACTGGGAGCACCTGCAGTGTGCCCTGGAACGCATGCTCTTCCCACACTGAGCTAGGCTCCTCCCATGTTAAGCTAGGCTCCACCCAGTCTGAGTTTGTCCCCCTCACAATATGGGTTTGGCACCACCCAAACTGAGCTTGGGACTTTGGAACTCTGTGATGTTGTCTTAGCGTTAGATTAAATGGGCGGGGTTTACATTGTAGCCTTACTCCCCAACACCCTCGTGTCTCTCCCCCTCTCTGTCTATTGGAGTTTGGGCAGAACTCCTTGAGGGAAATTGTTTCCAAACGATGCCAGTGTGCCACTACAGTACAAATTACAGGAAAGCAAGACATCTGGGACTGACCAATCAGATGGTGGCTACAGAGGAAGCAGGACCAGGCACATACAGTATTATTGCGGACACTGATCTTTGTGTGGTTGTCAATCTCAATAGGACATTGAGCTGTACTATGCAGGTGGTAAGCTTATGTATAACCTTTAGAAAGAAACAAGGGGTCCCCCGATTGGTTCCTTGTCTTTTGTGGAGTTGTACTTACGTCACCTTTATTACACTAACACACTGACAGTATTAAAAACTCATTCTCCCAGAAGACTTCTGGTTCTGATCCACACACAGTCTCACTCCCACCCCCCAAGCCACCATGATACACATTCATCCACACACACACTGAGAGGAATGTGACTTGTGTGTCTGTGTATGTACAGGGGGTGTGGGTGTTCTCCATGTGAGAGTGCTTTGTCTGTGTGTACCTGTACTGTACTGCCAAGTGATGAAATGTTTTATAATTGAAAAAAAAATGTTTTTATTTATTTAAGTGTAATATTTTAATAATTGTTCTGTTTTTGTGTGTGTGTGTGTGTGTGTGCGCGCGCCTGTGCCCGTGAACGGTGGTTCATTTTTTACAAAGGAATGTGTACTGGTATGCGGGTTTGTGGTTAAATGGTGTCTTATGTACTTTATATAGTCTATTAACAGATGCAGTGGAACTGCCACGGGTCTAGTCTATAAGGGGTGAATTCACCCCAAGAGTTATGTGTTTTCTCTCCCATAGGAAATACATAGACTGACCCTTTAGCCGCTAACATGCTAACTGTGTGAGTGATATCATCTGGCAGTCTTTGATGGATCTGGGGAGAAGTAACCTCAGACGTGATACACACAAACCTCATTTGTGATTCATCCTTTAATATTGATGGTAATGTCATTTTTGTGTAATAGGAATTAAGCGCTGTTCAGAGTGGGCTGAACAAAGGAATTGACTTATACCAAATGGTTCAGACAGATTTGAACACTACGTTTTATGCGTTTTCTCTGAAATGTTTAATATTTTTTTGCCTTTTTACAATGAGAACCGAACAAAATGAACATTCTAAATGCCTTTGATACTATTGTCTGATTGGACAGAGATGGGAGGGGTGGGTGGGTGGGAAGTGAACGATCCAGCACTGGCCCCACCCACTCAGTAAGCTACTTATCACTGTGATGATTATGATAATAGGGGCCAGGCCTGATGCCTTTTCAAATCAGCTTCTGTGTTAAACCTGATATTTTCTGTGCTTCGGTCTCTGTCTCTTTAAAAAGCCAAATTTGGGTGTATGTGGCTGGCTGGCACCTATAGTATGTCATGTCCTGCACCATTGATATTTACACTGTCCATTGGTTACTCAGAATTCTGGCTCTATCCCAATTCCTGAATCTATTCTTTGTCTCTGTGTATGGAGAGAGAGCCATATCCCAGATTCACAGCCCAGGGACTATAATTCCAGTGTCTAGATTCCGGTATGTTATCCCCTCGCAGTAGCATTGCACGCTGTTAGATTTAATCCGGTTATGGTTTTCCAAAACACTTTTTAAAATGAGAACAAAAATAAATCCTCTTCCTTTTCTAGAAACATTGAGTCTTTTATCATAGAGCTCTTCTCATCTTATCCTCTGAAGATTCATCAGTGTAGTTCTACCCTGAACGGATTCCTGATCCGGTCATCAATTATACTTTATCTACCAGAAATCATGATGCAAGGAGCGAGGGCTCTGCACAGAAGGTGACGTTATTAATCTTTTAATCTGTTTGTCAATATGTTCTGTGTAGATTCATGGCCGCGGGGAGATGTTTTAGGTTGGGGGTGCTGTTGACAGGGGCAGGGAAGTATTTTTCTCTGCTCGTACAGTGCTGTCGACAGGACTAATAAATTACACATTTTAGATTACACACACACACACACACACACACAGTGCATTCAAAGTATTTCCCAAATTTTGTTACGTTACAGCCTTATTTTAAAATAGATTACATTGTCAAATTTGTCTCAAGCTACACACAGTACCCCATAATGACAAAAAGAAAACAGGTTTTTAGAAATGTTTTCAAATGTATTCAAAATAAAAAACAGAAATCTTATTTACATAAGTATTCAGACCCTTTCCTATGAGACTCTAAATTGAGCTCAGGTGCATCCTGTTTCCATTGATCATCCTTGAGATGTTTCTACAACTTCGTTGGAGTCCACCTGTGGTATATTCAATTGATTGGACATGATTTGGAAAGGCACACACCTGTCTATATAAGGTCCCACAGTTCACAGTGCATGTCAGATCAAAAACCAAGCCATAAGGTTGAAGGAATTGTTCGTAGAGAACCAAGATACTTCCTAGAGCTGGCCGCCCGGCCAAACTGAGCAATCGGGGGAGAAGGGCCTTGGTCATGGAGGTGACCAAAAACCTGATGGTCACTCTGACAGAGCTCTAGAGTTCCTCTGTGAAGATGGGAGAACCTTCCAGAAGGACAACAATCTCTGTAGCATTCCACCAATCAGGCCTTTGTGGTAGAGTGGCCAGGCGAAGCCACTCCTCAGTAAAAGGCACATGACAGCCCGCTTGGAGTTTGCCAAAAAGCACCTAAAGACTCCCAGACCATGAGAAACAAGATTCTCTGGTCTGATGAAACCAAGATTGAACTCTGGCCTGAATGCCAAGCGTCACGTCTGGAGGAAACCTGGCACCATCCCTACGGTGAAGCATGGTGGTGGCAGCATCATGCTGTAGGTAGGGACTTGGAGACTAGTCAGGATCGAGGGGAAATTGAACGGAGCAAAGTACAGAGATCCTTCATGAAAACCTGCTCAGGACATCAGACTGGGGCAACGGTTCACCTTCCAACAGGACAACGACCCTACGCACACAGCCAAGACAACACAGGAGTGGCTTCAGGACAAGTCTCTGAATGTCCTTGAGTGGCCCGGACTTGAACCCGATCTAACATCTCTGGAGAGACCTTACAATGGCTGTGCAGCGACGCTCTCCATCCAACCTGACAGAGCTTGAGAGGATCTGCAGAGAAGAATGGAAGAAACTCCCCAAATACAGGTGTGCCAAGCTTGTAGCGTCATACCCAATAAGACAAGGCTGTAATCGCTGCCAAAGGTGCTTCAACAAAGTACTGACTACTTACATAAATGTGATATTTCAGTTTTTATTTTTCATAAATTAGCAAACAGTTTTTGCTTTGTCACTATGGGGTATTGTGTGTGGATTGGGGGGCAATTTAATCACGTTTAGAATAAGGCTGTAATGTAACAATGTGGAAAAAGTCAAGGGGTCTGAATACTTACCCTCAGCACTCCTCTCTATCTTATGAAGCAAATAGCACTGTACACCATTTTTGGTGGGATGGAGTTTTGGCCAATTGGTTAATAGAGCAATAAGAAATAGTTCCAAACCTCACTGCCAATAACAGCTAATTTGAAATTTTTACCTCTACGATCACACCACTCCCAGACAATCCTGGCAAAAGTATTGCTTGAGAAACGTCTCTTTACCAAGAAGATTGTTTCTTTTTGACCATTGTTTTAAATTAAAATCAGTGAGGTAGTTAATTGTTACACAAATGATTTGATATTGAGATAAATATGGCTGCATTAGACCTTTAAACCATCTGCGCTGTGCCACTGTGGCTGAAAGTGTGTATGTGCTCCCCCTTAGTGGTGAGTCTATAGTAATGCAGCAGAATTAGGGTGCAATTCAACAACAACTCCGGGGGACATAAACACTTTGATAGTCGCTGCATCCACATGCTGTACCTTTCCCCAATTTAACTCAGACCTGCATAATTATACTCAACAAAAATATAAACGCAACATGTAAAGTGTTGGTCCCATGTTTAATGAGCTAAAATAAAAGATCCCAGATATAAAAGATCCAGGCCCGGCAGTGCCTAGCTCCACTCCTATTCCCCAGGCGCTCTCATTTGTTGACTTCTGCAACCGTAAAAGCCTTGCATGCATGTTAACATTAGAAGCCTCCTCTCTAAGTTTGTTTTATTCACTGCTTTAGCACACTCTGCCAACCCGGATGTCCTAAGCGTGTCTGAATCCTGGCTTAGGAAGACCTCCAAAAACCCTGAAATCTCCATCCCTAACTACAACATTTTCAGACAAGATAGAACGGCCAAAGGGGGTGGTGTTGCAATCTACTGCAGAGTTCTGTCTGACTATCCAGGTCTGTACCCAAACAATTTGAAATTCTACTTTTAAAAATCCACCTTTCTATAAACAAGTCTCTCACCGTTGCCGCTTGCTATAGACCACCCTCTGCCCCCAGCTGTGCTCTGGACACCATATGTGAACTGATTGCCCCCCATCTATCTTCAGAGCTCATGCTGCTAGGTGACCTAAACTGGGACATGCTTAACACCCCGGCCATCCTACAATCTAAGCTTGATGCCCTCAACCTCACACAAATTATCAATGAACCTACCAGGTACAACATGTGAGGGAAAAATAATGTATTCACCTTATTTGTTGGATATGTAACAATTATTTACTTAACGAACAGTAAGATATTTCTTTCCTGCTAATGCTGTGTTTTATGGTCTCCACTTGCAGCTAGTCTGGGTGTTGAGGACATGGGTTCTACTAGAGATAGCTTGAAGCTGACAATTGATTTGTGTTGGTGATAAAAACCTAAAAGCTAGCATTCTATAGACAAGATGTTTGGGTGTGACCCAAGAGAGAGAGGCTGGAAGAGTTAAGAACAATGTCTCATTGTCTCATCTTCCTGGCATCTGGGAAACTAAGTAAAATACCATCCTGTGTAGATAACCAAGGTGGCTTATGGGAAGGTTAGAAGTGACTGACTAAGCAATCTTGGTATCAGCTATATAAAAACTGCATCGTCTGTAAAGGCTAGACTCTCAGCCTAACAGTCAGTCAAGACTGGTGGGCTGAAGGTCTCATTATTGCAATAATTAATCGATATTAAATAAAGATGATTGTTTGAAGAAATTACCAAGACCAAGTCTCTCTCAGTATTGAATTTAAACAACATTTTTGGCGACGAGGATGGGATCTGCAACTTCACCTGTTGACCGCTCCTGAAGATCTGGGTAAACTATGCACAGGGGATCAGAAATTGGGATCTCAGGGTAAGCTAGGCTTATTATTGAACAGCTGGACCCGCCTATGATCTGAGAGGTAGCGGGCACGGGTGGATGCCAGACCTCGGACAGAGTACTGAGAGAGGTAGGCTTGGACAATCTATCAATATGTGATGAAATTATAAAGAAAAAAAAGAATAGCCCCTGTTGGGGTAGGCTCGGAGCGAGGTCTAACCTTAAGAGGGCCACAGCTGAGGTAACTAGCAGGACTGAGTTGATAAGAGTGTTCTTAAGTGAGGTATCCTTGGGCATGATTATTAATTAGCCAGTTGCAGGCAACCAAAAGTCTAATCCGTGGTACTGACTTGATCGCAGTAGGATGGTGAGGTTTGTGGGAACGAGGGACCAGAGCCTGGTGACACCCTGTGGGGGCACTAGTCTTGGCGAAGTTCTATTACACGAGGGACCTGCGCCCGGTGACACCTGAAAGGACACTGGCCCTGGCAAAGTCTAATTATAACGTGTTGTGTTGTTATGTGTTTTGTTAAGTTAGGTAAACAGGTATGCCCTGGGTTACTATTGTTAGGTGTTGTATGTGTTTTTGTTATTCCTGATACTTAGAAAATATGAGGTAAGGTTGGATTTTTTGGGACCATGTTACGCAATTTAAATAGCAGACATGGGTACTCTTTTGGTAGTTTTGCACATTTGAATAGAAATTAAATAATCTATACCATAGTAATCGCTGTAGGCGATTGTCTTGTTTTGCACGCTTTGTACAAAATAATAAAATGCAGTACTAAAGGATATTTCTAAACATAGCTCTTTATTAGCTAGTTACTACAGGCATGTTCACGTATCTCCAACCATGACCAACCGACCATTTTCCAAACTTCCCGGGCTTTCTTAACCAATCATAGCACAGTATGATACAGCGGTAAGATCCATCCAATTACAATTCAGTATGTTTACACATATGAATATTACATCCCCCTTCTTTTAAAACAAAAGAAAAATGTTTTACATATTCTAAGCGTTTCCTTTGAATACATGCTCTGCAGTTTGAACTTCAGGTAAGTAACCATTTATATTGCATACTACACCAACTGAGTCAACAGACTCTGAAACATAACATACTGTTACTTTTCAAACAAGGGATTCTCAGTAACTCAGCTTTCATTGTAGAAATGACATCGTAACATTTCAAACAAATGACATTGTAACATTTCAAACAAATACAATACTAAAGCATTTCAAGTGAACTTTCAATAACACGTTTACAGTCTGGAACTCTTTTAGGGCAGCGATCCGCCTACACCCTTTGACATTTCACAGGTCTAGGACAGCTCTGGGCTTGACCTCTCTTCCTGACCTTGTGCGATATGATGCTGAGCATGCTTCTGTGTCAGTCAACAGTTCTTGTGGTGTTGCAGGTAAGTATGGTGTATGTTGTTCTGTGTGTGTGTTTAGTCCATCTAGTTCTCTTTCAGGGGAACAGTTCATCTCATCAGTGTGTTGTTCTTTTGTGTTCACAAGGTGACGACGATTGCGGCGGTACATCGCTCCTTCTGCGGTGCGGACGTGATATGAACNTGTTTGGAAATTGCTCCCATGGATGAACCAGACTTGTGGAGGTCTACAAAAATTTTCTGAGGTCTTGGCTGATTTCTTTTGATTTTCCCATGATGTCAAGCAAAGAGGCAGTGAGTTTGAAGGTAGGCCTTGAAATACATCCACAGGTACACCTCCAATTGACTCAAATTATGTCAATTAGCCTATCACAAGCTTCTAAAGCATTGACATCATTTTCTGTAATTTTACAAGCTGTTTAAAGGCACAGTCAACTTAGTGTATGTAAACTTCTGACCCACTGGAATTGTGATACAGTTAATTATAAGTGAAATAATCTGTCTGTAAACAATTGTTGGACAAATTACTTGTGTCATGCACAAAGTAGATGTCCTAACCGACTTGCCAAAACTATAGTTTGTTAACAAGAAATTTGTGGAGTGGCTGAAAAACAAGTTAATGGCTCCAACCTAAGTGTATGTAAACTTCCGACTTCAACTGTACTTTACTCGCATAAAAAGGTTAGATGGAAACCTAGTTATTGAAAAGCATTGAAGAGAATTGGAATTTCAGTGTACTTATTGAATTGACTGGTCTGGAATTTAAATGGAATTGACCCCAACCCTGGCTGGCAAGCAAGTTCATAGAGAAATACTTCCAAGTAAGGGTTTGCAGATAACTCTAGTGACTGTTCTGAAACATTATTCCCCACTGAACACAACCCTGCTGTTTGTTCCTGCAGCCATCTACCCGTATTTCTCGGAGGACAGCTCTGGGGCCTGTTGATAGAAGCAGCACCGCAGGCACCTTCACTCTTCATGGCCTGGATGTTCTGGTAGGTGGACAACATGGACGCCATTAGATCGTTAGGCACTCCCCTCTGCTGCAGGGTCCTCAGTGGGTGGGGCTCAAAGAAGTCATGACACCTGTTGCAGTCAGCTCCCGAGGAACAGGTTCCTCTGATGTACCTGTCACACACATGAAGTCTCCTGCACCCCTCCTGATCAGGGCAGTTGCCATATGGCCTAGTGCCTTTGTTATAAGAGTTGCACACCTGAAAGAGTGAGTGACAAGGCTTTTAAAATACTTGTTTACCATACTCTATATGCAAGAAAGCATGAGATGAACACACAGAGCTATTGGGTAAATCCATTTAAATTCAATCACTTTTTGACAGAACCCCTACTGATTATAACAAAACTTTCCATACATATTTGCCCATTGTAGAAGTGCTACAGTTTTTGGACCTTAATGCCAAAACATTGTTTTTAGTTTTTAATCTCTTCAACGTTTTAAGTGAGAATAAAACAGACTAATTCATACTCTTAGAGGAGGTGCGTCCACAATAAATGTGGTTTGTACCGCATACAAGGTAAAGCATTGGATTCTTCACCCACCACAGTAAGACATTATACCATTACGCTACCTTTTCATGCTTTAAAAATGTAATTAAAGCAAGCTTTGCTTTTATACTTACAAGACAATCAGGCTTGATTGAGCGGTTTTGCCTATTAGTAATGTGGTGCATGTCTGTATTTTCTTAAACCTTTATTTTAGCAATACATGTCATTGAAAAAAATGTATGAAAAAATAACATCATTGTTTGGTCAGTATGTGCCCAACAGGTGGTGGTCTGCATTCCTAATTTCTGCAACTGTTAGCTTAACTTCTTTGGGAGCAGCGCACGAGGTGACCGTTTTGGAGAGCCTGGCGTGCCCAAAGTAAAATGCCTCCCATTCAGGCCCAGAAAATAGGATATGCACACATTTAGTACCATTGGATAGGAAACACTCTGCATTTTCTAAAAGTGTTAACATTTTGTCTGTGAGTAAAACAGAACAGATATGGCATGTGAAACCCCAAGGAATTTCTGTCCTGGAAAAAGTGGTTTTGACGCATTGCCTCATTTAGAGCCCCTCCCTTATGAAAATGCCCTTATAAGGGCATATGAATGCAGTACCTATCGCTTCCTCTGGATGTCAACAGTCTCGAGAAAGTGATTTTGATTCTTCTTAGCTGCTTTTAGAGCAGAGAAGAAGACGAATAAGGAAGTGTCCACTGAGATGTCAATACAAGTAAATGCGCGTTCACGGCTTGTGCGTTCTTTGGTTTTTCCTTTCTTTATCGCCCAGTTTATATTCCGGTTGAAATATTATACAACATATACATTAAAGTGTTCCTAAGGATACATTATCAATTATGTTTGATTGTTCTTGGACAAGTTAATAGGTATAAGTTGAACGAGTTCTCTTCACGTTTCAATGGAGGAGTCGACGCTGTTTTTTCTGATTATAACGCGCCAACCAAACAGAGATTTATGGAAATAATACATTACTTTTTCTAACAAAAGAACCATGGATTGTCTTCGTTGGACACTTGGGAAGCCCTCAGCAGAAGTTCTTCAAAAGGTAATTGATTTGTTTTCGCTGTGAAATGTGTTTTCTGTGAACCGTGGAGGCTTATGAAATTATGGTAATGGAAAAAATATGTTAGGTGCTACCCGCAAACAATCAAATGTGGTGCTTTCGGCGTAAAGCCTTTTTGAAATCTGACAATGCTGTTATATTGCCAAGAAGCAGAGCTTTTGATGACTATGAAGCACTTGTATATTGATGCATGTTTAATAATTCAACTTTTGGATTTTGAATTTGGCGCCTTGCATTTCACCTGGTAGTGTCGGGAGAGCGCCCCACCGCTCCCTAAGAAGTTAAAACTTCTTCAGGATCGGTGTCCCGTCCATGGGACGGTTGAGCTAACGTAGGCTAATGCAATTAGCATGAGGTTGTAAGAAACAAAAAAAATAAGAGACATTACTGTGCAGCTGTATTCATTGACCTGGCCAAAGCTTTCGACTCTGTCAATCACCACATCCTTATCGGCAGACTCAACAGCCTTGGTTTCTCAAATGATTGCCTCGCCTGGTTCACCAACTACTTCTCTGATAGAGTTCAGTGTGTCAAATCGGAGGGCCTGTTGTCCGGGCCTCTGGCAGTCTCTATGGGGGTGCCACAGGGTTCAATTCTTGGGCCGACTCTCTTCTCTGTATACATCAATGATGTCGCTCTTGCTGCTGGTGAGTCTCTGATCCACCTCTACGCAGACGACACCATTCTGTATACTTCTGGCCCTTCTTTNACATTCACAAGTTTCTCTCTCACTCGCGGTGAGTGTATTCCAAATACAATACGGTCCCTGACCATCTATCGCATCCTTGTTTGCATAATCACAGTCTTTCACAAGCAGACGCAGCTCAGTCACAAACTGTTCAAAAGATTCGCTAGCTCCCTGTACTTTCTCATGGAATTTGTACCTAGCAAAAATCGTATTGGTCTTCGGCACAACATATGCTTCAAAACGATCGTAGTATATTTTCAGTACCTTTGATTCAGCCTCGGTAAGTGTCCAGGTGTTGTAAATATCTCTCCCTTTTTCACCGATCCAGAGGAGCAGGTAGCTGCACTTTTCCTCTTCTCCTCTTTCCTTCAGAGGACCCGTGAACATTAGCTCCACATGCTGTTTGTACTTACGCCATGCATCGGGTAAGTTTGTAGACTCCCAGTCCATTCGAGGTGAAGGAACACCAGCAAAATCCATCTTGTAATACCTTTTACTCTGACACCACGTCTTGTTTTGCACGCTTTATACAAAATAATAAAATGCAGTACTAAAGGATATTTCTAAACGTAGCTCTTTATTAGCTAGTTACTACAGGCATGTTCACGTATCTCCAACCATGACCAACCGACCATTTTCCAAACTTCCCGGGCTTTCTTAACCAATCATAGCACAGTATGATACAGCGGTAAGATCCATCCAATTACAATTCAGTATGTTTACACATGAATATTACAGCGATATCCCAGTGTGGATACAATACCCCGTTGTGGGACCACTAACTAGGCAATATTCTGATAATGGTATGGGTTTCCCTGTTTATATAGACAGGGTTTTGAAATCTAAAAACAGCGCTAACCGGTTTTCCTTGTCTGCCTCATTCCCCTCTGCTTTTTGTGTTTGTGTTTTCTGTGAATGTGATACGAGAGTGTGAGGGAAGTATGTTTGGGGAACAGTACTGTGTGAATGAGAGTTTTGTGAGTCTAAAAATAAGTGTTCATCTTACATTTGGATTAGACATGTAGCGTTATCTTGGGGTTCCGTTCAACACTGCCCATCATAGAATATCACAGAGTGGTGTTATTAAGAGCTAGATGTTAGTCTATAATTTCTGGAATACTCGAGAACCGGTGAGAATTATTCCCATAGGGCAGTGTCCAAAAAACTAACGTGCTTGGGTTCCGCAGGGAGTGTATGGAAGAGGAGTTGTTGGAAACGGAGTGATTCCTTAATGTGAGTGCCTAAGATTTCCTATGTTATATATTGATTCTGTGAAGAGATGAAACAAAAAGAATGATACATTTTATGTGTGTATAGTCGATTACTAGAGATTTGATAAAGTAAATACTGGTAAAATAATAAGGTGCAACTTAAACAACTCATATATAGACGTACGTAGGGTCTTTATGGATCATTCGATAGAGATAAGATTAAAGCATTATATGGATGTCTAAACGTTTATGTGATTTTCCGTCAGGGTTATACATTTAGAGAAAACTGCCCCCAAGGCCTGAAAATGTGTTTTTCGCAGTAGGAGATGAGATGCTATGTTTACTGAATAAATCCTTTCCCCATGAAGTTAGTAACTTATAACGTAGTACAAAGCGTAATTTAGGGTTTTTCATCAATATATTGTAACGACCCTGGGTTTATAAACGCGGATATCGGCACAAAAAGCATGCTGGACTTCGGGCTAGAAGGTCGAGGGTTAGAGACCTGCTCCCTGCCTGTTTCATTACAATATTAAAACCGCGAGGAGAAGAGGAGCGGAAGCAAAGCCATAGAGATACTAATAGAAACGCGCGAGCATTCTACCAATTCGGCTCGAATATGAAGAAGAAGAAAAAAATGTAATCATGGATAAAATTCGGGAGCATTTCCCTGCAGATATGAAAATTCTGGGATGCAATTGTGACTTGGCACAATTATATAAAATAAGGATCATTAGCGCAATGCACCAGCGTTCTATCAGCGTAATCGCACTAACCATACTATTTGTGAAGTAATTTGAGTATGTAGTATGCTTATTGGTCTTAAGATATACATGATTTATTTAAACTAAGTATGACAAATGTGTTGCTTGCGCTATCTTTATGAACTTCATAGTATATCATTGCATCGAATTAGTATATTAACCAAATGCTATTCAACTACCCAGCGTTTGTTGACTCGACTATTCACGTCATTCTTAGTTTAGCTAAATGTGTTCTAACCCGACATTGTTAAAAGGGTATTTGGTCAATTCGCTCAGGCTATTTGTTCGGATTTCAGAGCACTGGTTTGGCTGTACCAGAGCGCAGAATAATTGATGAATTCACAAATGCTCAACGCGGGTTGAATATGGCCGGTGTCAGAAAACGTTAGGGAAATAACGTAATTTGAATTATTGCCAGCAGCACAGTTAGTCACCAATGTTTTCAATAAACATGGAAAATCCTGACCATCTCTGCAAGGTGAGTAGAATGGAGAGTGAAGATGTATACTCTTGTTTGTGTCTGGAAGTAACGTTAGCTAGCAAAGTTTAGCTAGTTAGCTTGGGTGTGAGGCAAGAAAAGTATTAAAGTGTATTTTGTGAGGTCAGAGTTTGGACAACCCTGCTCCTTAGCAGAGGTTGAAGTTGAGTAGTCCTTGTGAGAATCAAGGACAGTGGATATTACGTACCATATTAAAATTGGCAGTATATATGGGCAATGGCACGAATTGTTTACAAATAGTCAAACTTTGTTTCAAGTCGCATTTAAACAAATCGCTAAAGCGTGTAGATTTGTGGGTTCTGTGTTGATACAATATGTAAGTAAGTGTATTTGTTATTGGCGTAAAAAGACGAAGAAGCTCGTATGCCAAACATCGCACATTGGTAAACTATGTGGTAGAGTCTCAATGAATTATTAAATGGTAAAGTACAACCGGCGAAACAAGAGAACATATTTTGGGGTTTCAAGAACAATGCGACTCAGGAAAACCCTAGGAGTTTTAATCTCGCGAGACATTTTATTTCGTTTTATTTTAAAATATATTTATTGAATTGACGAAAGGGAGGAAGAGATAACAGAGTAATTTAAGTGGCCTCCCTGTGAAAAGTAGAAGTTATGTTTGTTTTGACTATAATGCATTTTTGTATTTTTTATTATTAGTTCACCTGGTAACATAACGTTAGATGAGAGGTTGTGTACAGTAGAGATTATTGAGGTCTTTCTGAGTTTAAGGGAAGAGATATAGACTAGTGAAGGTGACAAAGGAAAATAAGTAAATTGGAAAGTAAGGATTTCGAATTTGAATTGTTTCAATTGATTAAGAATTGGCTGATGTATTTTCTACATTTGGGGCATAACAAGTTCATCTTAAAATAACTGATGTTTAATGAGTGTGAAGCAGAGGTTGGTATGAAAAATATAGAGTAATTTTGATAAGGAGGATTGATGTAAACTTAATGAGGATTGACTGTATGTGAATGGTAATATTTTATTAGTGTTTTTTTTTATATCACTCTAATGATGTGATATTTTAGTAATTTGAAAGCTGAGGTTTCAATACAAGGTTAAATGATGAGAAGAGGGATTCAGTGGTAAAGAGGAGTTACCAGGTTACATAAGGCCGGGCCATTTTTGTTTGTTTTTGACATATGGTTTACCACACACACACACACACACACACACACACACACACTTACTGGCTACGGGTTATTGGTTATGAATATGGGTTAGTGCCTAGGTATCTTAAAGAGGCACACACACATGGACTTTTCAGAAGTTTTTTTTATCTTCTGAGTTTTAATTGAACATGTGAATTATTTTGATAAATGTACTGAAGAAACTTACTGTAAATCTGGGATACAAATTGTATGATGTGTTTGACAGTCTTTTTTAGATAATTGGTCTAATAGAGAAAGTAACACTTCCTGACTTTCTAGTGTGGTTTGATAACCCCCACTGGAATGCCTAGAGACAATGGATGATGATTTAAGGGTCTATTTTTACTATGACGTTATGGGTACAAGTTTTACGGAGTTAATAAGGGTAGTATTTCGAATTTGATTTGTAGTGTTGTTGTTTTTACACATTAGTCACTATGGTGAATTATGTGTCAAGATGTCGGAATTACTTGTTTTTTGGGATGGAAGTTTACACACCTTGAGTGATATGTAGGGATGTATTGAGTGATGTATCGAAGGAGTGTATTGTTGCGTTGTTTGTTCTGTTTTAGTTTGATAAATCTCATCAGATTGGGTCTGCTGGATGATCAGCATAACTTCCTGACTCTGTGACTGATCCTATGACTGCAATTAGGTTGACAGTGTGATAAGGTAGTATAAACATTCTGTTGAACACGTAAAACACGTAAAACATTCTGTTGAAACAATGTTTCAAATTAGCTTATACTCCCTTATCATACTGTCAACCTCATTGCAGTCATAGGATCAGTCACAGAGTCAGGAAGTTATGCTGATCATCCAGCAGACCCAATCTGATGAGATTTATCAAACCAAAACAGAACAAACAACGCAACAATACACTCCTTCATACATCACTCAATACATCCCTACATATCACTCAAGGTGTGTAAACTTCCATCCCAAAAAACATGTAATTCCGACATCTTGACACATAATTCACCATAGTGACTAATGTGTAAAAACAACAACACTACAAATCAAATTCGATTTGCATTAAGAGTATTGGTAGTAGTAATAATTTGTCATATGAACTGAATTGTTGTTCTGATTCGTCCTTTCTTGAAGTTATGGTGGAGATGGTATCGAGATGCATAGGAGGGATAATTTGACCAAATGGTGTGGACCTCAAAACCCCCTCTAACCGGCTGAAGAAATGGCGTTCACTATGGCCCTGTCCTGCACCACTTCTATCGAGAGACCTGAGTCTGAGCCAGCAACCGCTGTACAGCATCCAGTTGAAGTTGTCAAATGATTTTCTCTCAGGAGTGAAAAAGAAGTGTTGGTGATAAAAACCTAAAAGCTAGCATTCTATAGACAAGATGTTTGGGTGTGACCCAAGATAGAGAGAGCCTGGAAGAGTTAAGAACAATGTCTCATTGTCTCATCTTCCTGGCATCTGGGAAACTAAGTAAAATACCATCCTGTGTAGATAACCAAGGTGGCTTATGGGAAGGTTAGAAGTGACTGACTAAGCAATCTTGGTATCAACTATATAAAAACTGTGCATCGTCTGTAAAGGCTAGACTCTCAGCCTAACAGTCAGTCAAGACTGGTGGGCTGACGGTCTCATTATTGCAATAATTCATCGATATTAAATAAAGATGATTGTTTGAAGAAATTACCAAGACCAAGTCTCTCTCAGTATTGAATTTCCACAACAAACCCCAAAACACGGGCACCCTCAAAGATATCATCCTAACTAACTTGCCCTCCAAATACACCTGTGCTGTTTTCAACCAAGATCTCAGCGATCAGTGCCTCATTGCCTGCATCCGTAATGGGTCTGAGGTCAAACGACCTCCCCTCATCACTGTCAAACGCTCCCTAAAACACTTCAGCGAGCAGGCCTTTCTAATCGACCTGGCCCAGGTATCCTGGAAGGATATTGACCTCAACCCGTCAGTAGAGGATGCCTGGTTATTCTTTAAAAGTGCCTTCCTCATCTTAAATAAGCATGCCCCATTCAAGAAATTTAGAACCAGGAACAGATATAGCCCATGGTTCTCTCCAGATCTGACTGCCCTTGACCAGCACAAAAACATCCTGTGGCGTTCTGCATTAGCATCGAACAGCCCCCGCGATATGCAACTTTTCAGGGAAGTTAGGAACCAATATACACAGGCAGTCAGGAAAGCCAAGGCTAGCTTTTTCAAGCAGAAATTTGCTTCCTGTATCACACTCAAAAAAGTTCTGGGACACTGTAAAGTCCATGGAGAATAGGAGCACCTCCTCCCAGCTTCCCACTGCACTGAGGATAGGAAACCTTGTCACCACCGATATATCCACTATAATTGAGAATTTCAAAAAGCATTGTTCCATGGCCATGCTTTCCACCTGGCTACCCCTACCCCGGTCAACAGCCCTGCACCCCCCACAGCAAATCGCCCAAGCCTCCCCCATTTCTCCTTCTCTGAAATCCAGTTAGCTGATGTTCTGAAAGAGCTGCAAAATTTAGACCCCTACAAATCTGCTGGGCTAGACAATCTGGACCCTTTCTTTATAAAATTATCTGCCGAAATTGTAGCAACCCCTATTACTAGCCTGTTCAACCTCTCTTTCGTGTCGTCTGAGATTCCCAAAGACTGGAAAGCTGCCGCGGTCATCCTCCTCTTCAAAGTGTGAGACACTCTTGACCCACTCTGCTACAGACCTATATCTATCCTACCCTGCCTTTCTAAGGTCTTCGAAAGCCAAGTTAACAAACAGATTACCGACCATTTCGAATCCCACCGTACCTTCTCCGCTATGCAATCTGGTTTCAGAGCTGGTCATGGGTGCACCTCAGCCATGCTCAAGGTCCTAAACGATATCATAACCGCCATCGATAAGAGACATTACTGTGCAGCTGTATTCATTGACCTGGCCAAAGCTTTCGACTCTATCAATCACCACATCCTTATCGGCAGACTCAACAGCCTTGTTTTCTCAAATGATTGCCTCGCCTGGTTCACCAACTACTTCTCTGATAGAGTTCAGTGTGTCAAATCGGAGGGCCTGTTGTCCGGGCCTCTGGCAGTCTCTATGGGGGTGCCACAGGGTTCAATTCTTGGGCCGACTCTCTTCTCTGTATACATCAATGATGTCGCTCTTGCTGCTGGTGAGTCTCTGATCCACCTCTACGCAGACGACACCATTCTGTATACTTCTGGCCCTTCTTTGGACACTGTGTTAACTACCCTCCAGACGAGTTTCAATGCTATTCAACTCTGCTTCCGTGGCCTCCAACTGCTCTTAAATGCAAGTAAAACTAAATGCATGCTCTTCAATCGATCGCTGACCGCACCTGCCCGCCCGTCCAGCATCACTATTCTGGACGGTTCTGACTTAGATTATGTGGACAACTACAAATACCTAGGTGTCTGGTTAGACTGTAATCTCTCCTTCCAGACTCACATCAAACATCTCCAATCCAAAATTAAATCTAGAATTGGCTTCCTATTTCGCAACAAAGCATCCTTCACTCATGCTGCCAAACATACCCTCGTAAAACTGACCATCCTACCGATCCTTGACTTCGGCGATGTCATTTACAAAATAGCCTCCAACACTACTCAGCAAACTGGATGTAGTCTATCACAGTGCCATCCGTTTTGTCACCAAAGCCCCATATACTACCCACCACTGCGACTTATATTCTCTCGTTGGTTGGCCCTAGCTACATATTCGTCGCCAAACCCACTGGCTCCAGGTCATCTATAAGTCTTTGCTAGGTAAAGCCCCGCCTTATCTCAGCTCACTGGTCACCATAGCAACACCTACCCGTAGCACGTGCTCCAGCAGGTATATTTCACTGGTCATCCCCAAAGCCAACACCTCCTTTGGCCGCCTTTCCTTCCAGTTCTCTGCTGCCAATGACTGGAAC
>QNTS01000169.1:7942-38413 GCA_003317085.1 Hucho hucho | reverse complement strand
TTTTTTTTGCCTTACCTTCTATATCTTACCTCATTTGCACACATTGTATATAGATTTGTTTTTCTACTGTATTATTGACTGTATGTTTGTTTACTCCATGTGTAACTCTGTGTTGTTGAATGTGTCGAACTGCTTTGCTTTATCTTGGCCAGGTTGCAGTTATAAATGAGAACTTGTTCTCAACTTGCACACCTGGTTAAATAAAGGTGAAATAAAAATACTAAATATTTCACCAAAAGCTTATTTCTCAAATGTTGTGCACAAATATGTTTACATCCCTGTTAGTGAGCATTTCTCTTTTGCCAAGATA
Organism: Hucho hucho; assembly: GCA_003317085.1. Lineage (NCBI taxonomy): Eukaryota > Metazoa > Chordata > Actinopteri > Salmoniformes > Salmonidae > Hucho > Hucho hucho. The sequence goes on along the minus strand of QNTS01000169.1, from coordinate 38,103 downwards.
TGCCACACCTGTCAGGTGTACACGCAGATTATCGTTTTTCAAATGAACCTCTGACTCCTTCCAGTCGCTATGCGGTCGATACTTTAAAAAAGTACATTCTTTAAACCCTTACAGTGTACCTATGTTTGTCCTCTGTTGCGTGCTTTGTTTGCTGAAATCCATACTTTTTAATATAATGTTAATCAAATGCAACCTCATTGAGATTCAATTGGCACAGGGACATTCATTCTGAGTTGACATATTAGAGCAATTGCAATGAGGAAACAGTAGGTGGTTGTATTTGATTAACGTTTTATTAAAACGTATAGATTTCTTCAAACAAATGCATGCAACAACAGAGAACAAACATAGGTACAGGATAAGGGTTTAAGAATGTACATTTTTGAAGCATGGACTGCAGAGGCTCCAAGGAGTCGTTGGTTCATTTTAATAACTAATCTGTACTCAACTCCCCGGAGGTGTTGATATAATTGGATTGGTCAAAGAGGAATGTCGCGTTCAAAACAACTGGGAACTCGGGAATCTCTGACTTCAGTGCTTTAACTTGGAACTCAACTTGGAAAAAATAAAAGGACACTCTAAATTGTGAAATTTTGTCACACAACACAATGCCATAGATGTCTCAAGTTTTAAAGGAACGTACAATTGGAATGCTGACTGCAGGAATGTCCACCAGAGCTGTTGCCCGAAAATTTTATGTTAATTTCTCTACCATAAACTGCCTCCGACGTTTTAGAGAATTTGGCAGTACGTCCAACCGGCCTGACAACCACAGACGTGTAACCACGCTGCGTTCACAACAATTGGGAACTCGGGAATCTCTGACTTTAGTGCTTCCAACTTGGAACTCAGAAATAAACGAGCTCCGACTAGGAAAACTCTTTTGGAAGCTCACCCAACTCGGAATTCGAGGTCGGGAACTCGCGACTTTCCGACCAGAAGATCACTAACATCATGATTTTTGAAGTTCACAGTTGTCTTGAAAGCGCCATAAACTGGCGGGCCAGACCGTGGACATTAAACCTTTGCGAATGCTGAAGATGCCTGAGCTCGAAAGTATTACAAGTAATTCGCCCTTGTCAGGGAGCTTTTGAATATTCTGAGTTTGTAGATAGTGAGTCCGATTTCATTCATGATGATTATTATGTATATATTTTTTTATTTGCCCTAAACAACGATTTGTTTTATCTCGTTGTGCAACGGAAACGAACGTATTATTGGTAAAACGAAAGTTAGATGACACAAACCTCAAGGACTTAGTGATGGTTGAAATTATTTTCACCTGTGTACATTTGATCTATTAAGGGACTGCAATAATATAATAGTAGTGGAAGGTAAGCATAAATATCTATGATGTACAGTAAGTTTTGTGTTGTTATTCTAACATTTATTTCATGCCCTCCATGACCACTTTAGAAGGGGTCCAAAATCGGGCAGCGTTGTCTAACTTTTTTTTTATTGCTTTGTGGAGGGTTCTGTGGTTTTTGATGGGCACAGAGGATGGTGGTGCTTTTTTCTCCCAGGTTTACATTCGCCCTATTGAAGGTTTTACTTCATAATTTCTTGCAACCTAGCCACATTTCCTCATCTGCTTACATGCGCCTCCCCTATATCAGTGTTTTGGTACTTTTTAAAAAACGTTTATTTCTTATTTTTTACTTATCTATTTTTCTGTTTTATTTTTCTTAACTGCATTGTTCGCCAAGGGCTTGTAAGTAATCATTTCACTGTAAGGTCTACACCTGCTGTATCCGGCGCATGTGACAAATAAAAAAAAAAAATGCGATTTGATTTGAATCTGCAGTGAACATCCTATTTGAATTTCGGCGCAAATTCCCTGTGATTTGTTAATATTTCATTCCATTAAGGTAATTTCAAATCCAATTTTATTTGTCACATATACGCGTTTAGCAGATATTATTGCGGGTGTGGCGAAATGCTTTGAGTCTACCCTCGACAGTTTATTAGGTATAGAAACCATAGTAGCATGCCAGTCTGGCTGTATTTTAAGTTTTGATACTGAGATGCGTTGTCTGTTGCGGATCATCTTTCTCCCAAATCGTTTTATAATAATGTAACCACGTCTTTCCAGCAGGCACATTTATTCAGGAAAGCGTAATACGTGCTCTACCTCTGATCGGAGTGGGTATTCCTCGTGCACCTAAAACCCATAATGCTTAAATAGCCTATACCCTAAATATTTGTCATTTACCTTTTTTAAATGCATTACCTTTTATCTGTGGCATAAACACGTCATTTAATTTAATCTGACGAGGCTACTTCAAAAGTATCCTGTATGCTACCTGCGTACATGTGTCCCAAAATATAATTCCAGCATCCAAACTGCACAGATTGTGGTGTTGAAAACGCAAACCATAATGTTGATGCACCCGAAGTGGCAACCTGGTCTCAGAGCATTTCGTATTATTCTTTACGTAAATAGAAAACACTCTATATCATGTGATACACTATGTTACGTTTCATATGGTATGTATTAATTTGTGGATGTCCTTCACCCATTTTGAATGATATGTTACGAATTACAAGATGTATTATATTTGACGCCCAGCTCGATTCCGTCTTATGTAGCAAAATTTGAAAGTGTTTTTTTTTTACATTGGATAAAAGTAGAGACTCAGCTAGAAAATGGTATATCATACACTACAGTTGAGGAACAATGGGAAGTAATTATGTTTTGAAAGTTAATAAATTTGTAACCTCACTTTTGAGAAAATGGACCTTGAATGTTTTGGTACCTACTAGAGAGCTCTTTGTCTACACCCATTCAGCATTGTTCACACCCTCTTAAGCTTTAGCCCCACCCATCTCTTTAAGGATTAACATGTGAGGCTATGTACTTAACAACCAAAGATTTCAAGACTAAAGGCTGGTTTATACTACAGGTGTGTTCTTAAATTTAATCTGGATTACCAGAGTGTGCTCTATGTGTTCGAAAACACAGTGTTGTCAGATTGTCTGTTACTAAATTCAGAACGTTTCCCTCTCGGAGCGTTCAGAGCGCTTACTCGACGCTCTGGCCGAGGAGTAGGGTTAATCCGAGCGTTCTGACCTAACAACAGCAGTCAAGCACCCAAGCTAACTGGCTAATGTTGGCTAGCTTGCTAGCTACTTCCAGACACAAATGAGAGAACAGCTCACTGACCATTATACTCGCCCTAGCAGAGCTGGTTAGGCTGTTTTAATGTTATCCAGAGCGTTGGTGACTGCAGCTGTGCTGCTGGCAACAATTTAATAAAAAAAAATTGCCAACGTTTATTGACACCGGCCATATTCAACGGGTGTTGAGCGTTCATAAATTCATCAGTTATTCTGCGCCCTGGCACACTCAGACGAGAGTGCTCTAAAATCTGAGTAGATAACCAGAGTGAATTTACCAGCTACGCCTATTGACAGTTGTCGCAGTGACATCATAAACATTCTGTTGAAATAGTTATTTGCATAGTGGAGTCTTTTGTTTAGACATATAGCTAGATAGCTAGCTAGCTAAACAATTAACCATAATCCCAACTCATAATGTTACTACCCTGCATGAATCAGCAGGTAGCTAACCAAGCAGGTTCAATGTTAGCTGGCTAACATTAGGCTATAACTAGCAATACAAATGGCTCTGAGATACAAATAATATTACTACACAGATCATACACGTAATATTACCTAGCTAGCAGCCAGCCAGCTAACATTAGCTAGCTAGCTAACAGTACACTTTAACTTGAAATGAAAACTACTTTCTGACAAAATTAGAAACAACCAAATACAGACATTTGACGGAGATGTATCTTCTGCTTGGATAGTTCCATCTGTGCTAATGACTTAGTGTCTTTAATTCCAGTTTGTCTACAAGTGTATAATTGATATGTTGGATTCATGTCTCCATCTCAACCAAAAATCGAAGTTAAAGAATAGGACTAAATCAAATCAAACTTTTGCTATGAGAGATGGGTTTATTTACAGAGCAATTCAGTTGAGAAATTCCTGTTCACATATCAGAGCAACATCATGTAAAGTGTGACCTAGGTTCTTCTGAATTGTTGAATGAATCCCACATATTCTCAACCATTTGAGACAGAAATCACTCTTAATGGATAGGCCTTTTCACACTGCCTCATCATTATTAGTTTTACAACCTATAATTTTATTTTCTACATTTTAGCCAACTATGGAAGGTTTGTTTCAATCTGGTATTTAAAAATATATATTTTTACTAATCTCACTTCTGCAGAAAGTGTCTCACTGTGAGTAATAGGTTCCCAAATAGCCTCACAATTGACCACAATTCTCCTCTGAAATGGTATTATTGTGAAACACACTTCCTCTTTTATAGTAATTGTCAGGTGTTTGGCAGAATTAGTAAGAAATGCTGTTGTAGTTTAGCTGTGAATGTCGGCTTGAGAGAAATGCAACCCTCCAGAGTTGTTCTGATACTCTCACTGGAAGTTTTTAACATATTTATAAACGTTATATTAAAAGAGCAAATATAAAAATATATGCTGTACAAAAAAACGGTTTAATTCAGTGACCTCTAATTGTCTACATTTTTTCAAACATAGCTATTTACTCTATTGCAAAAGTGATATTTAATTGTGTTTGGTTGTCAACGCAACCAAATATGAACATTTGAAGATGTATCTTCTGCTTGGATAGTTCCATCTGTGCCACTGACTTAGTCTGGCTTTAATTCCAGTTGGTCTATAAATTAATAATTGATATGTTGGATTCACATCTCCATATTAAACAAAAAAGTTAAAGAATTGCACTAAATCAAATCAAACTTTAAATGCGCTTTAAATAAGGTTTGATGTGATTTAGTCATTATTTTACTTAGATTTTTGGTTGAGATGGAGATGTGAGCAACATATTATCTATTAACTTTGAAATCAACCAAATCTTAAAACGTTAGGCCTATATTTATTGTCTATTTTTAGTTGAATAGAAACAATAGCAAATGCTATAGCCTAAATAGTATCATTAATGATATATGATTCACTCAATTATGGTTACATTTCATCTCTTAAATCTTCTCTCTGAAATTACTTCGATAGTGAATCTATTATATTTTTAATTGGAGCATGCTTAATAATCATTCTCACGATAGCACATTGGTAGTAGTCACGGACAAATGTCAGCGCTGGGCTTGGTTAAAACCCTGGATGGAAAACCAAATGGTAGCTGTAGATATATTAATTATCCAGTAGGAGCTGCTGCCCAGCCTATAGTTTTTTCTTATAGTGGAAATAACGTTGAAGATCTAACGTTGTTTCAAAGGTACAAATACAACATATTTTATACAATGTTGAAAATTGGTTACCACGATGACATAATCCTGTGGTTGAAATTTCATCCTCAAAACAACAGTTGAGGGTGAAATTGACTTTTTGTAAATCCAATGTATTTTAAACATAGATTCCATGTCACAATACGTTGACAAATTACGTTGAAACAACACTGATTCAACCAGTTTGTGCCCAGTGGGTATGCTTTCCTTATTGGTTGTGGTGCATTGGCACGAAATCTGTTGGTGGAAAATTTGTTGCAAATATAATTATAGCATAAACATTTTGAAAATCAGATTTCCAACTAGCTGATCATTGTCTGCAGCCGGTTCTGATCGTAGTGTAGGTCTAATGAAACAGGAAGGGAGAGTTAATTCGTCAACCTTCTGGCCCATAGCCCGTAGCCATCGACTGTGGCACAAAAGCATGCTGAAGTGGCAAAGTTGATATCCAGGTTTATAAACACAGGGTCGCTACAGTTATTGTTATTTGTGGACGTACATTTTTTTTTAAAGTTAGTTCTATAAGGGGAGAGGGTGTTCACTTTTTCTGCAGTACAAGGGGAGGGTCGTTTGAAAATATTAAGATTGGGGAGGGGTGCATTTCTTTTATGGCACCTCAAGTTGTTTGTTTGTTTGTTTACGGTGAGGAATGAGGTCTGGCAGTTCTTTGTCAAGGGGTACTGCAAACAAGGAGGTAAATTTAGAGGGAGAACGTTGCTGGGATGTTTCACTTTCCCACGTTTGCTTTGGCAGAACACCTGAGATCAGGGGAACTCTTTGCCCCTTTTTTTTTTACTCAGGCAGAATCCAGGATAGCTGGCTAGATATGAGTTTATCTAGATCTAAAGGTTGTCAGTAGATACACAACACCATATCCTCCTCATAGGACAACATACAACCATGTACTGTACATCCACAATAATGGACTATGTTGTTCTTTTATTTGATAAACCTTTCAAAGCAACACTAGAAGCCTAGCATCGATTTTGTGAATGGAGGCCATGGCAAGATATTCTGTTGTCCTTCTGGCTAACAAGAGTCTCATGACACACTGTTACATAAATCTAACATCTGTTATAAAAACCTAACGTCTGTTCAGATTAATGCTGGAGCATCCACTATAAAAGGACCTACAATTGGGAAGTGAAGAATGGTCAGGCTTCGTTTGCCCTGACAGAAAAACAAAGCGATCTAGAGAGACTTCTGTGACCCTTCTAAGATACACCGGTGCAGTATGTTTTATATCATGTTAAACTAGATACAAACATTTCACAGTGGGAATGAAGTACATTCTTGGTATGGGAATTGGCAATGGGGATTGGTTGCTTTACCATTGGCATTTTCTTATGGCTTCACAGCGAGGGATCCAAGTGTGTACATTTTGAAATCATGAGCCGCGGATTCAGTGAAGTTCACCGTCCCTCCACAGTTTCCTCTGTGACCGAGCCCATGTGCGTACTCACCACAGAGTGGGCGTGGTTCTGGGAGACCGAGTACGGCAAATGGGTCCAGTATGCATCCATCGTAAGTGATGTAAAACACTCAAACAGGTTGATGTGTTATGAGGACAATAATAGAGAGTAAACTGTTGTTCCCCTTGAATTTGATTTTTTTTCTATAAATCACAGAAAGAGATGGACAGATTGTCGTCCATCACCAGTGAAGACCTTGAGAAAAGGTACCAGGAGGATCAAAGTGCTGTGGTGAAGTTCACTGCAGGCCAGCAATCTTATGAGCTGAGTTTCAGAGGTAACACACATCAACACTCTTGCACAAAATATATTTAATTTGCAGCAGACATGGTTCAAATAGTTATTCTCGTAATTACAGACATGACGCAAAAAAACAAAAGATACGGTACTGTAAGGATGGTCAGGCGTCGTCCTGTGTTTGTTTCCACTGCAGACAGCAGGTAATGTATGGTTGAGGATGGACTAAGAGGATGGTCACCATGCTCTGTATTTAACCTAATAAACACTCACAATGGCATAATCAATATTTGGAAAGTAAGTGGAGAAATAAATATAGCTATTCAATTGAGCTGCTTATTTTCTTAGTGTTGTATGTCATGTTCTCTTCTATATTTATCCTCAGGACAAATAGACCATGCAACTCCTCTCAGAATTTCAGAGATGTTCCTGGATCTTGGGACAAGTCTGCCATACCTGATATTGGATATAAGGTCAGTTGTATACATGTGGTTGTACTGCTTAAGCTTACAGGAAGGTTAGTGTTCAACTTTTTGTTTCAGCAGTGACAACTATTTTGTTTTCCCCTGCTGCAGACTGTCACTCTTCTGAGTTCTGACAGGGACTATCAGAAGGTCCAGAGACTTTTCAACAAGACCATGAGGGGCTTCCAAATCACCAGCATCGAGAGGGTCCAAAACAGGGACCTCTGGGAAGTCTTCCAGTGGTATGTTTACATCAACTCTCACACACAACCCTAGCACTTCCAAAATGCTAAGTAAACCCTGGCTTGAACAAGATTATGGGGAAGCAGCTAATGTTTTTACCCCTGTTTTTTTTAGGAAAAGAGATTTGATGAAGAAAAACAATGGAGGTAAAAAGTGCAAGGAGCTACATCTCTTCCACGGAACGGACCCAAAACACGTAGACGCCATTTGCAGAGAGAACTTTGACTGGAGGCTGTGTGGAACCAATGGAACTGTGTATGGCGAAGGTACCTCATGTTAACCAACTGTCAGAAGTGTAGTCAGATTTTAGATGCAGTCATGATCTCATTATAGTCAGTCATTTTGTTTTACTGATGATTGTTTCACTGTTTGTTTTAGGGAGTTACTTTGCCAGGGATGCCAAGTACTCACACTGCTTCACCAGCCACTCAGGAGTGAGGTCCATGTTTGCTTGTCGGGTGCTTGTTGGCGACTACACACTGGGGAACTCGGATCTCCGTCGCCCCCCTCCAAAAGGCGAGGGAAGCCTGACTTTCTATGACAGCTGTGTGGACAATGTCCTGAACCCATCCGTATATGTGGTGTTTGAAAAGCACCAGGTGTACCCAGAGTTCCTCATCAAATACGATGATGGCGTCATGCACTGGTCCTCTTCGGTTCCGGCTCCACCCAAAACTGTCTCTATCCAATCCACTTACATAGTCCAATACCAGATTCAAGCAGCAGCTGCTGCTATGCTGACAAACTCTCAAGTTCCATCCACTTACACTTTGAGTCCATCTCAAGCAGCCACCACTTTCTCTAATCCAACCAATTCTCTTCTCCCTTCACGTCTCCCAAAACCTGCTCGAACCCCATTGGGATTCAGTAAATCTGCAGTCATCATGAAGCCAGCCCCAAGTTCTCAATTGGTGGATACCACCCTAGGCCAAGCTAATTGGTCTTACACTCCCTCATTCAGCAAACTCCCTCATAAACTCATTACACAAGCCAGCACCCCCTCTCGTACACCCACTACCCCAGCCAGTACCCCGTTTTATACACCCACCAGGCCACCTGGCATCCCCTCTCGCACACTCACTCCCTCAGCCAGTGCCCCCTCTCGCACACTCATTACCCCTGGCACTGCCCCTTCTCAAAAACTTTCCCGTTCAACTGACACACCCTCTCAGGGTCACACCCTCCCAGCAAGAGCAACTCCCAGCAAGAGCTACTCTGCCAGCAGTACCACTCACCCACTATCCCCTTCATCCTCATTGAGCACGCCTTACCACACACTTTCTCACTCATCATACACCCCCACTTACACAGACTCTTCCACACTCTCGGCGTCTCACCACTCCACATCGAGCACTACTTCTGGCACATCTTCTAGAGTGCAGGAGTTAATTAAACAATTTAGTGGTCAAAGTTCAACCTGTTGACAATTTGTAGTGTTTCTGAATGGTAATTCCATTTGCTCCGTTTCGGACATTATTATGAGCCGTTCTCCCCTCAGCAGCCTCCTGTGATGTTCAACTAGTAAAAAGGAATATGATGAGCACGTTTCTTTTACTATGTGTCAGCAGACCAGAAGTCCCAGAGTAAAGTAGTTGGATTTCTGTGTTTTCAATAAAGTAATTGACTGTGGATGTTTGTTAGCCTATTGGTGTGGAGTAATGCAGAATAAGTAGGGTGCAATTCAGCAACATCACCCCTAGGGGGAAGCAAACACCTTAAAGTAGAAAAACATGAACATTTTATTTTATACAGTGTCTGCGTCTACACAGACAGCCAATTCGGATTATTTTGTCACTAATTGGTCTTTCTTTCAACACTGAACTACACATGATAAAATATATGCCATTTAGCAGACGCTTTTTTTCCAAAGTTACTTATAGTCATGCGTGCATTCACTTCACGTATGGGTGGTCCTGGAAATAAAAAACACTACCCTGGCATTACATGCGCCATGCTCTACCAACTGCTAAAAAGGACGCAGAATTTCAAAATAAAATCCATAAATACAATTTATTCATACATAAGGTAATTTCCCCCTGAATTTAAAAATAAAAAAAATGAGACTACCAAGGCTTATGGATTATCTAGTGATGCCATAGATTTACTTTTTGCTTTCATTTTAGCAAACTGTGATCTTCTTGTCCTTGATGGAGGTGCGCGTGGTATGGAGGTCATAAAGCCGACCCAGGGTGGTGAATGAGAGACGTAAGTCATCAGTCCTGGCTGAAACGATGGATGTGTCAAGGAGTTCAGGGAGCCAAACTGTGCAAAAGCACGTGTCAAGGTAGGTCTGGGGGTTCTCTGTCCTGTTGGGCAAGGAGATCTGAATCTTGCATTGTTGGGCAGCCCAGGGGTGGCTTGTGAGTGTAGCATGACTGGAATATGTTGCCAGTGCATGTTGTGGTGGCTCTGGTTTTGGACAAGGTTAGGTGGTGGAACATAGGTCCCAGGCCTGGACCCTTCCCTGTACTGAATAAGGTACTCTGGGTAAACCTGGTGCTTCCCAACCACCACAAATACCGAGGGGTTGTAGATATCATCCACACAGCTGTCATAGGAGATGGTGTGACTTCCGTCTTTTGAAGGGGGGCAGAGGTAGCTGGAGTGTCCTTGTGTGTAATTTCCCACCAGCACACGACAAACAAACATGGACCTGACTCCTGACTGGCTGGTGTAGCTGTGGGAGAACTTGGCATCCTTAGAGAAGTAGCTTCCTGGAAAGAGATGGGTTAGAATTAGTGTGACATTACAAAGACAATTGTTTTGTCAACTTTTCCATTGTATTTCCACAATGTGACGTGAAAGAGAATAGCAAAAAAAGATGTCAAATGCCATTTCCACGTAACATAATAAATTCTTATATAAACTTAAATCTATTAGATATCACCTTGCCCATAGGGCATTCCTTGTGTTCCACCCATCCTCCAGTCTATGTTCTGCAGGCATATAGCGTCCACGTGTTTAGAGTCTGTTCCATGGAAGAGCTGCTTCTCATTCGTCTTTCTCATCACATCTCCTTGCCTTGGGAGAAGAACAGATTCATTTGTCAGTATCTTCATTGGCATGCAGCCTCATAGCATTTGGAAGTGTCTGCTCGTTTACTACTAGAATCTAAGTACCAGTTACCATTAACATGTTACATCTGTTATGTTGTAACTGCTTTGATTAACGCAAACAATATTGACATATTTCTTCGGTAGATTACATTTCTTTTGGCATGAGGAGTTTGGATTCTTACCACGAAAAGACCTCCCACAGGATCCGATTCTGCACCCTCTCAATAGTCTTCACACTGAAGCCAGTCATAGTTTGATGGAAAAGATCCAGAATATTCTTGTGCTCAGCTGAGGAACTCTGCAGAGCAACCCTCTAGAGAGAATGCATTTGAAAATAACATACTCTTACCAATGTAATAGCTTTATAATGCACTGCCTTCTGACCAGATGGAAGATATTACGAGTTAAAAAAGTGATTTATGAACCTTGAATCCAGTTTCAGGTACTGAAGATTTATCCCAGTGACTGGGTAAAGCTTTGGGTTTCAGCAGGCAGACACCATTGCTGAGGATGAGTAGAGAAAGAGACAGCATTATAAGAAAATACAATCAGTACAGTATAATCTCATCCACCTCGCAGCTCTCTCCGAATTTATATCCAATAGCAATTGAGCCCAGTGACGAGGTTAGTGTAGGCCACTCTACAAGGTCTCTTACCAACGTGTGTTGTTACTAGCATCATTAGTATGCCCGATTGCCTGGATGTTGCGGTAGGTGGACAACATGGATGCCACCAGTTCATTAGGTACTCCCCTCTGCTGCAGGGTGTTGAGCGGGTGGGGCTCGTAGAAGTCGTGAGACCTGCCACAGTCCACGTCTGCAGCGCAGGTTCCTCTGATGTAGCACTCACAGACGTGGAGTCTTCTGCATTTCTCCTTGTCAGGACAGTAGCCGTACTCTCCACTACCTTTGTTGTATGTGAAGCAAACCTGGAGACAAATACAGACCACTCCTGATGAGGGCTTGATAAGACATTGGATAAGTGCAAACTCTGTTTAAGTGCATCAGTCCCAATTCAAATTCCTTATTTGTACATACAGTATATCACAAAAGTGAGTACACCCCTCACATTTTTGTAAATATGAGTATATCTTTTCATGTGACAACACTGAAGAAATGACACTTTGCTACAATGTAAAGTAGTGAGTGTACAGCTTGTATAACAGTGTAAATTTGCGGTCCCCTCAAAATAACTCAACACACAGCCATTAATGTCTAAACCGCTGGCAACAAAAGTGAGTACACCCCTAAGTGAAAATGTCCAAATTGGGCCCAAAGTGTCAATATTTTGTGTGGCCACCATCATTTTCCAGGACTGCCTTAACCCTCTTGGGCATGGAGTTCACCAGAGCTTCACAGGTTGCCACTGGAGTCCTCTTCCACTCCTCCATGACAACATCACGGAGCTGGTGGATGTTAGAGACCTTGCACTCCTCTAGCTTCCGTTTGAGGATGCCCCACAGATGCTCAATAGGGTTTAGGTCTGGAGACATGCTTGGCCAGTCCATCACCTTTACCNTGACACCATCTGAACCAAATAAGTTTATCTTGGTCTCATCAGACCACAGGACATGGTTCCAGTAATCCATGTCCTTAGTCTGCTTGTCTTCAGCAAACTGTTTGCGGGCTTTCTTGTACATCATCTTTAGAAGAGGCTTCCTTCTGGGACGACAGCCATGCAGACCAATTTGATGCAGTGTACGGCGTATGGTCTGAGCACTGACAGGCTGACCCCCCACCCCTTCAACCTCTGCAGCAATGCTGGCAGCACTCATACGTCTATTTCCCAAAGACAACCTCTGGATATGACGCTGAGCACGTGCACTCAACTTCTTTGGTCAACCATGGCGAGGCCTGTTCTGAGTGGACCTGTCCAGTTAAACCGCTGTATGGTCTTGGCCACCGTGCTGCAGCTCAGTTTCAGGGTCTTGCCAATCTTCTTATAGCCCAGGCCATCTTTATGTAGAACAATTCTTTTTTTCAGATCCTCAGAGAGTTCTTTGCGTACTCCACGGTCAGTCATACTCCTTCACACTCTCGCTACTGTGGTTTAAATTGTGTGGACGAGGGGTAAGTGTGGACTCTGGAACATTGTGATTGCTCAGTGTACTGTGGCCCTTCCCTTTTACCGATTAACCCGGGTTAAACCTGTAAAAGTGAATCCCCACATGAGTGAAAACAACGGTCGCCAAATTTGTAATTACCGACACAGTTGAGATATTTTGAGGGGACAGCAAATTTACACTGTTATACAAGCTGTACACTCACTACTTTACATTGTAGCAAAGTGTCCTTTCGTCAGTGTTGTCACATGAAAAGATATACTCAAATATTTACAAAAATGTGAGGGGTGTACTCACTTTTGTGATATACTGTATATCTGCACATTCAGTTTAGTACACATACTTTGATGATAGTACCTCTGAATAAAAAGTAAGAATCAGCTCGTGTTCCCTGCTGGCGTTGCATCTTTAAGTGTGTATTCAACTTAATTGTAAAGTGGCAGACATAAACAGTGCATTCGGAAAGTATTCAGACCCCTTGACTTTTTCCACATTTTGTTACGTTACAGCCTTATTCTAAAATTTATTAATTTGTTTTTTCCCCCTCAATCTATACCCAATACCCCATAATGACAAAGCAAAAACAGGTATTTAGAAAAATACGGAAATATGTAATTTATATAATTATTCAGACCCTTTACTCAGTACATTGTTGAAGCATCTTTGGCAGTGATTACAGCCTTGAGTCTTCTCCCATTCTTCTCTGCAGATCCTCTCAAGCTCTGCCAGGTTGGATCGGGAGCATCGCTGCACAGCTATTTTCAAGTCTTTCCAGAAATGTTAGATTGGGTTCAAGTCCGGGCTCTGGCTGGGCCACTCAACGACATTCAGAGACAAGTCCCGAAGCCACTCCTGCGTTGTCTTGGCTGTGTACTTAGGGTCGTTGTCCTGTTGGATGGTTTTCATCAAGGATCTCTCTGTACTTGCGCCATTCATCTTTCCCTCAATCCTGACTAGTCTCCCAGTCCCTGACACTTAAAAACATCCCCACAGCATGATGCTGCCACCACCATGCTTCGTGACGTTTGGCATTCAGGCCAAAGAGTTCAATCTTGGATGTCATCAGACCAGATAATCTTGTTTCTCATGGTCAGAGTCCTTTAGGTGACTTTTGGCACATTCCAAGCAGGCTGTCATTGGCCTTTTACTGAGGAGTGGCTTCCGTCTGGCTACTCTACCATAAAGGCCTGATTGGTGGAGTGCTGCAGAGATGGTTGTCCTTCTGAAAGGTTCTCCCATCTCCAGAGAGGAACTGTGGAGCTCTGTCAGAGTGACCATCGGGTTCTTGGTCACCTCCCTGACTAAGGCCCTTCTTCCATAATTGCTCAGTTTGGATGGGTGGGCAGCTCTAGGAAGAGTCTTGGTGGTTCCAAACTTTTCAGAATGATGGCGGCTCTCTCTAATTCCTTCCACCTCATGGCTTGTATTTTGCTCTGACATGCACTGCCAACTGTGTGACCTTATATAGACAGGTGTGTGCCTTTTCTAAATAATGTCCAGTCAATTGAATTTACCACAGGGGGACTCCAATCAAGTTGTAGAGACATCTCAAGGATGATCAATGGAAACAGGATGCACGTGAGCTTAATTTCAAGTCTCATAGCAAAGGGTCTGAAAACGTATGTAAAAAAGGTATTTCTGCTTTTTCTTTTTAATACATTTGTAAAAATGTCTAAAAACCTTATTCAAAAAATTTAGAATAAGGCTGTGACGTAACAAAATGTGAAAAAAGTCAAGGGGTCTGAATACTTCCCGAATGCCTGTGACGCACATACTGGGGGTAAAAGGGCGTTGTCATTCTGCAGCAGTAATGTACAAAGCTCCTTCCTGTCCAGTTCCTCCAGGCAATGCTCTCTCAGGACTCTGATGTTGTGCTCTGATGTCAGCTCATGGCAGAGACGGCATCCTTGTCTGGAAATCACAAGAACGAGAGGTGATTTCTTATTAAGCTATTTTTATTCATTTTTTCTTAAATGTCAAATCTACAAACTGCCACGAACCTGTAGCAATTGACATTTATACCATAGTGCATTACCTATGTCACATTCTGTAAGACCACATGAATTAAAACAATTTAAGAAATAAAAGTAGAATGAATAGAAGTAATATGACAGGTAAATAACTTTGAGTAAAAACAAACAGTACAGTAAAAAAAAGTTTACCTCTCATTGGATGGACATGTTCCATACAGATAAAACTTACACAGGTGTAAATTGCTGCAGCCACTACATCCATTAGCTCTGCATAACCTCATCTTCGTCTTGGCAACTATCAGTTTGTTTCCCTTAGAGACAGCACTGGTAAACATCTCCTGATTCCCTAAAACCCTTTCCAGGTCATCTTCCATCGTGCCAATGTTGGCACGCAATTCTCCAAGCTCAAAGGACCCATTATGGGCACAGAGGACCTTGTAGATCAGACCTGTTGTATCCATGTCAGTCACCATACAACACCTGACTGTTGGCCCTCGCAAAACTGTACATAGATTGTCAAATCTGAAGTAGAACTTTGCTCTCCATTACCTACAAAACAAGTGACCAGCATGCAACAAAAACATTTGACTAAACGAAACTTACAGTATATTAAACCACTCCCCATTTATGAAGGTAGCCAAGTATAACAAACAGGCAATAGATCAACACACTAATGGTACACACCCTTTTAAATGTCACATTGAACTCTGCCAGAGTGGCATGTGGAATCTTCATTTACATCACAATAGGCCTTTTATCTTTATTTAATATCAATTAATTATTGCAATAATGAGACCATCAGCCCACCAGTCTTGACTGTTAGGCTGAGTGTCTGAATCATACAGACAATGCACAGTTCATATAGCTAATACCCAGAATGCTTAGTTCCACCCCTCCCATATAGATTGGGGGGCCACTTTGGGCTCATCCTGTCTTTATCTGCCCCGGTGTTATCTTAACCCCTTACCCTGGCCTAATTTCCCAGGCCAGGATGTCTAAGAACCATTGAGGCCTTGGTTCTACTCCTCTCTATCCCAGTTACAACCACCCCACATCCTGTCACTGGAATGCCAGCTGTAGGTTTTATCACAAGGAAGCTGGAGTGGACACCATAAAACTCAGCATTAGCGGGACAGAAATGTCTCACTGTTTAGGGAAATAATTGTTACATATCCAACAAATTAGGTGAATACATTTTTCCGTCACAGGTGTTTGAAAATCTCTTAGAAAAGAGTAGAAAATCCACAATTAATGATTTTATGAGTTTAAAACACAGAAATCAAACTTGTTTCATTTACAAAATGTATGGACTGTGTCAGCAGACCTGAATAAAGGAAACATGCTCATCAAATTCATATTTGTGCAAAATTACAAATGTCTAGTTTGTTGTGAACAGCTTTACTGTTATTTAGCCCTTACAGGTAAAGATACACAGCTATACTACATCTTTGATATGCAAATGCACTTATCATCCATCATTTTAATACATTTTCTGTTTCTGAAAATTCGCCATCAAAACATTCTAACTCTACTGCTCCATCCTGACAAAGGCAAGTTATTGCAGAAGGCACTTGTTTTTTTCTTTGGGGTCCCTCCTTTGAGCTGTTGGAACACTGTACAGTGACTCAGGAGGAGATCTAGTGAAGGCACCTGCCGAGGGAGAGAACACCCGAGATAGGTTGCTTGCTGAGGGGGAGAGTGTGCTTGGAGAATTGCTTGACGTGGAGGGGGAAGTGTGTGAGAGAGTTTGTGTGTAAGTGGGGGAGTATGATGAGTGAGAAAGTGTGTGAGAATGTGTGCTCAATGAGGATGAAGGGGATAGTGGGTGAGAGGTACTACTGGTAGAGAGAGTGCGAGTAGTAGTCGTTGAGCGAGTGTGAGCCCGAGATAAGGTGCCAGTTAAAGGGGAAAGTATGCCAGGAGGGGTGCTGGCTGAGGGAGTGAGCATGTGAGAGGGGGTGCTGGCTGGGGTAGTGAGCGTGTGAGAGGGGGTGCTGGCTGGGGTAGTGAGCGTGTGAGAGGGGGTGCTGGCTGGGGTAGTGAGCGTGTGAGAGGGGGTACTGGCTGAGGTAGTGAGCGTGTGAGAGAGGGTACTGGCTGGGTTAGTGAGCGTGTGAGAGGGGGTACTGGCTGGGTTAGTGAGTGTAGGAGAGGGGGTACTGGCTGGGGTAGTGAGTGTGTGAAAGAGGTTTGCAAATGAGGGTGTGAAATCTGGGCCTAGGGTGGTATCCACCAATTGAGAACTTGGGGCTGGCTTCATGGGAGATTGACTGAATATCAATGGGGCTTGGCCAGGTTTTGGGTGGGACTGATGGACTAAACACGAAGTGGGACGAGAATCGGTTGGATTAGAGGAAGTTGTGGATGCAGTTTTAGATGGACTTAAAGTGGATGGAACACTCTTCGATGTGGTAGCAGCAGCTGTGGCTTGAATCTGGTTGGATGTTGGGGTGAAGGAAGTGGATTGGATAGAGACAGTTTTGGGTGGAGCCGGAGCCGAAGAGGACCAGTGCATGACACCATCATCGTATTTGATGAGGAACTCAGGGTACACCTGGTGCTTTTCAAACACCACATATATGGATGGGTTCAGGACATTGTCAACACCGCTGTCATAGAGAGTTGGGCTTCCCTCGCCTTTTGGAGGGGGGCGAAGGAGGTCCGAGTTTCCCCGTGTGTAGTCGCCAACAAGCACCCGACAAGCAAACATGGACCTCACTCCTGAGTCGCTGGTGTAGCTGTGTGAGTACTTGGCATCCCTGGCAAAGTAACTCCCTAAAACAAACAGTGAAACAATAATCAGTAAAACAAAATAACAGACTATAATGAGATCATGACTGCTTCTGAAATCTGACTACACTTCTGACAGTTGGTGAACATGAGGTACCTTTGCCATACACAGTTCCATTGGTTCCACACAGCCTCCAGTCGAAATTATCTCTGCAAATGGCGTCTACGTGTTTTGGGTCCGTTCCGTGGAAGAGATGTAGCTCCTTGCTGTTTTTACCTCCATTGTTTTTCTTCATTAAATCTCTTTTCCTGAGAAAGAAGAAATGACCATTAGCTGCTGTTAAGAATTATATTTTTGGACAGTTATTCCCTATTGAAATGTGGCCTCTAGGCCAGAGGTTAACTTAAAGCAGCTCTCAGTAACTGGTATCTGGGCCCCTGAGACATAAAATCAGCCATGGGTGTCTTTAAGCGATTCAGATGTTTCAAATGTATAGTCTATTCAACCCCAAGGTCTCTGCCTTGATTTAATGCTTTGGCACAGAAAGGTGAAACAGATAAGGCAAGAGTATTTAGGTCAGCCCTCCCCTTTGGAGGGGGAGAGATTTGCTGTGGACTTCTTAGAGAAACATGTCTGTCTTCTCATATGCATATGTCTGCCTAGGTCTCTCTTTGTCTACACAACCTTTAAATAGAGGAGCTGTTCACCTTATATTTTGTATATAGCATTTCTACACACCCTGACCATTTCTACACACCCATTTCAATTCCTGCTTTACCCATAATCGCATTCAAGCCAGGGTTTACATAGCATTTTGGAAGTAACATGCTAGGATTGTGTGTGAGAGTTGATGTAAACATACCACTGGAAGACTTCCCAGAGGTCCCTGTTTTGGACCCTCTCGATGCTGGTGATTTTGAAGCCCCTCATGGTCTTGTTGAAAAGTTCCTGGACCTTCTGATAGTCCCTTTCAGAACTCAGAAGAGTGACTGTCTGCAGGAGGGGACAACAAAATGGTTGTCACAGGTGAAACCAAATGAAAGGCAACGTTAAACAGTAGACTTCCCTGCAAGCCAAAGCAGTAGAATCTCATGTAAACAAGCAGTGGTGGAAAATGTATCCAATTGTTATACTTGTGTAAAAGTAACTGTACTTTAATAGACAATGACCCAAGTAAAAGTCTAAAAGTATTTAGTTTTAAATATACTTAAGTATTAAAAGTAAATATAATTGCTAAAATATATTTAAGTTTCAAAATAATAATTTAAAGTTCCTTCAGAAAGTTCAGACCTCTTGACTTTTTCCACATTTTGTTACATTAGACAATATTCTAAAATTGATTTAAAAAAAATAATTTCTCAGCAACTACCCCATAATAACAAAGTGAAAACAGGTTTTTACAAATGTTTGCACATTTATTAACAAGAAAAACAGAAATACCTTATTTACATAAGTGTTCAGACCCTTTGCTATGAGACTCAAAATTGAGCTCAGGTGCATCCTGTTTCCATTGATCATCCTTGAGATGTTTCTACAACTTCATTGGAGTCCACCTGTGGTAAATTCTATTGATTGGACATGATTTGGAAAGGCACACACCGGTCTATATAAGGTCCCACAGTTGACAGTGCATGTCAGAGCAAAAACCAAGCCATGAGGTCGAAGGAATTGTCCATAGAGCTCCGAGACAGGATTGTGTCGAGGCACAGATCTGGGGAAGGGTACCAAAACATGTCTGCAGCATTGAAGGTCCCCAATAACACAGTGGCCTCCATCATTCTTAAATGGAAGAATTTTGTAGACTCTTCCTAGGGCTGGCCGCCCAGCCTAACTGAGAAAGGCCTTGGTCAAGGAGGTGACCAAGAACCCAATGGTCACTCTGACAGAGCTCTAGAGTTCCTCTGTGAAGATGGGAGAACCTTCCAGAAGGACAACAATCTCTGCAGCACTCCACCAATCAGGCCTTTGTGGTAGTGGCCAGACGGAAGCCACTCCTCAGTAAAAGGCACATGACAGCCTGCTTGGAGTTTGCCAAAAAGCACCTGAAGACTCTCAGACCATGAGAAACAAGAAACCAAGATTGAACTCTTTGGCCTGAATGCCAAACATCACGTATGGAGGAAACCTGGCACCATCCCTACGGTGAAGCATGGTGGTGCCAACATCGTGCTGTGGGAATGTTTTTCAGCGGCAGGGACTGGGAGACTAGTCAGGATCAAGGGAAAGATAAATGGAGCAAAGTACAGAGAAATCCTTGATTAAAACCTGCTCCAGAGTGCTCAGGACCTCAGACTGGGGCAAAGGTTCACCTTCCAACAGGACAACGACCCTAAGCACACAGCTAAGACAATGCAGGAGTGGCTTCGGGACAAGTCTCTGAATGTCCTTGAGTGGCCCAGCTAGAGCCTGGACTTGAACTCCATCTAACATCTCTGGAGAGACCTGAAAATAGCTGTGTAGTAATGCTTCCCATCCAACCTGACAGAGCTTAAAAGAATCTGCAGAGAAGAATGGGAGAAAGTCCCCAAATACAGGTGTGCCATGCTTGTAGCATGATACCCAAGCAGACTTGAGGCTGTTATCACTGCCAAAAGGTGCTTCAACAAAGTACTGAGTAAAGGGTCTGAATACTTATGTAAATGTCATTTCAATTTTTTATAAATTAACAAACATTTCAAAAAACCTGTTTTTGCTTTGTCATTATGGGGTATTGTGTGTAGATTGAGAAAAATATATATATTTTAGAATAAGGCTGTAACGTAACAAAATGTGGAAAAAGTCAAGGGGTCTGAATACTTTCTGAAGGCACCGTATAAAGCAAACCAGACAGTATAATTGTCTTTTTTTTAATTTATGGATAGCCAGGGGCACACTCCAACACTCAGACATAATTTACAAACAAAGCATGTGTTTAGTGAGTCAGCCAGATCAGATGCAGTAAGGATAACCAGGGATGTTCTTTTGATAGGTGTGTGAATTAGACCATTTTCCCATCCTGCTAAGCATTCCAAATCTAAAGAGTACTTTTGGGTGTTAGGGAAAATGTATAGACTAAAAAAGTACATAACTTTCTTTAGGAATGCAGTAAAGTAAAAGTGGTCAAAAATATAAATAGTAAAGTACTTTACACCACTGTAAATAAGTTACCCTGTATCCAATGTCAGGTATCGCAGACTTGTCCCAAAATCCAGGAACAGCTCTGAAATTCTGAGAGGAGTTACGTGGTCCATTTCGCCTGAAATTATATATGAAAAAGAACCTTCATATACAACACAAAGAAAAAAGTAGTTAATTTGAAAATATCTATTAGTTCTAAACTTAAATACTCAATGGAAAATAAATCCCTCTTGTTTGCGATACAAAACAAAACCATGTCTTATGGTCTATACTGTTAGCTTCTAAATAACACAAGTAAAAACTGACCGACAACTAAAAAAGCTCAAACCAAGTTTATTCACCCAAAGGGTCAGACAGCTGAACAGACCAACCATTCACACAAGCACTGGTATTTAACCCTTTCTCCTATGCAGAGTCTGTCAGTAATCAAGAGTGACTATTAGGTAAATATAGAAATGGTTTGATTCAGAACATAGTATCCATTCTCAGTCCATTCATACATTACCTGCTTCTTGCAGCTTGTGCGTCCACAGTTGAAACAAAGACAGGACGTCGTCTGACCATCCTTATAGTACTATATCTTCCGTTTTTTTGCGTCATGTCTGTAATTACAAGAACTCATGTCTGTAATTACAACTATTTAAACCAGCATCCTTACAGTTACTGTTCCACATCTCTAACATCTAGACTACCTGCCGCCGATTTTAGTACTAGAATTTCAGGCGTATAAGAGTAGCCTTTTTGACTCTTAACTAACTTGTGCTAAGCGCGTATAACTGAAATATATTTTTATTATAGTAGGTTGTTTTTCAAGAGTGTTGATGTGTGTTACCTCTGAAACTTAGCTCATAAGACTGCTGGCCTGCAGTGAACTTCACCACAGCACTTTGATCCTTCTGGTACCTTTTCTCAAGGTCTTCACTGGTGATGGACGACAATCTGTCCATCTCTTTCTGTGATTTATAGTTAAAAAAAACTAATTCAAGGGGAACAACAGTTTACTCTCTATTATTGTCCTCATAACACATCAACCTGTTTGAGTGTTTTACAATACTTACGATGGATGCGTACTGGACCCATTTGCCGTACTCGTCCTCCCAGAACCACACCCACTCTGTGGTGAGTACGAATGTGGGCTCGGTCACAGAGGAAACTGTGGCGAGACGGCGAACTTCACTGAATCCGCGGCTCATGGATTCGAAGTGCACACAGTCTGATCCCTCACTGTGAAGGCATAAGAAAATGTTAATGGAGTTTTTGTTTTTATATTGTACCTTATTCACAGTTGGACATACTTTTGCTAGTTAAAGGTAGACTCAGGGAAATGACGTTGCCACGAGCAGCACCGCAGATATTGAGATGAGTGAGATGCAAGACAGTCACATATCTGCACGGGTTTGCTTCACGCTGTTACAATGTGGAAGCCACGGGACCAAAACAACAGGGAAGTTGAGTCTCGCGCTTCAACCCACTTTGCTGTTCACTTTCTGCATCTATGTAATATCGCTGAGCCTACCTTTAAGTATGACATAACATACTATACCTGTGTATCTTAGAAGGGTCACAGAAGTCTCTCTCAATGGCTTCGTTTTCTGGCAGAGCTGACCAAGTCTGTCCATCTTTCACTTCCCACTTGTAGGGCATTTTGAAGTGGACTCTCCAGCATTTCTCTGAAAGTCATACATTTGCAGTGAGATGTGATATGTTGCTGAGTATCATTGTTGCACCTGGGTAACAGCCTGATATGTCCCTGAATTGTGGTTTCACAGGGTTTGTATTGTGTATCTACTGACAACCTTGAAAGTTATAGAAAAACTCATATCCTCGTATGATCACTCGGCTACACATGCCTCTCCCTAATGTCAATATGCCTTATCTACTGCTGTTTCGGTTAGTTCTTATTGTTTTATTTCACTGTAGAGCCCTCAGTCCCGCTCAACATGCCTTAGATATCTCTTTTGACCCACCCCCCACACATGCGGAGACCAAACCTGGCTTAACTGGTGCCTCCAGAGATGCAACCTCTCTCATCGTCTCTCAATGCCTAGGTTTACCTCCACTGTACTCACATCCTACCATTCCCTTATCTGTACATTATGCCCTGAATCTATTCTACCACGCTCCTTTTATTCTCTGCTCCCAACGCACTAGACGACCAGTTCTTATAGCCTTTAGCCGTACCCTTATCCTACTCCTACTGTTCCTCTGGTGATGTAGAGGTTAACCCAGGCCCTGTAGCCCCCAGCACTACACCTATTCCCAGGCGCTCTCATTTGTTGACTTCTGTAACCGTAAAAGCCTTGGTTTCATGCATGTTAACATCAGATGCCTCCTCCCTAAGTTTGTTTTATTCACTGCTTTAGCACACTCCGCCAACCCTGATGTCCTAGCCGTGTCTGAATCCTGGCTTAGGAAGGCCACCAAAAATTCTGAAATGTCCATCCTCAACTACAACATTTTCCAATAAGATAGAACTGCCAAAGGGGGCGGAGTTGCAATCTACTGCAGAAATAGCCTGCAGAGTTCTGTCATACTATCCAGGTCTGTGCCCAAACAGTTTGAGCTTCTACTTTTAAAAATCCACCTTTCCAGAAATAAGTCTCACACTGTTGCCGCTTGTTATAGACCCCCCTCAGCCCCAGCTGTGCCCTGGACACCATATGTAAATTGATTTCCCCCCTATCGATCTTCAGAGTTCATACTGTTAGGTGACCTAAACTGGGACATGCTTAACACCGCGGACGTCCTACAATCTAAGCTAGATGCCCTCAATCTCACGCAAATTATCAAGGAACCTACCAGGTACAACCCTAAATCCATAAACATGGGCACCCTCATAGATATCATCCTGACCAACTTGCCCTCTAAATACACCTCTGCTCTCTTCAACCAGGATCTCAGCGATCACTGCCTCATTGCCTGCGTCCGTAATGGGTCCGCGGTCAAACGACCACCCCTCATCACTGTCAAACGCTCCCTAAAACACTTCAGCGAGCAGGCCTTTCTAATCAACCTGGCCCGGGTATCCTGGAAGGATATTGACCTCATCCCGTCAGTAGAGGATGCCTGGTTGTTCTTTAAAAGTGCTTTCCTCGCCATCTTAAATAAGCATGCCACATTCAAAAATAATTAGAACAGATATAGCTCTTGGTTCACTCCAGACTTGACTGCCCTTGACCAGCACAAAAACATCCTGTGGCGTACTGCATTAGCATCGAACAGCCCCCGCGATATGCAACTTTTCAGGGAGGTCAAGAAACAATATACACAGTCAGTTAGGAAAGCAAAGGCTAGCTTTTTAAAAACAGAAATTTGCATCCTGTAGCACTATTTCCAAAAAGTTTTGGGACACTAAAGTCCATGGAGAATAAGAGCACCTCCTCCCAGCTGCCCACTGCACTGAGGCTAGGAAACACTGTCACCACCGATAAGTCTACGATAATCAATCATTTCAATAAGCATTTTTCTACAGCTGGCCATGCTTTCCACCTGGCTACCCCTACCCCAGCCAACAGCTCTGCACCCCCCGCAGCAACTTGCGCAAGCCCCCCCTGCTTCTCCTTCACCCAAATCCAGATAGCTGATGTTCTGAAATAGCTGCAAATTTTGGATCCCTACGAATCAGCTGGGCTAGAAAATCTGGACCCTCTCTTTCTAAAATTATCAGCCAAAATTGTTGAAACCCCTATTACTAGTCTGTTCAACCTCTCTCTCGTATCATCTGAGATCCCCAAAGATTGGAAAGCTGCCGCGGTCATCCCCCTTTTCAAAGGGGAAGACATTCTAGACCCAAACTGTTATAGACCTATATCCATCCTGCCCTGCCTTTCTAAAGTCTTCGAAAGTCAAGTTAACAAACAGATCTCCCACCAAATCCGAATCCCACCGTACCTTCTCCAATATGCAATGTGGTTTCCGAGCTGGTCATGGGTGCACCTCAGCCACGCTCAAGGTCCTAAACGATATTATTACCNTGGTAGTGTCGGGAGAGCGCCCCACCGCTCCCTAAGAAGTTAAAACTTCTTCAGGATCGGTGTCCCGTCCATGGGACGGTTGAGCTAACGTAGGCTAATGCAATTAGCATGAGGTTGTAAGAAACAAAAAAAATAAGAGACATTACTGTGCAGCTGTATTCATTGACCTGGCCAAAGCTTTCGACTCTGTCAATCACCACATCCTTATCGGCAGACTCAACAGCCTTGGTTTCTCAAATGATTGCCTCGCCTGGTTCACCAACTACTTCTCTGATAGAGTTCAGTGTGTCAAATCGGAGGGCCTGTTGTCCGGGCCTCTGGCAGTCTCTATGGGGGTGCCACAGGGTTCAATTCTTGGGCCGACTCTCTTCTCTGTATACATCAATGATGTCGCTCTTGCTGCTGGTGAGTCTCTGATCCACCTCTACGCAGACGACACCATTCTGTATACTTCTGGCCCTTCTTTGGACACTGTGTTAACTACCCTCCAGACGAGTTTCAATGCTATTCAACTCTGCTTCCGTGGCCTCCAACTGCTCTTAAATGCAAGTAAAACTAAATGCATGCTCTTCAATCGATCGCTGACCGCACCTGCCCGCCCGTCCAGCATCACTATTCTGGACGGTTCTGACTTAGATTATGTGGACAACTACAAATACCTAGGTGTCTGGTTAGACTGTAATCTCTCCTTCCAGACTCACATCAAACATCTCCAATCCAAAATTAAATCTAGAATTGGCTTCCTATTTCGCAACAAAGCATCCTTCACTCATGCTGCCAAACATACCCTCGTAAAACTGACCATCCTACCGATCCTTGACTTCGGCGATGTCATTTACAAAATAGCCTCCAACACTACTCAGCAAACTGGATGTAGTCTATCACAGTGCCATCCGTTTTGTCACCAAAGCCCCATATACTACCCACCACTGCGACTTATATTCTCTCGTTGGTTGGCCCTAGCTACATATTCGTCGCCAAACCCACTGGCTCCAGGTCATCTATAAGTCTTTGCTAGGTAAAGCCCCGCCTTATCTCAGCTCACTGGTCACCATAGCAACACCTACCCGTAGCACGTGCTCCAGCAGGTATATTTCACTGGTCATCCCCAAAGCCAACACCTCCTTTGGCCGCCTTTCCTTCCAGTTCTCTGCTGCCAATGACTGGAACGAATTGCAAAAATCACTGAAGCTGTAGACATATCTCCCTCTCTAACTTTAAGCATCAGCTGTCAGAGCAGCTTACCGATCACTGTACACAGCCCATCTGTAAATAGCACACCCAACTACCTCATCCCCATATTGTTTTTGTTGCTCTTTTGCACCCCAGTATCTCTACTTGCACATTCATCTTCTGCACATCTATCACTCCAGTGTTAATGCTAAATTGTAATTATTTCGCCACTATGGCCTATTTATTGCCTTTCCTCCCTAATCTTACTACATTTGCACACACTACATATATTTTTCTATTGTGTTATAGACTGTACGTTTGTTTGTCCCATGTGTAACTCTGTTGTTGTTTTTGTCGCACTGATTTGCTTGGCCAAGTCGCAGTTGTAAATGAGAACTTGTTCTCAACTGGCCTATGAAATAAAAACATTTAAATAAATATCCAGCCGGCTGCCATAGCTTCTTCCTGAGTAAAAACAGGGCAAAGCCCTTGCAGGTGTTCTGCCAAAGCAAACATGGGAAAGCTATCCTCCAGACACTGCCTCCACACACAATCTCTCTCTCGTTAAATGTACCTCCTTGTTTGCAGTCCCCCTTGACAAAGAACAGGCAGATCTCATTCCTCACTGTAAACAAACAACAAATAAACACACATTTTGTTAAATTACATCAAAGTTGGCAACAGGGTTGAGGTCAATTCCAGTAAACTCACTGAGTAAACCAAATTCCAATTTTCCTCACTAGCTAGGTTTCCATCCAAACTATTTGCGAATTTTCCCACCAGAGATGTGTTTCCATCAAATTGACTTTTTGCGGATAAAAAGCTGTGAATGATGACAGTGCACAGAAAAATTACTTTTGTGGTTAAATTCCCATGTACCAAATAATTGTTTTTGTGTTATATAGCGAATGTGCCGTGGCCACTCTGGTAGTGGCACGTGCGCTATAGCCAACAGCTTGCAGATACAGTGCGGGTAACGCTTACATGATGAGATTATTATAGACAAAAGAGCAAGATAATTTGTATTTGTTGAATGGCAGCCAAACATTGATGATCATGTCACCAGAATAAGACCCTCAATATTTATTGGAAAGGAGCATCAAGCGCATCATATTGCACTTTCACCAACCTGAGTTCATCATAACTTATTTAATCTGTGGCCTAATAAACTGCATGCTTTCCCGATCGATGAGTTGTGTGGGAGGACCACACAACATGTCATCCCGTGACTCCAAGTTTACTTCAATATTTGTGAATAAAAGCGCCATTTCTCGAATAATATTTTGTTTTGTCGACATTTGGAAAGTTTACCTTTACTTTTTCATGCCTGTCATGACATTTTTCATCCAACATGTACAGTTGAAGTCAGACGTTTACATGCACCTTAGCCAAATACATTTAAACTCAGTTTTTCAAAATTCCTGACATGTAATCCTAGTAAACATTCCCTGTCTTAGGTCAGTTAGGATCACCACTTAATAGAGATAATTATTTATTTCAGCTTTTATTTCTTTCATCACATTCCCAGTGGGTCAGAAGTTTACATACACTCAATTAGTATTTGGTAGCATTGCCTTTAAATTGTTTAACCTGGTTCAAACATTTCGGGTAGCCTTCCACAAGCTTCCCACAATAAGTTGGGTGAATTTTGGCCCATTCCTCCTGACAGAGCTGGTGTAACGGAGTCAGGTTTGTAGCCCTCCTTGCTCGCACACACTTTTTTGGTTCTGCCCACACATTTGCTATAGGATTGAGGTCAGGGCTTTGTAATGGCCACGCCAATACCTTGACTTTGTTGCCCTTAAGCCATTTCTTCACAACTTTGGAAGTATGCTTGGGGTCATTGTCCATTTGGAAGACCCATTTGCGACCAAGCTTTAACTTCCTGACTGATGTCTTGAGATGTTGCTTCAATATATCCACATAATTTTGCTTCCTCATGATGCCATCTATTTTGTGAAGTGCACCAGTCCCTCCTGCAGTAAAGCACCCCCACAACATGATGCTGCCACCCCCGTGCTTCACGGTTGGGAAGGTGTTCTTCGGCTTGCAAGCCTCCCCCTTTTTCCTCCAAACATAATAATGGTCATTATGGCCAAACAGTTCTATTTTTGTTTCATCAGACTAGAGGACATTTCTCAAAAAAGTACGATCTTTGTCCCCATGTGCAGTTGCAAACCGTAGTCTAGCTTTTTTATGGCGGTTTTGGAGCAGTGGCCTCTTCCTTGCTGAGCGGCCTTTCAGGTTATGTCAATATAGGACTTGTTTTACTGTGGATATAGATACTTTTGTACCTGTTTCCTCCAGCATCTTCACAAGGTCCTTTGCTGTTGTTCTTGGATTGATTTGCACTTTTCGCACCAAAGTACGTTCATCTCTAGGAGACAGCATGCGTCTCCTTCCTGAGCGGTATGACGGCTGCGTGGTTTATACTTGCGTACTATTGTTTGTACAGATGAACGTGGTACCTTCAGGTGTTTGGAAATTGCTCCCATGGATGAACCAGACTTGTGGAGGTCTACAAAAAATTTCTGAGGTCTTGGCTGATTTCTTTTGATTTTCCCATGATGTCAAGCAAAGAGGCAGTGAGTTTGAAGGTAGGCCTTGAAATACATCCACAGGTACACCTCCAATTGACTCAAATTATGTCAATTAGCCTATCACAAGCTTCTAAAGCATTGACATCATTTTCTGTAATTTTACAAGCTGTTTAAAGGCACAGTCAACTTAGTGTATGTAAACTTCTGACCCACTGGAATTGTGATACAGTTAATTATAAGTGAAATAATCTGTCTGTAAACAATTGTTGGACAAATTACTTGTGTCATGCACAAAGTAGATGTCCTAACCGACTTGCCAAAACTATAGTTTGTTAACAAGAAATTTGTGGAGTGGCTGAAAAACAAGTTAATGGCTCCAACCTAAGTGTATGTAAACTTCCGACTTCAACTGTACTTTACTCGCATAAAAAGGTTAGATGGAAACCTAGTTATTGAAAAGCATTGAAGAGAATTGGAATTTCAGTGTACTTATTGAATTGACTGGTCTGGAATTTAAATGGAATTGACCCCAACCCTGGCTGGCAAGCAAGTTCATAGAGAAATACTTCCAAGTAAGGGTTTGCAGATAACTCTAGTGACTGTTCTGAAACATTATTCCCCACTGAACACAACCCTGCTGTTTGTTCCTGCAGCCATCTACCCGTATTTCTCGGAGGACAGCTCTGGGGCCTGTTGATAGAAGCAGCACCGCAGGCACCTTCACTCTTCATGGCCTGAATGTTCCGGTAGGTTGACAACATGGACGCCATTAGATCGTTAGGCACTCCCCTCTGCTGCAGGGTCCTCAGTGGGTGGGGCTCAAAGAAGTCATGACACCTGTTGCAGTCAGCTCCCGAGGAACAGGTTCCTCTGATGTACCTGTCACACACATGAAGTCTCCTGCACCCCTCCTGATCAGGGCAGTTGCCATATGGCCTAGTGCCTTTGTTATAAGAGTTGCACACCTGAAAGAGTGAGTGACAAGGCTTTTAAAATACTTGTTTACCATACTCTATATGCAAGAAAGCATGAGATGAACACACAGAGCTATTGGGTAAATCCATTTAAATTCAATCACTTTTTGACAGAACCCCTACTGATTATAACAAAACTTTCCATACATATTTGCCCATTGTAGAAGTGCTACAGTTTTTGGACCTTAATGCCAAAACATTGTTTTTAGTTTTTAATCTTTTCAACGTTTTAAGTGAGAATAAAACAGACTAATTCATACTCTTAGAGGAGGTGCTTCCACAATAAATGTGGTTTGTACCGCATACAAGGTAAAGCATTGGATTCTTCACCCACCACAGTAAGACATTATACCATTACGCTACCTTTTCATGCTTTAAAAATGTAATTAAAGCAAGCTTTGCTTTTATACTTACAAGACAATCAGGCTTGATTGAGCGGTTTTGCCTATTAGTAATGTGGTGCATGTCTGTATTTTCTTAAACCTTTATTTTAGCAATACATGTCATTGAAAAAAATGTATGAAAAAATAACATCATTGTTTGGTCAGTATGTGCCCAACAGGTGGTGGTCTGCATTCCTAATTTCTGCAACTGTTAGCTTAACTTCTTTGGGAGCAGCGCACGAGGTGACCGTTTTGGAGAGCCTGGCGTGCCCAAAGTAAAATGCCTCCCATTCAGGCCCAGAAAATAGGATATGCACACATTTAGTACCATTGGATAGGAAACACTCTGCATTTTCTAAAAGTGTTAACATTTTGTCTGTGAGTAAAACAGAACAGATATGGCATGTGAAACCCCAAGGAATTTCTGTCCTGGAAAAAGTGGTTTTGACGCATTGCCTCATTTAGAGCC
>QNTS01000168.1:1110675-1147115 GCA_003317085.1 Hucho hucho | reverse complement strand
TAGGAGCCTTGCACTGGGCGCACACCGAGCAGGAGGAAACATAAACCCTCACGTCCTTGGCCAAGGTGGACCACCAGTACTTCCCACTAAGACAGCGCACTGTCCGACCGATGCCAGGATGACCAGAGGAGGGTGACGTGTGGGCCCAATAGATCAACCGGTCGCGGACAGCAGACGGAACGTACAGACGCCCAGCTGGACACTGAGGGGGAGTGGGCTCTGTACATAATGCCAGCTCGATGTACGCGTCCAGCTCCCACACTACCGGTGCCACCAGGTAAGTGGCCGGGAGTATGGGAGTGTGATCCATGGACCGCTCCTCTGTGTCATACATCCGGGACAGTGCGTCTGCCTTAGCGTTCTGGGAAGCTGGTCGGTAGGACAGGGTGAAAACAAAACGGGTAAAGAACATGGCCCACCTTGCCTGGCGAGGGTTCAGTCTCCTCGCCGCCCGGATGTACTCCAGATTGCGGTGGTCAGTCCAGATGAGAAAAGGGTGTTTAGCCCCCTCAAGCCAATGTCTCCACGCCTTCAGAGCCCTGACGACAGCCAACAGCTCATGGCAGGCCAACCAGGGTAGGCCCAGCACCACGGGAAACGCAGGAGAATCAATAAGGAAGAGACTGATTCTCTCCTTGTGACCCTCCTGTGTAACCATTTCTAGTGGAGCGGTGGCCTCCCTAATCAGCCCTGACCCTAATGGTCGACTATCTAGGGCATGCACAGGGAAGGACATACAGTGAGGGAAAAAAGTATTTGATCCCCTGATGATTTTGGATGTTTGCCCACTGACAAAGAAATGATCAGTCTATAATTTTAATGGTATGTTTATTTGAACAGTGAGAGACAGAATAACAGCAAAAAAATCCAGAAAAATGCATGTGAAAAATAACAGTTGGTGCGATTATTCGCAAATGGAAGAAACACAAAAGAACTGTCAATCTCCCTCGGCCTGGGGCTCCATGCAAGATCTCACCTCGTGGAGTTGCAATGATCATGAGAACGTGAGGAATCAGCCCAGAACTACATGGGAGGATCTTGTCAATGATCTCAAGGCAGCTGGGACCATAGTCACCAAGAAAACAATTGGTAACACACTACGCCGTGAATTACTGAAATCCTGCAGCGCCCGCAAGGTCCCCCTGCTCAAGAAAGCACATATACATGCCCGTCTGAAGTTTGCCAATGAACATCTGAATGATGCAGAGGACAACTGGGTGAAAGTGTTGTGGTCGGATGAGACCAAAATGGAGATCTTTGGCATCAACTCAACTCGCCGTGTTTGGAGGAGGAGGAATGCTGCCTATGACCCCAAGAACACCATCCCCACCGTCAAACATGGAGGTGGAAACATTATGCTTTGGGGGTGTTTTTCTGCTAAGGGGACAGGACAACTTCACCACATCAAAGGGACGATGGACGGGGCCATGTACCGTCAAATCTTGTGTGAGAACCTCCTTCCCTCAGCCAGGGCATTGAAAATGGGTCGTGGATGGGTATTCCAGCATGACAATGACCCAAAACACACGGCCAAGGCAAGAAAGGAGTGGCTCAAGAAGAAGCACATTAAGGTCCTGGAGTGGCCTAGCCAGTCTCCAGACCTTAATCCCATAGAAAATCTGTGGAGGGAGCTGAAGGTTCGAGTTGCCAAACGTCAGCATCGAAACCTTAATGACTTGGAGAAGATCTGCAAAGAGGAGTGGGACAAAATCCCTCCTGAGATGTGTGCAAACCTGGTGGCCAACTACAAGAAATGTCTGACCTCTGTGATTGCCAACAAGGGTTTTGCCACCAAGTACTAAGTCATGTTTTGCAGAGGGGCCAAATACTTATTTCCCTCATTAATATGCAAATCATTTTATAAAATTTCTCACATGCGTTTTTCTGGATTTTTTTGTTGTTATTCTGTCTCTCACTGTTTAAATAAACCTACCATTAAAATTATAGACTGATCATTTCTTTGTCAGTGGGCAAACGTACAAAATCAGCAGGGGATCAAATACTTTTTTTCCCTCACTGTATCCACAGGAACAATGGGGATCCCTAAACTATGGGCAAATGAACGGTCAATGAAATTCCCAGCTGCGCCTGAATCTATGAGCGCCTTATGCTGGGAATGTAGGGAAAACTCAGGAAATTTAATAAACACATACATGTGAGCAACAGGGGGCTCTGGTTGAGCCTGGTGCCGACTCACCTGAGGTGACACGATAGTGTCCTGCCTGCTGCCTCAACTCCCTGAGGAACCCCCCCAGCACCGACCAGCAGTGTGCCCTCTGTGGCCACAGATGGTGCAGGGAATGGCCCCTCCTCCGGCCGCTCTAAGTGCAGCACCTCCCAGCTCCATGGGCGTTGGAGCGGAGGTGCTGGGGGATGGAACTGACAGGCCCCGATCCTGACATCCGCGGGTAGCCAGCAGGTTGTCCAGCCGGATGGACAGGTCCACCAGCTGGTCCAACGTGAGGGTGGTGTCTCGGCAGGCCAACTCCCAACGAACGTCCTCGCGCAGACTGCAACGGTAGTGATCGATCAGGGCCCTGTCGTTCCATCCTGCGCTGCCGGCCAGGGTCCGGTATTCCAAAGCTAAATCCTGCGCGCTCCTCGTCCCCTGCCTCAGATGGAACAGACTGCCCGAAAGCGGCGAGTGAACTCTGCGTAATGGTCCAAAGCCGCGTCTCCTTCACTCCATACGGCGTTGGCCCACTCCAGGGCTTTGCCTGAGAGGCAGGAGATGAGGGCGGACACACTCTCACGTCCCGAAGGAGCCGGGTGGACGGTCGCCAGGTAGATTTCCAGCTGGAGTAGGGACCCCTGGCATCCGGCAGCCGTCCCATCATACTCCCTCGGGAGCGCGAGCCGAATCCCGCTGGGACCAGGTGAAGGAGGGATGGACAGTGGGGCTGGTGGAGACGCTGGCAGACCTCCTTCTCTCTCCCATCGATCCATCGTCTGCAGCACGTGATCCATGGCGGTGCCCGGACCGTATTAACATACAAACAATCACTCACAAAAAAGCATGGGGGAACAGAGGGTTAAATAATGAACAAGTAATTGGGGGATTGAAACCAGGTGTGTAAGACAAAGACAAAACAAATGGAAAATTGAAAAATGGATCGGCGATGGCTAGTAGACCGGTGACGTCGACCGCCGAACGCCGCCCGAACAAGGAGAGGGACCGACTTTCGCGTAAGTCGTGACAAAAAGGACGTTTGTTCTGAAGTGTCTGTCCTATATCTGAGAGATATACAAAAAATTAGGGAAATATATTTACATTTTTACATGTATTTAACCCCTTATTTTTGGCACTAAACAGTCTCCATATATACTTCCACAAATTTTTTAACTGGTACCGGGGACCTTCAGACGAGTCTTGTGAGGCCTGTGGGCGTCCTAAAGCAGTCTCACCTTTCCACAGAGGGGTCATAATAGTTTGTAGGCCAAACTGTTCAGATGCTACAGATGATTTTGTTTGTTTATGTAAATTGTTTGTTAATGATGTAAACTGGAATGACATTTATTGTCACGGGTGGCCAAAATGTTTTCCCTAAAGCCACGCCCCTACTATGCCAATCCTCCAGTCTTCTGCTCTAACCTGCTGGGTTCTCAATAACCCAGCTTTAACAAACCAATCTTGCTCTTTTAAAAAAAATGCCTGCAACCCAGCAGCTGCATCATCAAAAAAAAGTAATATGAGATACATTGCAATGTGTTATATAATTTCATTTTAAGGTAATGAACAGTGAAAATCATGTTTTTCACGAAATTTGTTTATATTTGAAGGAAACCAGATCAAAGAATGATGACCAAATACGAAAAATGACTTGCTTTTACATTGATAAAGTTTGATCATAAAGTTACTGGTCCCCTCCCCCATGTCAAACACTTGTATTCATTATCAAGGGGACAAGGTGACGGCACCGTAACTCTAATTTTCATATTTTATATTTGAAAATGTATAAAAGGAAATCTGGGGGAGCCAGTTTGAATGGGCCTGATGCAGCTGACAAAACTAATAATAATCAAATAAAATGTTATTAGTCACATGAGACAAATACGACAGGTGTAGACCTTACAGTGAATATATACAGGGGGGTAACGGTACAGAGTCAATGTGCGGGGGCACCGGTTAGCTGAGGTAGTACAGTTGAAGTCGGAAGTTTACATACACCTTAGCCAAATACATTTAAACTCAGTTTTTCACAATTCCTGACATTTACTCCTAGTAAAAATTCCCTGTCTTAGGTCAGTTAGGATCACCACTTTATTTTAAGAATGTGAAATGTCAGAATAATAGTAGAGAGAATGATTTATTTCAGCTTTTACTTCTTTCATCACATTCCCAGTGGGTCAGAAGTTTACATACACTCAATTAGTATTTGGTAGCATGCCTTTAAATTGTTTAACTTGGGTCAAACGTTTCGGGTAGCCTTCCACAAGCTTCCCACAATAAGTTGGGGGAATTCTGGCCCATTCCTCCTGACAGAGCTGGTGTAACTGAGTCAGGTTTGTAGGCCTCCTTGCTCGCACATGCTTTTTCAGTTCTGCCCACAAATGTTCTATAGGATTGAGGTCAGGGCTTTGTGATGGCCACTCCAATATCTTGACTTTGTTGTCCTTAAGTCATTTTGCCACAACTTTGGAAGTATGCTTGGGGTCATTGTCCATTTGGAAGACCCATTTGCGACCAAGCTTTAACTTCCTGACTGATGTCTTGAGATGTTGCTTCAATAAATCCACATAATTTTACTTCCTCATGATGCCATCTATTTTGTGAAGTGCACCAGTCCCTCCTGCAGCAAAGCACCCCCACAACATGATGCTGCTACCCCCGTGCTTCACGGTTGGGATGGTGCTCTTCGGCTTGCAAGCCTCCCCCTTTTTCCTCCAAACATAATGATGGTCATTATTGCCAAACAGTTCTATTTTTCTTTCATCAGACCAGAGGACATTTCTCCAAAAAGTACGATCTTTGTCCCCATGTGCAGTTGCAAACCGTAGTCTGGCTTTTGGCAGTTATGGTGGTTTTGGAGAAGTGGCTTCTTCCTTGCTGAGCAGCCTTTCAGGTTATGTCGATATAGGACTCGTTTTACTGTGGATATAGATACTTTTGTACCTGTTTCCTCCAGCATCTTCACAAGGTCCTTTGCTGTTGTTCTGGGATTGATTTTACTTGTCGCAACAAAGTACGTTCATCTCTAGGAGACAGAATGCGTCTTCTTCCTAAGCGGTATGACGGCTGCGTGGTCCCATGGTGTTTATACTTGTGTACTGTTGTTTGTACAGATGAACGTGGTACCTTCAGGGGTTTGGAAATTGCTCCCAAGGATTAACCAGACTTGTGGAGGTCTACAATTTATTTTCTGTGGTTTTGGCTGATTTCTTTGATTTTCCCATGATGTCAAGCAAAGAGGCACTGAGTTTGAAGGTAGGCCTTGAAATACATCCACAGGTACACCTCCAATTGACTTAGATTATGTCAATTAGCCTATCAGAAGCTTCTGAAGCCATGACATCATTTTCTGGAATTTTCCAAGCTGTTTAAAGGCAACTTAGTGTTTGCAAACTTCTGACCCACTGGAATTGTGATACAGTGAATTATAAGTGAAATAATCTGTCTGTAAACAATTGTTGTAAAAATTACTTGTGTCATGCACAAAGTAGATGTCCTAACCGACTTGCCAAAACTATAGTTTGTTAACAAAAAAATTGTGGAGTGGTTGAAAAACAAGTTTTAATGACTCCAACCTAAGTGTATGTAAACTTTCGACTTCAACTGTATGTACATGTAGGTAGAGGTCATTAAAGTGACTATGCAGAGATGACAACAGAGAGTGGCAGTGGTGTGGAGATGGGAGGGGGGGGGGTCAATGCAA
Organism: Hucho hucho; assembly: GCA_003317085.1. Lineage (NCBI taxonomy): Eukaryota > Metazoa > Chordata > Actinopteri > Salmoniformes > Salmonidae > Hucho > Hucho hucho. The sequence continues at coordinate 1,141,242 of QNTS01000168.1, read as the reverse complement.
ATAGTCTGGGTAGCCATTTGACAAGATGTTCAGGAGTCTTATGGCTTGGGGGTAGAAGCTGTTAAGAATTCTCTTGGACCTAGACTTGGTGCTCCGGTACCGCTTGCCGTGTGGTAGCAGAGAGAACAGTCTATGACTAGGGTGGCTGGAATCTTTTACAATTTTAGGGCCTTCCTCTGACACCGCCTGGTATAGAACTCCTGGATGGCAGGAAGCTTGGCCCCAGTGATGTACTGGGCCGTTCGCACTACCCTCTGTAGTGCCTTGCGGTCGTAGGCTGAGCAGTTGCCATACCAGGCAGTGATGCAACCAGTCAGGATGCTCTCGATGGTGCAGCTGTAGAACCTTTTGAGGATCTGAGGACCCATGCCACATCTTTTCAGTCTCCTGAGGGGGAAAAGGTTTTGTCGTGCCCGCTTCACGACTGTCATGGTGTGCTTGGACCATGTTAGTTTGTTGGTGATGTGGACACCAAGGAACTTGAAGCTCTCAACCTGCTCCACTGCAGCCCCGTCGATGAGAATGGGGGCGTGCTCGGTTTTCTTTTTCCTGTAGTCCACAATCATCTCTTTTGTCTTGATCACATTGAGGGAGAGGTTGTTGTCCTGGCACCACACGGCCAGGTCTCTGACCTCCTCCCTATAGGCTGTCTCGTTGTTGTCGGTGATCAGGCCTACCACTGTTGTGTCATCTGCAAATTTAATGATGGTGTTGGAGTTGTGCCTGGCCGTGTAGTCATGAGTGAACAGGGAGTACAGGAAGGGGCTGAGCACGCACCCCTGAGTGGCCCCAGTGTTGAGGATCAGCGTGACGGATGTGTTATCCTTATCATCTGGGGGCGGCCCGTCAGGAAGTCCAGGATCCAGTTGCAGAGGGAGGTGTTTAGTCCTAGGGTCCTTAGTTTATTGATGAGCTTTGAGGACACTATGGTGTTGAACGCTGAGCTGTAGTCAAAGAATATAATTCTCACATAGGTGTTCCTTTCGTCCAGGTGGGAAAGGGAAGTGTGGAGTGCAATAGAGACTGCATCATCTGTGGATCTGTTGGAGTGGTATTCAAATTGGAGTGGGTCTAGTGTTTCCGGGATAATGGTGTTGATGTGAGCCATAACCAGCCTTTCAAAGCACTTCATGGCTACAGACATGAGTATTACGGGTCGGTAGTGTTCTTGGGTACAGGCACTATGGTGGTCTGCTAAAAGCATGTTGGTATTACAAACTCGGACAGGGAGAGGTTGAAAATGTCAGTGAAGACACTTGCCAGCTGGTCAGCGCATGCTCTCAGTACACGTCCTGGTAATCCGTCTGGCCCTGCAGCCTTGTGAATGCTGACCTGTCTAAAGGTCTAACACACATTGTCTGAGGAGAGCATGATCATACAGTCTTCCGGTACAGCTGGTGCTCTCATACATGTTTCAGTGGTATTTGCCTCGAAGCGAGCATAGAATTAGTTTAGCTCGTCTGGTAGGCTTGTGTCACTGGGTAGCTCTCGGCTGTGCTTCCCTTTGTAGTCTGTAATGGTTTGCACATCCGACAAGCGTCAGAGCTGGTGTAGTACGACTCGATCTTAGTCCTGTATTGACGCTTTGCCTATTTGATGGTTCGTCGGAGGGCATAGCGGGATTTCTTATAAGCTTCCGGGTTAGAGTCCCGCTCCTTGAAAGCGCAGCAGCTCTAGCCTTTAGCTTAGTGCAGATGCTGCCTGTATTCCATGGCTTCTGGTTGGGGTATGTACTGTACGTACGGTCACTGTGGGGACGACGTCATCGATGCACTTATTGATGAAGCCAATGACAGATGAGGTGTACTCCTCAATGCCATTGGAGGAATCCCAGAACATATTCCAGTCTGTGCTAGCAAAACAGTCCTGTAGCTTGCATCAGCTTCATCTGACCACTTTTTTTTATTGATATAGTCACTGGTGCTTCCTGCTTTAATTTTTGCTTGTAAGCAGGACTCAGGAGGATGGAATAATGGTCAGATTTGCCAAATGGAGGGCGAGGGAGAGCTTTGTATGCACCTCTGTGTGTGGAGTATAGGTGGTCCAGAGTTATTTTCCCTCTGGTTGCACATTTAACATGCTGATAGAAATTTGGTAAAACTGATTTAAGTTTCCCTGCATTAAAGTCCCCGGCCACTAGGAGCGTTTTCTTGTTTGCTTATGGCGGAATACAGCTCATTCAATGCGTTCTTAGTGCCAGCCTCTGACTATGGCGGTATGTAACAGCTACAAAGAATATAGATGAAAACTCTCTCGGTAGGTAGTGTGGTCTGCATCTTATCATGAGAAACTCTACCTGAGGCAAGCAATAGCTTGAGACTTCCTTAGATATCATGCACCAGATATCATGCACTAAAAATACATAGACTGCCGCCCCTTTTCTTACCAGACGCCGCTGTTCTATCCTGCCGGTACATCGTATAACCAGCCAGCTGTATGTTGATATTGATGTCGTTCAGCCACGACTCCGTGAAGCATAAGATGTTACAGTTTTTAATGTCCCGTTGGTAGTTTAATCTTCCCAGTAACTTGTCCATTTTATTGTCCAAAGATTGCATGTTTGCTAGCAGAATTGAGGGAAGTTATAATGCGTCTGTGTGTTGCTGGTGTAGAGGAGTCAGGCGCAGGACAGCAGATATGAGTAAATATAGCAGATTTTACTCAATAATATAACAAACGTCAAAAATATCCAAGCCCACAAATACGGACCGCAATACAATAAAACAATCACTCACAAACAAACGTGGGGGAACAGAGGGTTAAATAATGTAATTGTGGGATTGAAACCAGGTGTGTAAAACAAAAATGAAAAGTGGATCGGCGATGGCTAGAAAACCGGTGACGTCGACCACCGAACGCCGCCCGAGCAAGAAGAGGGACCGACTTCAGCGGAATTCGTGACAGAAGTGGGGGATTATTCGATCGCCTCCGACTTCTCAGAAGGCAGCCCACTCTCCGGCCTCTCTTCACGCAGATCACTGGGGTCGGGGCCTGTTCCCGAGGGAGCCGTATATCCTCCGCCTCGGGCTCGTCAGAGTTGTGAAAGAAGAAAAGGATTCTGCTAGTCTGTGGTGAGTAATCGCAGTCCTGATGTCTAGAAGTTATTTTCGGTCATAAGAGACGGTAGCTGCAACATTATGTACAAAAAAGAGTAAAAAAATAAGTTACAAACAATGCAGATAAACGAACATAGAAACACAATCGGTTGGGGCACATAAAACGTCTACCTTCTGCTCCGGCGCCATCTTAATAATAGTATTGTTATCTATAATTTACAGGGGCTCTGCTTAAGTTTGTCAGTAGAGGAGATGCTGGATCATCAGCCAGTACAAGTACAGATTCAGTTGATCCACATCCAGCCTCAGCTAGTACTAACACAGACCCAGTACAGCCGGCTTCAGCAAATACTAACACAGACCCAATACTGGCAGATTCAGCAAGTACTAACACAGACCCAATACAGCCATCTTCAGCAAGTACTAACACAGACCCAGGTGAAGTACAGGCAGCCTCAGCCAGTACTAGCACAACCACAGGTGTACAGCCAGCATCAGATATTAATAGAACAGTTGCTATTTCACCAAATGACCCAGTCTTAACAGACTTTATGAGGACTGAGTTAATGCGCAGATGTCCATTCAAACCAAGACTGGATTTTTCTTTCCATAAAGACAAGTCTAGAATAGGTTTCCATTCAGGATTATTACAGAGACACCTGTCAAATGGTAAAAAGATTACCAGGAGCTGGCTTTCATACTCAATCAAAAACAATGCTGTGTATTGTTTTTGCTGTAAGCTCTTTTCTACAAAAGACTACAAAATAATAAAGGAAGGCGTGAATGACTGGTCAAATATCAACGCCATTCTGAAACACCATGAGGGTAGTCCTGAACACACAAACAATATGATTAAGTGGAGAGAACTTGATCTGTGTATAAGTCGGGGACAGACTCTTGACCAGATACAAATGACAATTTTGGAGGCTGAAAGAAAGAGATGGCGGGATGGCCTTACACGTTTAAGAAGTATCACCTAGTCTCTGGCTGAAAGAAACCTAGCATTCAGGGGTTCATCAGACAAACTATTCCAACCAGATAATGGAAACTTCATAAAAGAGGTTGAATTACTGGCAAAATTTGACCCCGTTATGGAAAGTAATCTCAGCAAAATTAAAGATGGAGAGACACATGCTCATTACCTTGGGAAGCGCACACAGAATTAGCTGATACAGATTGTGAGTGACAAGATTCTGGAAGCAATAGTGGCACAAGTAAGAGACTTCGCCATTATCTTGGACTGTAAACCTGACATTAGTCACCAGGAGCAAATGTCCATTCTTCTGAGAAGCGTGGCTTTAAAGGGAAAGCCAGTGATCAAGGAGCACTTCCTCGGCTTTGTGAATGTTGAGGTTACAACAGGCTTGAATCTGTCCACCATCTTAGATAAAGGCCTCCCTCACTACATTCCGGGAAATTAGATTTTCTGAGGCCCAGACAACAGCCAAAAGCGTTTGTGAAGAAATTAATGTGGAGGCTTTTCTGAAAGAGAAGAGACTGAGAAACAGCAAGAGGTATTTCAGCTATGAGGCTCCTGATGAACCAGTGACTGATTAACTGAAAAAACTTGAAGTCAACTACTTCAAAATTGTGGTTGACTCTGCTGTGACATCCATGGATGAGAGATTTGAAACACTCAACCAGGTGAAAACCAAATATGGAGTGCTCCTGAACTTCAGCACTGCCTCTCAGATGTCCAGTGAATCTTTAAAGGCTCACTGCATGGAAGCTGAAAACACTCTAACCAGAGATGACTGTGACATCAGTGGAATGGATCTGGCACACGAGATTCAGAATTGACCTTATCTGCCATCAGATAAGATGACTGCCTTTGAGCTGTTTTCCTTTCTCTGGGAGAAAAACCTGGAGGAACTATAACCTAACCTTTTGATAGCCCTAAGAATTGCAGTCACTCTACCAGTAACATCGGCAGAGAGGAGCTTTTCAAAATGAAAGCTTATCAAAAGCTACCTGAGGTTTTCCGTGTCACAGGAATGTTTGAGTGGTCTGGCCATCATGAGCATAAATCATGATGTAGGGAAACACATGTCCTATGATGACATCATTGATGATTTTGCCTCAAGAAAGTGCAGAAGAGGAATGTTTTGATGGTAAGATTTTAATTCAAACATTCAAATGTTTACACATTTAGTAACATTTAAGATTGTATGGCAGAAGTGCACTTGTGTAAATGACTGCTTAACTAACTATGTGACACACTTTCTCCATTTCTTCCAGACAGTCCAGATAGACTAGTGCCCATGCTGATGCTGAAAATGCCCAGGCTGTAGAGGGAACCAAAGTTAATCACACAGCTGTATATGCTTTATTTTACTATTTTGAGACATATAGCTGCAGCCATAGCCTAGAGGCTTATGTTTACATTGTAAAGACGAAGCTAATTGTATAATATTGTGAGGACTGGACTAATTACCAGGCAGCAGAGCCAAAGCTCAATGTTATATTTTCTACAATTTCTTATTTATGTTAATGTTAATATTCACTTATCTTAAGATTCCGAGAGAGATTTACATGCTTATTAAAACGTCACACCAAGGTAAGCCTACACAAAATACAGTCCTTATTTTAAGTTTTTCTAAAATCCCCTATGGGAAAAATGAATGGTGGAAAAACGATTGGAACCATTTCTCTGTTTGACCGCTAGGTTTTATGGATATTATGACACAACTGTACTATTAGGCAAACCATGATTGATCGTACACTCCAAAACAGTAGGTGGCGGCATGCACGTAAACGTTTCTTTACGGACCGCCATTATACCATAGAAGAAGAAGAAGAAAAAAAAGAAGAAGAAGGTCGTCACTTGCATACCAGAAGTGACGTTTTTTGTGCTCCTAGCGAAACTTTGGTGCCACGCATACAGTTTGTTGACATGGTGATGATGATGTTGCTGCCGAAATCTCTTGTGCTTTACTTCTTTTTATGTCTACAGATTTATAATGTCATTGTTGATGTTACAGTTGCAGTTGCGTCAATCGATGATGTGAAGATAGAGGTGTTATTCACGCCAGAGGACTGCTCAAAAAAGAGCAAAAAGGGAGACCTAATGAATGCACACTACGATGGCTATCTTGCTAAAGACGGTTCTCAGTTCTACTGTAGGTAAGTGTCCCAGATTTACATATAAAAGGGCATCAACAATGTAATACTTTTGTTAAAGCAAATGGATTTGCACTCCATGTGAGTTTTGTAATGAGGGAGCCAGGAATTGCTCGATTTTGGTAGTAAACTATTTGGTAAAACAATTTGTAATAATTTTCTAATGATCAGATCCATCAATGAAAACAGACATGAGCAGGTAAATGCATAATTATTCTGTCAAAAGCGTGTAGACAGATATCCAGTGACAGCGTAAAGCCACAATCCTGGATTTTTTGACAGAAAGACAACCCATCCACTTTGGTTTAACTGAGGGATGACCCTGACATGTAACCTCTCAAATTAAGCAGATAAGCTCATGGCTCATTAAAAGTTAATGAATGTGCCCATTATTTCAGGACAATACCATGGTAATACAGTGACAAACTCTACTGTGTTATGTAGATCTACTGTACCATGAGTTGAGTGCACCTAATGCATTTATCCATTTTCCTTTTTGTGTTTCAGCCGCTCAGACAAAGCTGGACATCCTCAGTGGTTTGTTTTGGGAGTTGGACAAATCATCAAGGGCCTGGACATGGCATTGAATGACATGTGTGCTGGGGAGAAACGCAAAGTCACTGTTCCACCTGAGCTAGCCTTTGGAGAAAAAGGAAAAGGTAAGAAGGGGGCAGAATAATCATATGTGCAATATTTGAGCCATTAATGTGATGCTTAAAGAGGCCATACAGAACCTTTGCCTCTTGAGCCGAAAGCAGTCCCCTGGGCTTCATAAACAGAAAAGCATATATATATATATATATAAGTAAGGAGTTGTGTGGTTTTATGAGATAAGAAATGTAATAATATTTCATATTAAAGCCAACATTTTACATAAACAATTCACAACTTTAATACAATTTCAAGGGACATTCATTCAATCTTCTTGAACTAACACCTATTTCTTTATTTTTGCTTATTGTGTCTTATTTCCACAGCAGTTTTTTGAAGAATTTCCTCCCCTGACAGTGTACACTGCACTGCTTCCTCTTGGCATGTAAGCATGTTGGGCATATGGTGCATTCATATACAGCATACAACTGATACTCAAATAGCAGCTTTGCATGCATGTTTCAAATCTTGAACAGTGGTGGCTTTGAATGGGATACAACTGGTCCACTCTTTATTGTATCATTTTTCTTGTAGAGTGAGTAGCCACCATGAATGCATGCAGTGTGTTGAAATATTTTGCATGTTTCTTGGAATGGCAATGGCATGAACTATTATATTAACATTTATAACTGCTGGAAAGGAGAAAGAAATGGAGTTATTCAGTCTGAAAACATTGATGTCATTATAGTATTAAATGTTTGCAGTTGTGTTTCTGTGTGAGTCAGTCCAAGGAGTGTTGCCATTGTGTTTGGATGTTACTATTTTGTTTTCACTTTGGGGAGAATATTGCTGTAATGTATTTCAAATGAAATCACATTTTATTTGTCACATGCCCCTGAATATAACAGACCTTACAGGGAAATGCTAACTTACAAGCCCTAACCAACAATGCAGTAAAAAAAAAAAATAAAGAATAAGAAATAAAACTAACAATTGGTCTGGTTTACTAGGTCCTGTCCCACCCAATGCTACATTGATCTTTGAAGTGGAGCTCTACTCCGTGTCCAAAGGGCCACGCAGCCTGGAGTCCTTCAGAGATATAGACCTGGATGACGACAAGGTTCTCACTAGGGATGAGGTATGCTAGTTCATCTATATTCACAAGTCTGAGCAAAGAAACGGAAGAAGACAGCCTTCTTCTGAACAATGTTAGTCTGGGGTGGTCATGCATCATGTCTTAAATTAAATTGTCCATTGTTCAGAGGAGGACTAACCCATGTTTTGTTTGTTGTTTTGTAGATGACCTTCTACTTCAAGGTGGAGTATGAGAGAGATGGTAGTAAACCTCGTGAAGACTCCTTCTATGAGAGAATGGTGAATGACGTGTTCCAGAAGAGTGACCATGATAGAGATGGATTGATAACGGTGAAGGAATACAATATCTATGAACATGATGAGCTCTAGGACCCACCAATGGCTGCACTGACTTACAGTATGAGGGTACATTTGTTATTGTTTTTTACACACTACAAACATCAGTGGATATTCAACAGATGCTGATTTGGCTGCAGTTTGACTAATAAAACCACTAAATTGTACAATTGTCTTTTATTTTTTCATGTTTTTTTCATTCATTGAGAAATTTATAGTGAACCTTTGCTCAGTACTCCTCCACTGCTGGCTCTAGTGCACCGTGTTAATACCGAGCAGGCACTTTTCTCTGCCTTTCTTGACCAAGGCCTGGTCTCCCGATAGTGATTGAATTTAGGCTTATGAGTGTTAATTTTTTTAAATATATTTCACTTTTATTTAACTTGGCAAGTCCGTTAAGAACATTGTTATTTACAATGACTGCCTACCCCGGCCAAACCCAGACGACGCTGGGCCAATTGTGCACCACCCGAAGGGACACTCATTCACAGCCGGATGTGATGCAGCCTGTCTTAGACTGCGCCACTGGCCAACAACGCATCTTTCCCGAGCGAACGTTGTAGGAAGAAAGGCAATGCTGAAAGGCAATGCTGCTCTGGGATCAGCTTCCTCTATTCAAATCTTACAATTATTCCACAATACTGACAATGGATCAGCTCCTAGAAGGATATCACCTATGGCTGCAAATATTCAGGCGGCTTATTCTAATGCTTACTCTATAATAATTTGGCAAATCATTGCACACATTAGGCTAGACATCATGAACTATATTGAGACAAATTAAGGACATTCACCTACAAATAGCAAAATAGAACTCCATTGATTGAACATGAAATGAATTTCAATATGATTGAAATAGGCCTATAGCCTGTATTTATATTTTAATGCAGTCATCATTTGAAGCATCTTCTTATACAGTGTACAAAACATAAAGAACACCTGCTCTTTCCATGACAAGACTGACCAGGTGAAAGCTATGGTCATTTGTTAAATCTACTTCAATTAGTGTTGTTGAAGGGGAGGAGACAGGTTAAAGGATTCTTTTGGCCTTGAGACATAAATTGTATACAGTGCCTTGCAAAAGTATTCATCCCCCTTGGTGTTTTTCCTATTTTGTTGCATTACAACCTGTAATTTAAATAGATTTTTATTTGGATTTAATGTAATGGACATACACAAAATAGTCAAAATTGGTGAAGTGAAAAAAAATACTTGTTTAAAAAACTGAAGTGGTGCGTGCATATGTATTCCCCCCCTTTTTGCTACGAAGGCCCTAAATAAGATCTGGTGCAACCAATTACCTAATTACCAATTACCACCTGTGTGCAATCTAAGTGTCACATGATCTCAGTATATATACACCTGTTCTGAAAGGCCCCAGAGTCTGCAACACCACTAAGCAAGGGGCACCATGAAGACCAAGGAGCTCGCCAAACAGGTCAGGGACAAAGTTGCGGAGAAGTGCAGATCAGGGTTGAGTTATAAAAAAATATCAGAAACTTTGAACATTCCACAGAGCACCATTAAATCCATTATAAACAAATGGAAAGAATATGGCACCACAACAAATCTGCCAAGAGAGGGCCGCCCACCAACACTCGCGGACCAGGCAAGGAGGGCATTGATCAGAGAAGCAACAAAGATAACCCTGAAAGAGCTGCAAAGCTCCACCGCGGAGACTGGAGTATCTGTCCAAAGGACCACGAAAGTGGCCAGAAGAAAAGCCATTGCTTAAAGAAAAAAAATAAGCAAACACGTTTAGTGTTTGCCAAAAGGCATGTGTGAGACTCCCCAAACATATGGAAGAAGGTACTCCGGTCAGATGAGACAAAAATTTTGCTTTTTGGCCATCAAGGAAAACACTATACAAAATACAGGGAAATTCTTGAGGGAAACCTGTTTCAGCCTTCCAGCGATTTGAGACTGGGACGGAGGTTCACCTTCCAGCAGGACAATGACCCTAAGCATACTGCTAAAGCAACACTCGAGTGGTTTAAGGGGAAACTTCTAAATGTCTTGGAATGGCCTAGTCAAATCCCAGACTTTAATCCAATTGAGAATCTGTGGTATGACTTAAAGATTGCTGTACACCAGCGGAACCCATCCAACTTGAAGGAGCTGGAGCAGTTTTGCATTGAAGAATGGGCAAATATCCCAGTGGCTAGATGTGCCAAGCTTATAGAGACATACCCCAAGAGACTTGCAGCTGTAATGGCTGCAAAAGATGGCTCTACAAAGTATTGACTTTGGGGGGGGTGAATAGTTATACACACTCAAGTTTGTGTGTTTTTTATTATTATTTTCTTTTTACAAAAACAAATATTTTTCATCTTCAAAGTGATAGGCATGTTGTGTAAATCAAATGATTACAACCCCCCCAAAAATCTATTTTAATTCCAGGTTGTAAGGCAACAAAATAGGAAAAATGCTAAGGGGGTGAATACTTTCGCAAGCCACTGTATGTGTGCCATTCAGAGGTTGACTGGGCAAGACAAAAGATTTAAGTGCCTTTGAACGGGGTATGGTAGTAGGTGCAAGGTGCACTGGTTTGTGTCAATAACTGAAATGTTGCTGGGATTTTAATGCTCAAAAACTTCCCGTGTGTATCAAGAATGGTCCCACCACCAAAAGGACATCCAGCCAACTTGTGGGAGCATTGGTGTCAACATGGGCCAGCCTCCCTCTGGAACACTTTCAACACCTTGTAGAGTCCATACCCCAACAAATTGAGGCTGTTCTGAGGGCAAAAGGTGGGGTGCAACTCAATATTTGGAAGGTGTTCCTAATGTTTGGTATACTCAAGTGTACATTGCTTGTTTGTATCAATTGCAAAGACATTGGCAACTTTGTATTTGAAGTACACTTTTTTCTGAAGTTATCAGCGGTCACAGAGGTGGATAAACCATGTGATTCTATGTTTATCAGAGATCTTTTGTATAAAGTGACACGGAAGGGCAAAAAAACTCTAATGACCCACTTAGCTGTTCCACGAGTGGTCTTAGGCAGGCGTTAAATTACGAGCGTTTTCAAGAGCAATGTTAATAACTATGGTTTTGGAGAAACAACTTGGAGATTTAACGATGCTCCTACGAAAGTTCTAACGATGAACTTACTAGCCTTAAGATGCTTTTGGGAAACCGGGCCCAGGAATTACCTTGTTCTGTCTGCCATCTAGTGGATAATTGTGTACATTACATAATTTAATAGAGGCTTGGATGTATTTCAAGGCCTACCTTCAAACTCAGTGCCTCTGCTTGACATCATGGGAAAATCAAAATAAATCAGCCAAGACCTCAGAAAAAACATTGTAGACCTCCACAAGTCTGGTTCATCATTGGGAGCAATTTCCAAACGCCTGAAGGTACCACGTTCATCTGTACAAACAATAGTACACAATTATAAACACCATGGGACCACGCAGCCGTCATACCGCTCAGGAAGGAGACGCGTTCTGTCTCCTAGAGATGAACGTACTTTGGTGCAAAAAGTGCAAATCAATCCCAGAACAACAGCAAAGAACGTTGTGAAGATGCTGGAGGAAACTTTTTGGAGAAATGTCCTCTGGTCTGATGACACAAAAATATAACTATTTGGCCATAATGACTATCGTTATGTTTGGAGGAAAAAGGGGGAGGCTTGCAAGCCGAAGATGTTGTGGGGGTGCTTTGCTGCAGGAGGGACTGGTGCACTTCACAAAATAGATGGCATCATGAGGGAGGAAAATTATGTAGATATATTGAAGCAACATCTCAAGACATCAGTCAGGAAGTTAAAGCTTGGTAGAGAGAATAAAGTAGACGGCATCGGTCAAACGTTTGATTGATGGCTTTTTTTATGGCCCCCCGGAGGGTGTGTACACCCCCCGTTAGGGGGAGGGGTTTTATGATAGTGTATGTACATCTGTCCCTTTGAAGATATGGCTTTGAATACATTAATGCGGTCAAGAAACGGTCAAGCTGATTGAAATGACCTCTTTGAGGTCACGTCAACCCCCACCACCACCCCCATGTTCGAGTGAGTGCTTATGCCCATACGTCCTGTCCAGGCCTGTGTTTACAAACTGTCAAGGTGATTGAGGGGACCTCTTTGAACTGGGTAATGTGTTTCTGAAACAGTAATGGTCCGGGGTATTAGACAGACGGACTATAAAGAGTGGACTGTGGACAGTACCCGCTAACTCAGAGATAAACCCCAGAACACTATAGAAATTAAAATAATCTCAGAACCCTAAAGAAATAATTAAACATGGCTCCAAGACCAATTTTAGGTGTATTGTGTTCAGTGTGCCAAGAACACGATGACAAAACCATAGAGGCCATTATTTGTGATGCCCTGGATTGTTTTAATGGATTGCTGGATATGAGTGAAGGCCATATGGGTTACATTTTCCACCCGGAGGATTCAACCGTGAAGATTTTCACAAACACAGGACGTAGCACACTTTTCCAAACAACAACCGGGAGTTTTTCTCCAGTGCTACGAATGAGAGAATGGTTAAAAATACGTTTAGGTATATGCCTAATGGAAAAGACACTGAGAGGAACAGGACTGCCAGGCTATGCGTTTGAAGAAGAGGTCTGCGGTCGTGAAGACCTGCAAGCCTTAAGAATATCTTCAACTGCGTATACTCCGGATTCTAGAGTGACGATTTTAGCATTTACCCAATTCGATAGTACCAATGCCACCAAATCCGTTAATACGTATGTATTTTCCAAAGCATTCACGGAGGTCAACTATTTTGTGCCAGTTTTCAGCTTTGTATGGGGCTATTATCATAAATTTCTTCACCTTATGAAAGGGGTGCAAAGCCTTTTCAAACATCGTGAACAGTTAAGGCGTTGGGCGCTCCTATCCCAAAGACAGAGCCCGGGTCTAAAGACACACATGCGGATTTATCCATGGACTGAAAATATACAGCACCCGGCTGGAGGGATCAAAAGGCAGCGTCTGATCCGGGCACAATGTGAATACGATGAATTGGAAACGGACGGATAGAGACCATCACCCACCTTTTTTCTGCAAAAAGATAAATATATATTTTTTTTTAATAATTATAACTTGTTTACAAATGTCTGTAAGACTTAGAATTAAATAAAGGATTTTAAAAATGTAATTTACTTAATGAATATATTGCTATATTTCCGTGACTCTTTCACCACGAACAGAATGAAAGAAAGAATGCGCGTATGTGCGTGTGCGTGCATGTCTGCATAGGCGCCTGAAAAAACAGATGGTTTACTTACACACTGTGACATTATCAGGGGTTGAAACGGGACGGCTGATAGTGTCCAGACAATTAGGTGTGTGGGGGGGTCATATGCCCACCACGCTATCTTCTCGGGGGATGGTGGGTTGGGGGCGTAAACTCACGCCCGAAATTAACTCATACTCTGTCTCAGTTGAGACAACGGCCTCTTATGAAAAAACTTTGGGTGAGACGCATCTCAAACGCCAAGGCCCGTTTTTATACATGGACAAATATGGTGAGATACAATTACATTCTAAAGAATGCTTTTTAACTATGCGTGTTACAATGTAAAATAATCTATAATATGGCGGTTAATATGTATATATTATTTTGGGTTGTTGTGGAAGTATTATATTACACTTTGTGTGCTAGGTAGTTTGTGTATATTATGAAATGGCATGGTTGTAAGTATATAAACGGCAAATATTAAACCGTTGTTACATATGGTTTTTTGCAGATATTTTTAAAAGTGGAGGGCGTCGTATTATGCATATGAGTTATGTACGTTTTTATGTTAAAGTGTGAAATGTATAAATATATTTTTCTATAATATATAAAACGCCGATAGGAGACCCAACGTTTACACAGCTGTTATCAGGAATAAGCGGTCTGGACCAGCATGCGTCAGAAGTTATAACAATCAACGATTCCGATTAACAGACTCCTTCAAGCTATTGTCGTTGTAAGTAAAAAAAAACTCCCCCTGAACCACTACGAAGATGATGAATGCGATAGCATTTTACCGTTCTGTACGAACGGATTTGATGAAACTGTTACCCCCCGAGCCGAAGGATTAGATACTCCAAGCACTTCACGGGTCCACACAATCCTCGCTCAAGTACATAGAACGACATCGCCAGAGACAGTTCTGGGTTCTGAAAACGTTTGGCTTCAAGAGCATGCTCTCTATGGATACGGTATGACACGTTTTTAAAATGTATTGTTATTAGTTATAACATTTTTTTTTTAAGAATATGTCAAAACAATGTCAAATAATGTATGTACTTTTCAGACTCCGGCGATAGCTCTACAAATCATGCAGAATCACAACTGCCACAGGACAAAGTGACAGGAAGCCCGTGGGAAACAATCAGAGGTAATTTAAATAAAACCCATGGCATAACAGTGAGAAAATGTATTATTATATTAATTTGAAATGTATTTGAAATAGAAATGTATATAATATATATATATATATATCTCTTGTCTTTTAATACACTATTTTATATTTTTCTTTCAGACTCCCCCCTGCCGTATACAGTCACAGAAGACACAATATATAGAGAGGAAGAGTCTGAAGACGCCCGAAAAGGACGCCGATGTCAGCCATAGTAAAACATCTAAGCCTACTGATAACTTTGCCTATAATGCCAATGTTGTTAATGTCACCGATGTCACCGATGATGATGTGTTGATGTATGAAGCTGCAAAACAGCTCGATGTAGTCAATTGTGTGGTAGACTCTGAAAATGAGGGCACAGATGAGGGCACAGATTCCAAACACAAATTTCTCACAGGCTTTAACAGGGCTCTAAAAAAAAGAGAAATTCAGCGAAACAAATGTATGGTTGCTTTACTTCAGCGCCTACATCGCCAAGATATAGCCTTCTGGCATAGAACATAAGGAAATCCTACTTTATGGAAAGCTATGAGGACGCTACCAAAGCACCATTTTCCTATTTAATCGTGGATTTAAAATCAAATACTCCAGAACACCTGAGGCTCAGAACGGGGTTGTTTCCGTGGGAGTGGCCGACGGTTTACATTCCTAAAAAGTAAAGAATATGTCTCTGCGTTTAAAAAGAAATCTACCTCTCTTGAGAGCTCTAGTTAGAGCTATCCCTAAAGAACGGAAGACCCTCTTGGGTCATTGTTCTTCAGATCTCATATTATCCCTATGTGAGATTGCTTTGAATCTTCTCAAAGGTCGCATCCCGCTCACCCTGACCCAATTAAAACATTTAAGAGACAAAAGACCGCGATCAAACTCTTTGCCAATAAAAGGACCAGTCTTCAAAAGAAATGACACGCCATACAACAGTCTGGGGGGTTTCTTCTGCCATTACTAAGTATAGCCGTGCCCTTCATCACCAGCCTTATTGCGGCCCGAAGTGGGGGGTGAACACAGAGTGTGATGGCAAATAAAATGTACTTGGTGCCTCAACAAGAGTTGGATAGACTTAAACAGCAATCACAGGGTCCTGAAAATATCAGACAAACTGCGGAAAATGATTTGGATACGGCCATGAGGGATATTTTAAACAAAAAAGGATTGAACCCCTTTCATAAGGTCAAGAAATGTATGATAATCGCCCCACATGAAACTGAAAACTGGCACAAAATAGTTGAACTCCGTGCATGCTTTGGAAAATACATACGTATTAACGGATTTGGTGGCATTGTTACTATCAAATTGGGTAAATGCTAAAATCGTCACTCTAGAATCCGGAGTATACGCAGTTGAAGATATTCTTAAGGCTTGCAGGTCTTCACGACTGCAGACCTCTTCTTCAAACGCATAGCCTGGCAGTCCTGTTCCTCTCAGTGTCTTTTCCATTAGGCATATACCTAAACGTATTTTTAACCATTCTCTCATTCGTAGCACTGGAGAAAAACTCCCAGTTGTTGTTTGGAAAAGTGTGCTACGTCCTGTGTTTGTGAAAATCTTCACGGTTGAATCCTCCGGGTGGAAAATGTAACCCATATGGCCTTCACTCATATCCAGCAATCCATTAAAACAATCCAGGGCATCACAAATAATGGCCTCTATGGTTTTGTCATCGTGTTCTTGGCACACTGAACACAATACACCTAAAATTGGTCTTGGAGCCATGTTTAATTATTTCTTTAGGGTTCTGAGATTATTTTAATTTCTATAGTGTTCTGGGGTTTATCTCTGAGTTAGCGGGTACTGTCCACAGTCCACTCTTTATAGTCCGTCTGTCTAATACCCCGGACCATTACTGTTTCAGAAACACATTACCCAGTTCAAAGAGGTCCCCTCAATCACCTTGACAGTTTGTAAACACAGGCCTGGACAGGACGTATGGGCATAAGCACTCACTCGAACATGGGGGTGGTGGTGGGGGTTGACGTGACCTCAAAGAGGTCATTTAAATCAGCTTGACCGTTTCTTGACCGCATTAATGTAATTAAAGCCATATCTTCAAAGGGACAGATGTACATACACTATCATAAAACCCCTCCCCCTAACGGGGGTGTACACACCCCCGTTTATGGGGGCCATAAAAAAAGCCATCAATCAAACTTTTGACCGATGCCGTCTACTTTATTCTCTCTCTTGGTCGCAAATGGGTCTCCCAAATGGACAATGACCCCAAGCATACTTCCAAAGTTGTGGCAATTTAAAGGCAATGCTACCAAATACTAATTGAGTGTATGTAAACTTCTGACCCACTGGGAATGTGATGAAAAAAATAAAATATGAAATAAATCATTCTCTACTATTATTCTGACATTTCACATTCTTAAAATAAAGTGGTGATCCTAACTGACCTAAGACAGGGAATTTTTATTATGATTAAATGTCAGGAATCGTGAAAAACTGAGTTTAAATGTATTTGGCTAAGGTGTATGTAAACTTCTGACTTCAACTGTATATGGAGTAAGTTATACAATTTGATAATACAGAACTGGGTGTAACATACTAACAGGAAATAGTCATATTTAATGTAATTTCTTACATTGTGTGTGTGTTTATGCTTGCCCCCCCTCCTCCACTAAGGTTGTTTCCTCATCTGCTCTGCGTGTGTGAGTGCTGTCTGTAGCTCCTCGGGTGTCACCAGGCCGAAGCGCACTAGAGCGTCCTCCAGCTGAGAGCGAGAGTTCCCGATAAAGGAGTGGGACAAGAACGAGGGAAGCCCTCCTCCTCCTCCCTTTAGTGTGTAGAGAGGAACTCGGACCATCCCCATCACCTGGAAGAGAGGAGGGGTTGAGAAGGTGGCGGGATGCAAGGAATGCCAGAAAGACAAATGAAGACATACTGTACACACAAATGCTACCTCATGGCCATGGTCTGTTGCTGTGCTAGCAGCTGCCTTTTCCACCTCCCTAATCTCTTTCTCTTCCATTCTTCGGGAATAGAAGTGAGTGATGAGGTGAGAGGAAGAGGAGGAAGGGTTGTGGCAGGAAGACACATGATCCTCCACTGTGACTGACAGTGAGAAGCCCAGCTCCTCCCACAGTTCCCTGCTCAGGCCCTCCTCTAGGGATTCTTCTGACGGGTCAACAAGACTGAGGTCAAAGGTCAGATGTCAGAGCACATAAACAGTATTCTGAATCCCAATCCATCCCTTCCACTAGTCTAGAGTAATATTCTCTGTATGACATCACTCACCCGCCAGGGAAACCCAACAGACCATCGAAACGCATCTGCATCTGTGGAGGGAGATAAATGCAGTAACTAACACTAGTCTCATGACAGGCAAAATATAGCTGGCCACCAAGCAGTGTGCCCAGGAGATTTGGTTCTGAGTGTGGAGATTACTAACACGTGCACACCCTGCTCTCTCACCAGTACGATGTGTCTGATGGGGATTTCTTCGAACAGCTGAGCTTCTGTGTCTGCATACAGCAATATGTGACATGCATGTCTGCACCCCACACATGCCAATGCCTCTTCTCTAGACAGCTGTCCACTGGCCATGCTGCCGCCTGTACGTACACACACACACACACATTAACGCTCCCTCTGTACAGCTGTCCACTGGCCATGCTGCTGCCTATACATACACACAAACACTCACTGTACACACCACCAAACTCTGCTACTCCAATTTATAGATCTGTTCCCCCTTCATCTGTCCCTCTTTTCAAGTCTTGAAGATTCTATCATATATTGTATTGTAAATACATACAGCTACTCTAAAAGTGTGGATGACCGGCCTGTGCAGTGTGGACCACCACAGCCAGCTGCAACTCCTTTCTGTTTACAACCAGAAGCAGGAAGCTTCTGCCTCTTAGGAAATGGGTTAGCTGAAATCAGGATAAGGCATTATATTGCCACCTGGAGGACTGGAGTTTAGCTCCCACTGAGAGCGTTTGACCAGTTGCATCTGTGGCTTGTACAGTAGAGCAGGGACCCCTTTAGTGATAGCAAATTAAATCGGGGACCCCCTCATAATCAGAACACAACTCGAGTTAAATAAAAATAGCATACAAGGAGTTTTACTATGACTTTGGCAGTGCATGGCTGGAAAAACCAAGTCTCTGGCCTGGGAAGGCCCACCCCTTGGCATCGCAGAGAAATCTGTTTTCAGGCTAATTTCCTGCAATTCTACACATTTTACCATGAGGCCGTGAGAACGTTGCAGTTTTACAGCTTAAATTACAGTGCATTTATGCAACAACAAAAAAGGGGGGAATATAATAAGTATTGAGTTGAAAAATGTATAACTTGTGCAGTACTGTGGATATCAATATCCCTGTGAGCCTCTCAGGCCCATGTTGCCAGGTTAAGAGCTTAACTTGTAGATTAATAATATTACCAGTGTCCAATGTTAACTTTTTTTTCGTTCATTGGCCCAGTTGGCCAGGGGCAAAAAATCTACTGGTGTAATTTTCACCTGTAATAAAATTATAGTAAAAGATTACAGTTGCGAGAGCAAATATTTTTTGGTGAGAGAGGAGAAATCCATGTGGGGATGACGTGTATTTGTGAGAGTACAGTATGTCTACAAAACAAAACAAAAATATCTGCTCTCAAATTAATATTGAACGTTTTTCAGTCGAGAACCTAACTAATCAACTATGATTTCATTATTGAAAGTGAAGTAAGTAGTATATTTGGTATTCTGTTATTAAATCAGGCTATTGATTAGGCAAGCTAGGTTAGCGTCAGCTAGCAGCTAGCTAGTTAATATTTAACCACATATAAAAGTTACCAGTATGTTTGATTTAACCAAGACCATTGTAGCTAGCTAGCTAAGTTATCAAGGGGTTAGTATGGAATGAGGACTTGAAAGATCAGCATGACTTAGAGGCAGAGGATGGAGAGGCAGGGTGAGAACAGACACGGAAGGCCCTCACTAGGGAAGAGGCCCTTGATTGAGATGGGGTGAGGGGGAGCTAAGAGTGATCAAAATCCAAACTAAATAGCCAATATTGTAAACCACTAACTGCACACTTTGAGATAGTCTATTTGAAATACAGATTTGATTACTTTTACTCTGGCAGTTTTTGTGCAGTTACAATAAAAAAGAATGACCTCTCTCCATCTTCTCTTTCTCCATCCCTTTCTCCATGCAGGCCCACTGTCACTGTGTGGTGGGGACGTTGGTCTTTGCCTAGCTGACAGAGATGGGAGATACAGGAGTCCACTCTGTTCCAAGTACCTTGGCTCTCCTCTATGCACAGCACTCTGGGGACTTCATACAGGTAACCATGACTTCTATCGCTCACCCCCATAACTTAATCATTAGTGGTACTGAAACTTCCTCTAATTGATTTGATGTTGTATGGAGGCATTGTTATTAAGAGAGTTGACATTTAGAGAGGATGACATGTTATTGACTTTGACAAACTGCTGTCTATTCAGTTAGAAAGATGGTTCTATACAGAGGATGGTTCTATACTGAATGTGTACAAGTAGGTTAGGTAAGGGATTAAGTGTAAACCTATAGTAGTATAGCTCTCCACAACGAGGGATGGGCATGAAATGATAGCAAGCTGTTCTATACTGAGCCATACTGACTCACTGACTGACTGACGAGTGGCGTGGATTGGTACAGCTCAGTCCCAGATAGTATGTTATCACTTATTTGGCTAAATGATTATACAGCAGCCTCTTGATACAGCAGCAGTCTTAAAATGGACTGTTACCTTGAATCGGACACTAATATGTTAAAACTTTTCAACTCCAATTGAATTCGGTGACATTTCCTAACATTTTCTATTTTGACTCTCTCTCACTGCTGTTGTTCTCAGAGGACAGTCAGTGTGTGTGTAGAAAACATATAGCTGACAAGGTGGAGTCAGGCTTCTGACGTAACTTTCTTGTAAGGCTTTTGGGGTCATGGGTGTTCCCTAACTCATCTTACACAACTCAGCACAGTATCCCTCCACCTTCCTCAGTGGAGTCCTGACCAGGGGTCCAATGTCTATGTACCTGTTGTGTTGGCGTAGTTACCAGACCAGTGGGAGGAGGTGTTGATGACAGTGATGCGTCCCAGTGTGATCTCAACAAACAGGCGCTGTGCCAACACCATGCCTGATGATGACAACCAGATTCCTCCACCCTAAATCATGGTAAACACACACCTAGTCTATCTCTCTGTGTATGTTTGTTGCGTGTGAGAGAGTGAGTAATGGGTCTTTATATGCAAGTGTGTGTGTGTGTGTGTGTGTGTGTGTGTGTGTGTAGTGTAGAATATAAGTATTACATGCCTGTGTTTTCTTTGCACACACTTTTCTTGTGTGTGATTTAGTGCAGTTATTGTGACATCCCTCTCTCACTCGTGGTGCTCCCCAGACCAGTGTTTCGAGGCAGGGATGGACTACATTGTTCGTCTGAGCTTGCCCCTCTACTCTGCACTCAGTGATGTCCAGTCCCCATACACACTCATGGACTTGGTTAGTTCCCACACACATGAAGTTAAACACCTAGACACGACTGAGACTTTTGTGTAAATCATGCATTGATGTCACTTGGATAAAAATTCAAGCTACAAGGATGTAAAGTTGGTATTCAGCCCTTCAACTCCATACTAAATCTAATTCCATCTTCTGTATCTTTCTGTCCTCTCTATAGATTGTGCTGATGTCCCACTGTAAGAACCTGTAGATCTTCACTGGTTCTGAGGGAGGTTACATGACCACCAACAGTGCCTGGGACATGTTCCAGCGTTACCGCTGTGTGGAGAACAGCCTGGTTGGGTCAAGACCCCCTAAGTAGTTGAAAACTTACTAAATAGCTAAAACGCTAAAGTTGTCCATGATTAGATTCAAACTTGCAACCATTGGGTTGATAGACGTTTATGTTATAGGCCCACCCCGACCAACCACATAGCTTTCGTTTTTGCTTAACCATCTGTCTTATATAACCATACCGAACGTAACATATTATACTAAATGGAGTGTCTCGATTTACAAACAGAATAATACGAAATGCTCTGAGACCAGGTTGTCGCTCGGGGCTCTGCACAACTGGACCTCGTGGGCTGACCAACTCCTGCAGGGCTCTTCTTCTTTGAGGTTTATTGGCAGACTACACTCATAAGGTGTATTGACGGCACCTACTTTACAGGGTAGTAAAAAAATATATATATGGTTTGGATGAACAAATTCATACTAATTACCAAAAACACTAACCAAATTCACACTACTACCCTGAATTTCAAACAAAAAAAACGTTTTTCCTTCAGTCGGATTTAAATGTCTATTCAGAGGCTCAGGAACCTGGGAGGGGGGAACCTCTTCATTCAGTACTCCCTGTACTCCCAAGTGGCGCAGTGGTCTAAGGCACTGAATCTCAGTGCTAGAGGTGTCACTACAGACACCCTGGTTAGAATCCAGGCTGTATCACAACCGGCTGTGATTGGGAGTCCCATAGGGCGGCGCACAATTGGCCCAGGTTTGGCCGTTGTAGGCCGTCATTGTAAATAACAATTTGTTCTTAACTGACTTGCCTAGTTAAATTAAATGTTAAAAAAAACACATTTTGGCTGTAAAGTCCTGGAGATCCAGAAATATATTTGCCGCCTTCACAATGATGTCTAACTTCTTAAATGTTTTATTAGTTTGACTAGTGCAATTAATCCCTTGCTATAAATATAAATGCAAAAGTCCACCTTCTTCTCTGTTAGTGTGTCAGGATCCTTCTCCTGCATGGCATTCACTGCAGACTGTGGGACATCCCCTACCATCTCATCTCTACTCACTCCTTCAGCTATTTTCACTGCCTCCACATAAGAGACCTGCTGGATAGCCCTGATCCTACCTACTGCGACCTCGTTCATCCTTACAGGGCACTCCGGGAACGTGATTCCCATCACAATTACAACAACATGCTTCATCGGACTCTTCAACTACTACATATTTATTCCTTCGACAACCACTTGCCACATGTCCTAACTTTTTACAATTGTAACACTGCAGCGGCTTCTGTACATCAGGTCTTACCACATATCTCACATACCCAAGTTTTACATAAGTTGGGAGAACCACTTTATCAAATGACAGTAAAACCGATAGGTTTCTCTTCTTCTTTCCGTCCATCATTCGATTCAAGCGACAAGCGTCTAACACTCCTGGAATGTTATCCCTAAACCACACAGCCTCTATTTCCAACAAGACACCAGAGATGACACCTTTAACCGGTGCCCTACTCTGAAAATCATAGCTTTCCACATCATATGTCGACATCTTGTAGAGCCACAGAGCTTTCTCCTTTTGAGCTTTTGACACACGAAATCAACGTCATACCGCTCCTAGTCACTCTGACATTCCACTTTACCCAATTTGTCCTTCACCATCTTCTAGACTGTAAACGGGCCACCCAAAAAAACATAATTGCTCGTGAATCACACTCCAACCATAAACTGCTGTTCATATCCAACTTTAGCCCTTTTTACTCCACTCTTCTTCACCATCGTCCACTCATTCTCACCAAGGCTCCTCTGGTCTGTTGAGATAGGCAGTGTAATGTTGTTTTATTATTTGTTGGCTCTGGCTGAAAGGAAGGAGTTCCTTTACATTGTGTAATCTGTACATGCACAGATATTTAGCCACTTTGAGGCTAGCCTGCGGTGGCCGGTTCTGTATGCTGATTGGCTGCATTTATTTATAGTAGGCAAACAGTTGTCATCATCCCCTAAAGAGTGAGGTTAGGCTATACATGCTTTATGCTTATTTTCCTTTAGCTAATTTTGGTACCTTGTTTGCCACTCACATTTGATATTGAATAAGTTGCATAGTTTGCTGTGTCATAGTGTGTTATTATTGAAACAGTTGCGTTGGTTGCTATGCTTTAGTGTGCTACTCATTGAAACAGAATTGTGTGGTTTTGCATGGTGATTTGCTGTTTTTAATATTAACTTTTCGAATTTTTAATATTAACTGCATGAATTTGCCCTTTTGGTTTACACTGCCTGTCTGTACCTCTGGTCCCTACACATTTTCTACAATAAAGATTGTGTATTTAACTGCTACCTTTTGTGCTGTATTGTGTGTTATGGCGATCCAAAAGAACCGGTACATTTTCCACTTTGACATTCGTTCCTTCTAATTTGGATCTCTCACGCGACATTGGGACAGCTTTTGTCAACACCGGAGACCTGCACAGGATAATCAGTTCATCCATGTGCATGGTCAACTGGACCGTGCTCACTGACCAATTCAAACGACTCCGCATGGCGCGAGCGGACCAATTTAACCGACCTCGCGCAGGGCTTCTATGCTTGTTCCTTAGATCTCCCCTGCACAGCAATTTGAGCGTTCACGCGCAAGTTTGTCTGTTCATTCCATCTCAATTGTCATTTGGAGCTCTCTCTCACGAAATTTTGTCCACATCTGCACCTCCTAGATCATCTGAAGCACATATATTTGACGTCATGCACCCAAGAAGACTCAACCAATCACACGACACAACGCTGGACTGGCTAAGGGCAAGCATTTGTTAGTTCCTCCATCACTCCAGTGTAAGTGACCAATCTAAGGTTTCACACCCGCCTCAAAGCCCACTCCCCACCAGCCTGAAATCCACTCGTGGCAGTTCATTCAGTCTCATTTACTGCCCTGAGGGGAAAAAAAGAGAGAAAAAGATATGGCTAACTTGCTTAAACAAAAGTGGTTTCTACTGACAATTTAGATGTACAAACTATGGCATAAGGGGACGATGAGCAGATAAGAGACAATCCGTAATATCGATTAAGACCGTGAGCGAGCTAGGATGGACGTAGTCAATATAAGGGTCAAGGAGGTGAGGTGCATATTTTGGTGTCCGAAAGAAATATTTTCCAAAATCACCAACCAAACTATATACATTTGATGTTCTTGTAACCTGTGCGCTGGGAATTGGGAAGCAAGTTCAGGGAGTGAATCATTTAATAAATACATGAAAACATAATACAAAACAAGAAACACGAACAACGCACAGACATGAAACAGTGACGCCTGTGGAAGGAACCAAAGGGAATGACATATATAAGGCAGGTAATCAAGGAGGTGATTGAGTCCAGGTGAGTGTCATTATGCGCTGATGCGCGTAACAATGGTGACAGGTGTGCGCCATAACGAGCAGCCTGTGACTTAGAGGCCGGAGAGGGAGCACACGTGACAGTACCCCTCCCCGACGCGTGGCTCCAGCCACAGGACGCCGACCAAAATGAAGATCCCGGGGAACAGGAACGGAACGATCACCTCTGCTAAGGCGCAGGAACCTGTCGATCCGGCTGAGGCGCGGGAGCATGGCATGGCGCCGGAGAGGGAGCATACGTGACAGTGTCCCTCCCTCCCCCCCCTCCCGGCGTGCGGCTCCAGATCCCGGGGATCTGGTCGCCTCCACTGAGGCGCATGAACCGGCTGAGGCGTGAAAGCCTGATTAGCCCGCTGAGGCATGGCAGCCTGTCGAGCCATGGGAATCATGGGAATCCGACAAACCGGCTGAGGCCTCCCAACTTGCTCCGATATGCTTCCCTTTGGTGAGGCGTCATTCTGTAACGTGTGCGCTGGGAGTCGGGAAGCTATTTCAGGGAGTGAATCATTTAATAAATAAATGAAAATATAATACAAAGCTAAAACCTTGAACAACACACAGACATGAAACAATGACGCCTGGGAAGGGAACGACATATATAGGGCAGGTAATCAAGGAGGTGACGGAGTCCAGGTGAGTGTCATTATGCGCTGATGCGTGCAACGATGGTGACAGGTGTGCACCATAATGAGCAGCCTGGTGACCTAGAGGCCAGAGAGGGAGCACATGTGACAGTTATGTAACTATGCCCTTTCTCTTTTATTGAGTCCTAAAAGAGTTAATAGTTAAATGTGAAAAAAACTGTCACTTTCGGTGCTCTAAAGTTTTTAAAAAGTTGACTGTCCGAAGACGAATTAAATCTATATAAATGTTAATAAAACATCTCAAATCATAACAAAACTGTCAAATGTTTATTCTGGCACGATGTTTTGGGGGGTTTATAGTCTGTATGGGTAAGACAGTTTAAGCAGAAAGGTTTTAAATACTTTTGTCCGGAAAAATAGCCTTCATGATTATCATTCGGTGCGGCAGACATAAAGTCAAAATTTTGGATCAAATCACATGATGGTACTCATGTGACATCATTAAGATGCCTGTGAGATACCCTTTGGTTAAGAATAAAGTGTAGGAAGTCTCTCGTAAATGTTTTGATAAGTTTACATATCCACTCCCTGTCAGGTTTACCCCAAAAATATGATCATTCTGTGCAACCGCTAAAAACCAATAACATTTTAGAATTGTCTGAAAAGCTTTTATTTTATTTAGATACTCAAGACACTAGATGTCAAAGTCAAGTGTTCACATGGGTGGTGCACAAGCAGTTGCCTCTAAAACATGTTTATGTGAGAAAAGTCATACGGTGTAACCACAATGACCTTTCGGAGTCACCAGAAATTCCGGTTACACCATATGACTAAACCTTGTACTGAATGATGTCAATATGTTTGTCTTTGTATTAAGTTATCTATTCATCTATATTTATTTTTTGTACACACACACATCATACAGTATATCCTTTTGTAGGATACAGGTGTTTTATGTTTTTATTTATACAGAAACTAGAAGAACATGTACCTACTCAGCACTCTGCCATATATTTACGGATTCAAACAAATCACCTGGAACTTTTCTGAAAAGTCCACGGGAAGGGGGAAACAGATGGCGTGGGTGGGGCTGTGAAACATTGTGCAGACAAACACATTCAATGGGGGGAGGATGTGCAGATTCCCAAGGAGCTTTTCGAACTACTCGAGAAGAGTGGATCAAGCATCAAGTTCTTTTGGATTACAGATGTCACCAAGTACAATGAAGCTGTGCCAAACAACCTTGCTGGAGTCAAAGGAGCCATGAAATTGCACCAGGTCACCTCCACAGTGGCAGTGCAAATAAAACACTGTGAAGTGTCTTGCTTCTGCAGCAGACCATGCATCTGCAACACCTGTTTCAGTGCTGTGGAAGTGAACTTCAATGAAGAACACCATCAGGAGAACACCATCACTGAGGAACAGCAAGATGAAGCTGCAGCTGTGGCCATGTCAACACTTGCTGAAAGTCTAGGCAGTTTTGTCATTGTCAGCTACGAAGACCTCTCCTTTGTAGGCCAGGTGCTGAAGGTGATTGGCGAGGAAGTGCAGATCACTTGTTTGCAGCAGCATGGAGTGAGAAATGTTTTTGTTTGGCCCTCTGTGCCAGACATTACCTTCTACTATGAAGGAGATGTGAAGTCAATGATCAGTGAGCCCGAGCCCTTCAGCTCTCGGCTGTCCGACAGACTGGGCTGCTTTCATGTCACTCTAGTTCAACAACATCAAACACACTGTTTTTAAGAATGCAAGTTTGGTTGTCAACTTCTATGAGTTTGTGTTACAACCTTTGCTACAAAGTAACAATTTCTTTGTCTTTAATGTTTGAATCTCATGAATTGTTTGCACAATTAAACTTTTAATTCTCAACGTTAATCTTGCACTGTTATGCACAAACTTAATCACGTCTGCTGATGTTTTAATAGTAGAATTAGAAAAACTTTATTGTCCACGCAATGTGTAGATTTGAATGTTTTTAAAAGATACTGCACAGAACCATTTTACTTTTTCTTAAAACTGTAATGTAATGTAGAATAACACGGTTTTTTTAATGCATTTTATATTTTTATATTTGAATGTTGAATTACTGTTTTTTAATAACTTTACTATTCATTTATTACAATAATTCTTAACACAGTTTTGAACATTGTTTGAAAAATTCATCATAATGCATCATTTTAATCCTGTTTTTCGAAGTTCATTGTCATATTCATGATGAAATGTTTCTAAGTGATAATCATTTGAGTCAAAAATTTTTTGTATTTTATTAAGCATTGAAAGGCATCGTTGTTGAATAAGAAACCATGTTTACTCTTAATGTGTGTGTGTGTTTGATAGAGGGAAAAAGAGAGAGAGATCTGCCTACAAAATGACACCATAACAAAATAGTAATGCGGTGCGACCAGCAATGATACTTTGGTACAACCAGTGTTAATGTTAAAAAAACTATTATATTCTGTTATTGTCTCACATGAAGAAATTTTCAAAGATCTTGACATTTTCCAGACTGACTGACCATGTCTTAAAGTAATGATGGACTGTCGTTTCTCTTTGCTTATTTGAGCTGTTCTTGCTATAATATGGACTTGGTCTTTTACCAAACAGGGCTATCTTCTGTGTACCAACCCTACCTTGTGACAACACAACTGATTGGTTCAAATGCATTAAGAAGGAAATACATTCCACAAATGAACTTTTAACAAGGCACACCTGTTAATTGAAATGCATTCCAGGTGACTACCTCATGAAGCTGGTTGAAAGAATGCCAAGAGTGTGCAAAGCTGTCATCAAGGTAAAGGGTGGCTACTTTGAATAATCTCAAATATAAAATATATTTAGATTTTTTTAAATAATTTTTTTGGTTACAGCATGATTCTATATGTATTATTTCATAGTTTTGACACAGATAGATGAGACAGATATTTCCTCGGATGTATAAATGTGAGACATCCGGTTGGCGACATCCGGTCTCACTACCATACCAAATATGGTAGTGAGAGGAAGCCCATTTTCCAGCAGTGGGAGAAGATTGAGCTAGATGGATTTTGGCTGACATTCTGCCAATTTTCTCATCAATGAAACATTTGATCTCCATACAGTTTTCTGTTTCCAAAACTAGAATCTATAACAACCAGAGTGCACTTCATAGAGATTACTTTGTTTAGGACGAGTGCACTAGATAGTGTGCGTTTTCCTAATGAACGTCATGCATATTCAATAAGGCACAAATGGTCTTCATCCTCTTCTTGGCGGTAGCTAGCTAGCTAGCTTGTCCCAAGTAGATATCTAGCCGGATAGCTAATTCACACACACACACAAAAAAAACGTACTTGGCTTAAATAGCTAGAAATCGATTTCTTTGCAAGTTTTCCTCAATTCTAGTACTCCTTCTGTGAATCAACTTTTTTTCACGATAAGATAAATACCTTGTTTACTGTAAAATGGAATGGAGGAAAACTCATTTTCTAGTTTCCAACAGACGTTGAAAGGTATGTAATAAATAATAATGATGCATTTGGAGTAATTATTGCATGGCAAGGCACACGTCGTTGGTTGTATAATCAGTAGTGCTGTATCCATGACTACCCATCGAATCAATCACCTAAGCAATGTTCACTGATAGATAAAACATGCTAGCTATCAGTAATGAAACAAATCTATAGCTGGGTTTAACACAACTAGCATGAGGCAGCATGGCCAGCTAACATTAGTTTACCCATGTGCCCAGCCATATTACATCCAAGGCCATCCCAGGGTATGTTGCACGATCAATAGAAGCCATTTGTGACACTGGGTCATTGCAAAGTAATTTATCGAGTTGTAGAACACCATTAAGTACCTCTTAAATTATGGTAGATGTCAGTAAAATATTGTATAGGCAACTACTTATGTTCTGTTGCCCTATGATCAGATTAAGTAAGAATATCACAAAATATAGTCTACTATAATTATATGCATCTTCATAAAATAGACAAAATTCAAAAGGTTGTACATTTATTAAATGCCTGTTAACATGGTGAAAAATATAGAACATATAAAAACCATGAAAGTAGAGCATTTGATCACATTGTGCATGCATCCCCTCAATAGGATAATGGTACAGAAAATACATACATCATGTTTCATAGGATAGAATAAAGTGTGGGTCTTTACTGTAATGTTTCATAGGATAAAGTGTGGGTCTTTATTGTAATGTTTCATAGGATAAAGTGTGGTTCTTTATTGTAATGTTTCATAGGATAAAGTGTGGTTCTTTATTGTAATGTTTCATAGGATAAAGTGTGGGTCTTTATTGTAATGTTTCATAGGATAAAGTGTGGGTCTTTATTGTAATGTTTCATAGGATAAAGTGTGGGTCTTTATTATAATGTTTCATAGGACAGGATAAAGTGTGGGTCTTTATTGTAATGTTTCATAGGACAGGATAATGTGTGGGTCTTTATTGTAATGTTTCATAGGATAGGATAAAGTGTGGGTCTTTATTGTAATGTTTCATAGGATAAAGTGTGGGTCTTTATTGTAATGTTTCATAGGATAAAGTGTGGGTCTTTATTGTAATGTTTCATAGGATAGGATAAAGTGTGGGTCTATTGTAATGTTTCATAGGACAGGATAAAGTGTGGGTCTTTATTCTATAATATGTTCTGTTATTGGGGGTGTTGCTAATCAGGCAATGGTTGTTAAGGTGGTGTCAGTTTTGATTGAAGAGGAGTGTAACGTAGACCCCAGAAGTCTGCAGGCTTAAGGAATGAGTCCATATACACTACTAACTATAGCAGGACATGATTAGTAAGAATGTAAGGTCCTCATTTGGGTACTGGTCACAGGAGTAGCAAGAATGGCTGCCTTTCCTATGACTTCTGGAGTCTATGTCACACTACTCTTACACATACAGTGAGAAAAAACAACATGACTGCTGTTTAAATTAACTGTAGAGAACTATTAAAAGCAATCAGGGGGAATAACAGGGATAGAGGACATAACCATAAACTATTATCTACAAACTACAATGTAATACCACAGATGTTATAGCAACCACTACACTACTAAATTAACTATCAAACAGGAGACCTTAAGCATAGACCAACATCCAGCTGAATTCATTAAAATGTGAGTCAATACTGTCGGTGGAAATGTTTTACACATTTGAACCATGTTTCTTAGCTTAAGATTCTATATTTTTTCATCAGACATTATTTTTTTGGAACTGCGGCATTGATGTTCTGCTTGCTCAAAGTCACACCCTCAAGTTTGGCCTGTCTTCTAAAGCAGTGGTTCCCAACCTTTTTCCTTGGGGCCCCCCCTATGTACATATTTAACAATCCG
>QNTS01000168.1:1025942-1104890 GCA_003317085.1 Hucho hucho | reverse complement strand
TGACCAAATACTTATTTTCCACCATAATTTGCAAATAAATTCATTAAAAATCCTACAATGTGATTTTCTGGATTTTTTTTCCTCATTTTGTCTGTCATAGTTGAAGTGTACCTATGATGAAAATTACAGGCCTCTCTCATCTTTTTAAGTGAGAGAACTTGCACAATTGGTGGCTGACTAAATACTTTTTTTCCCCACTGTATGTGAGCAAAATGACTCAATCTGTATTGCAAAAGCACACCAACATGACTCTAACTGTGTTCCATTGAACTGCCATATTTTCTTCCTGTTTACTTGCGTCCTCATTCCTCAATGACCACTACATCTCTTACTTACTGCCTCAATTGCACAATTGGATCAATCTGCTGTATAGGTCTATGGGTCGTTCCATGAACAGAGTGCAGTTTATGTCCCTCAGACATTGTGTTTACATTTAAATAAAACCCTCCATTTAACAGTTGGATCACATACATCTCTAACTAAACCATGTTGAAATTTCCAATAGTATCCTTATGGAAAAAACATACATTTCACATGTGAACGCATGTGATATTGTGATGATCACGTGATTTAATGTGAAGTTGATGTGATAACAAACATGTGAAGCAACATGTGAAGCAAAATGTGATAGCATAACTCTACACATGACAACAATGTGAGAGCATGATCTCATGTGAAGAAAATGTTAACTGTAACATCTCTGGGGTAGAGGGTGGGGGGATGGATGATTCTATTGTATAGGTCCAATCCAATGTTTTCAATGTGTTGCTTCAATGCTTGCTAAATATAAACAGCATGTCAAGGCCTAATGTGTATTAAATCTTCATCTTCCAACTTTTATTTGTCAACAGACGTGTGATGTATTTGCGTTCCCCTTACAACAATAGAGAAAATGCTATTGTACTCATAAATAAGATGCACACATTTGAAAACATATTTTAACTTATATTAGGATCTACCAGCTCAAATAAGGGTGTTCTGAACTTTGTCAATGTCTAAAAAACAAGTTTAGATGTGTCAGAAAAGGTTGATCTGATAATGAATGTCTTATCTATCAAAACAGAAGTGGTTATGTGAGCAAAATGACTCCATTATTATACCTTTATTTAACTAGGCAAGTCAGTTCAGAACAAATTCTTATTTTCAAAGACAGTGGGTTAACTGCCTTGTTCAGGGGCAGAACGACAGATTCGTACCTTGTCAGCTCGGGGATTTAAATATGCAACCTTTCAGTTACTAGTCCAACGCTCTAACCACTAGGCTACCCTGTCGCCTCTTATGACTGTGATCTGTATTGCAAAAGCACACCAACATGACTCTAACTGTGTTCTATTGAACTGTTGCCATATTTTCTCCCTGTTTACTTCATTCCTCAATGACCACTGCATCTCTCACTTCCTGCCTCAATTGCACAATTCGGTCAATCTGCTGCAAAGGTCTATGGGTCGTTCCACAAACAGAGTGCTGTTTATGTCCCTCAGACATTATGTGTGTACATTTTTATGAAACACTCAATTTAACAGTTGGATCACATACACTCAACTCCTGAAACGGACCCCATTCTGCTTTCCCAAATATAAATCTCCTCAATCCATTTCCTACTGAATCTTGCACCCTCATTCCTACAGTACACATGATAGGATAATGATCACTACCCCATGTAGATTCCTCCATATCCTCCCAACTACATCTGTCTGCAGATTCATTCATTTCCAGTTACTGGGCCAATCCTGGTTCCCCGGCCATCATTAAGACTCACAAGCCCTTTTTCATCAAGTAATTCCTCCAACACTTGTCCATTTACATCAGTCTGTAACCCTCCCCAGAGCGTACTATGAGCATTAAAATGCCCACAACACATTACACAACTCCTATCTTGACCTTCTACATTTCCAAGGGCCGTCAACTCTAGTTTCTTACACAGGTTGTAAATGTTCACTATTACCATATTCCCTCCTCCCAACCACATCTCTACCACTACATACTCGTGCTCAACACCGTCTCCCACATGCCTATATGAGATCCCCTGCTTTATAAAGGTAGCACACCCTCCCCTTGCCACCCTATCGCTATGGACTGCAACATAACTTTGTATAACCACATCTAGAGTAGGTTAAGCCATGTCTACTGGAGACATATTACATTAGGTTTGTCTGTTTGAACTCTTTCCCATTAGCCATCAAACTTCTCGCATTCCATTGAAGGATTAACACCATTATGAAAATTAATCAATACATTATTCCTGTCTGGTCTGATTCTCAATCTTATTGAGGTCATCCTGTACATTTTCCCATGTCAGTCATGTGATCCCAAGATACTTCACTGCTTGCTCCAATATGATCTGTATCTTCTTAGTCTTAGATTGTAATTTTTCTGAGCAATTGATTGCTGCAAATGTAACAACCTTCCTCATGTCTACTACCAGTCTTGTGTTCTCCCCCATTCTGCTCCCTACATCACACCCCCAACCGGCATCCCGATCTGCCCTGGAATACCTGCTCTTCTAGGTGCCCCGTGTGTTTCTACGTGAGTTACATTAACTGCTTCTGCATATGAGATTTTACGCTCACTCCTCACTTGCTGCACTTTTCATCACCGCACAACACCCATATGCCACACTATGGGCACCCCCACAGTTACAGCACTTTAACTGGACCCCGTCTCCACAATATGCATGTTCTCCCCCACACTTCGCAAATGTCCTTTTGCCTTTACACACTGCTGCCACATGCCCAAAACTTTGACAGTTATAGCAACACATAGTAACTCCTATACCCAAGCGTAACTTTTTCTGGCAGTACCAGATCCTCAAAGTTTAGTAGCACTGACAGGCTATCCACCTTCTTCCCATCTCGTGTCATCTGGAGGCACTTTGCCTCAATAAAAGATCCTCCCTTCAAGTAGTCTTTTATTTATTTCATGTTATCAATTTCTGGAACTCCTGTAATAACTCCCTTCAGCTCATTTAAAAAAAATTGTATTGGTGGATCGCAACCAACTTAAAAGTGCATACACAGCCACCTACTGTTCTAGAGTGTGAGGCCATTATTTGTTGTATAGGCTGCTATCCTACGTGAAATAAAATAATGGAAGGGG
The DNA here is from genome assembly GCA_003317085.1 of Hucho hucho. NCBI lineage: Eukaryota > Metazoa > Chordata > Actinopteri > Salmoniformes > Salmonidae > Hucho > Hucho hucho. The sequence goes on along the minus strand of QNTS01000168.1, from coordinate 1,101,794 downwards.
GGAAAAATTGCCACTTTAGCTACCACCAGGCTGGAAAGATGACTGTGATACCCAGTAGAAAGCATCTCAAGTTGGCAGGCACTTTGACTTGTGTCTATGCTATCTAGTGGAAACGGGTGCACTGGTCGCCGGCTTATCGACTCGTGGTGCAGCCCAGTCAGCCACGTACAACAGTCTTGAGTGGCAACAAATCTGCCCAATTAGCTGATTCGCTTCCCATTCACCCACTCATTTCGACACACCCACTCACCTTTACTCCTGTCACCATATTAGGCTGCAGCTACCCATACTTGTCTTCAAACAGTGTTCCCTGCAATGTTTTGGCTATGAAGCCCTGGAGATCCAAAAACCTTTAAGCCGCATTCACAATTACATCCAGTTTCATCGATTTCTTGTTTGTTTGGCATGTACAGTTTATCACCCGAGAAAAAACGCAACAAAATGTACCTTAGTTTTTTTTTTTTGCCCTTAACTGACTAATACAATTATCTGCAGGCTGCGGGTATATTTACTAAATAAAATTTACTAAATAAACTAAAGTAAAAAATAAATAAATAAAAAAGTAACAAATGTGCATAACAATAACGAGGCTATATACAGGGTACCGGTACCAAGTCAACGCGCGGGGGTATAGGATAGTCCAGGTAATTTGTAAAGTGACTATGCATAGATAATAAACAGCGAGTGGCAGCAGTGTAAAAACAAGATAGTCCAGGTGTCATAAGGTGGGTGTAGCTGGTGTAATAAGTCAGGCGCAGGAGAGCAGAGATGCGTGGACTAAGCACTTTACTTAGGCAATGTCAAATACAGAACGCAACCGCGTCACAAAACAAATGCAGCACAAAGTACAAAATAACCGCACAATACCGGCTGCCACAAAGCACGGGTGAAAAAAGCAACAACCCGGCGTACCAGCATGCCAATAAACAATTCCCCACACAGACATGGGGGAAACAAAGGGTTAAATACACAACAATAATGAGGGAAAATGAAAACCAGGTGTGTGGGAAAACAAGACAAAACAAATGGTGGATCGGCGATGGCTAGAAGACCGGTGACGTCGACCGCCGAATGCCGCCCGAACAAGGAGAGGAAGTCGTGACAATTTCAACCATTTGCACTGCCTCCACATACTGTAGAAGACCTGCTGGGCAGCCCTGATTCTTGATATTTCGACCTCATTCACCCTTACAGGGCACTCCTGGAACTCGGGAATGTGGTTCCCACCACAACTGGAACACAAGCGTTTCACTACATCCGCAAATATGTGTACGTGACCGATAGACTTTGATTTGAACTGCAGCACCGTGTATCCACTGACTCTTCAACAACATATACAGGTAGGTAGCCTTTTGGTTAGGGCATTGGGCCAGTAACCGTAAAGGTTGCTGGTTCAAATCCCAGAGCTGACAAGGTAAAAATCTGTAATTCTGTTCCTGAGCAAGGCAGTTAACCGACTGTTCCATGTGGATGTTGATGAAGGCAGCTCCCTGCACCTCTCTGATTCAGAGGGGTTGGGTTAAATGTGGAAGACTCAGTCTGCACATATTTTCCACTTGGCCAACATTGCAATGGCCTGTTCACAAAAACTCACTGTGTATCTCATATACCCCAAAGTTGCATGTGTATGGAGAAACTGTTCATAAAATAGCAATAACACAGCCTTCCTCCTTCCATACAGTTCAAGCAACATGCCTCCTCTACTCCTGGTATGCAGTGTTTAAATTAAGACATTGAGCCTAAATTTCCACTGAGACACCAGAGAAGACATTTTACCTGTGCCCTGCACAGAAAGTCAAGGCTTTCCACTTCACACTCCCATAATTTTCAGAGACACAATGCACATTCCTTTTGTTCTTCTGATACACAATAAATCAATACCATACCGCTTCTGGTAACTCTGGCTGAGTCCACCTTTCCCAATGCGTCCTCCACCATCTGGCGACAGCAATTGGGTCTCCCAAATATATACTGAACAAAAATATAAATGCAGCATGTAAAGTGTCAATCCCATGTTTCATGATCTGAAATAAAAGATCCCAGAAATGTTTCGATATGCACAAAATTCTTATTTCTCTCAAATTTGGGCACACATTTGTTTTCATACCTGTTAGTGAGCATTTCTCCTTTGTCAAGATAATCCATCCACCTGACAGGTGTGGCATATCAATAAGCTGATTAAACAGCATGATCATTACACAGGTGCATACTGTATCAAAGGTGCACTTCTCTCAATATGAGCAAGACAAAGGAGCTGATCATGGACTATAGGAAAAGGAGGGCCGAAAAAGCAGGGCTTCCTGTCATCCAGGACCTACAGTTTATACTAGGCGGTGTCAGAGGAAGGCCCAAAAAATTGTCAAAGACTCGAGTCACCCAAGTCATAGACTGTTCTCTCTGCTACCACATGGCAAGTGGTACCGGAGCGCCAAGTCTAGGACCAAAAAGCTCCTTAACAGCTTCTACCCCCAAGCCATAAGACTGCTGAACAACTAATCAAATGGCCACCCGGTGTCACGACTTCCGCCAAAGTCAGTTCCTCTCCTTGTTCGGGCGGCGTTCAGCAGTCGACGTCACCGGTCTTCTAGCCATCGCCGATCCACTTTTCATTTGTTTTGTCTTGTTTTCACACACACCTGGTTTTCATTTTCATTCATTACTGTTGTCCATTTAACCCTTTGTTCCCCCCATGTCTGTGTGGGGAATTGATTGTTTTGGGCATGTTGGTACGCCGGGTTGTATGTTTTCACCCGTGCTTTGTGCAGCCTGTATTGTGCGGTGATTTTGTACTTTGTGCTGCCTTACTTGGGTTTTTGGGCATTTGTTTTGTGACGCGGTTGCGTTCTGTATTTTGACATTGCCTAGTAAAGTGCTTAGTCCACTCATCTCTGCTCTCCTGCGCCTGACTCTTTACACCAGCTACACCCACCTTATCTTGTTTTTACACTGCTGCCACTCGCTGTTTATTATCTATGCATAGTCACTTTACAAATTACCTGGACTATCCTGTACCCCCGCACGTTGACTTGGTACCAGTACCCTGTATATAGCCTCGTTATTGTTATGTACATTTGTTACTTTTTGATTCTATTTTTTTTACTTTTGTTTATTTTATAAATATTTCATCAACTCTATTTCTTAACTGCATTGTTGGTTAAGGGCTTGTAAGTAAGCATTTCATGGTAAGGTCTACCCCTGTTGTATTCGGCACATGTGACAAATTCAATTTGATTTGATTTGTGCTGGGGACAATAAAAGGCCACTCTAAAATGTGTAGTTATGTCACACAACACAATGCCACAGATGTCTCAAGATTTAAAGGAGCGTACAATTGGCATGCTGACTGCAGGAATGTCCACCAGAGCTGTTGCCAGATAATTTAATGTTCATTTGTCTACCATAAGCTGCCTCCAACGTAATTTTGGAGAATTTGCAGACCATTATTCCTCCTGCACCACACTTTACAGTTGGCACTATGCATTCGGGCAGGTAGTATTTTTCTGGCATCCGCTAAACCCAAGCTGTGTTCAAATACCCATTTTAACATATTGTATACTACATACCTCTACAGGATCCGTGGGTCCCCCGCCGGACGGTTGAGCTAATGTAGGCTAATGCGATTAGCATGAGGTTGTAAGTAACAAGAACATTTCCCAGGACATAGACATATTTGATATTGGCAGAAAGTGTTTCCTTTCAAATGGTATCAAGAATATGTGTATCCTTGCTACAGGTCCTGAGCTACAGGCAGTTAGATTTGGGTATGTGATTTTAGGCGAAAATTGAAAAAAAGGGGCGGATCCTTTAGAATTGTGTATACTACATACTATATACTATTAGTTAATTTAGTATACTGTAAACCAATGGGTATCGTTTCAGTTGAGCGTGCTTGAGCTTTGCCTGTCTACCGGAAGCTTGCTAGCTTGTTAGCATAAAAAATGACTAGCTAGAAATTTTACAGTTTTGGGTGTGTACGTAAATTCAATCTGGAGTGCCAAAGTGCGCTCTGGGCATTGGTAAATCCAGAGCATTGTCAGATTGTCCATTTGTAAATTCTGACCATTTCGCTCTTGGAACGTTCAGAGCGCACACTGGACGCTCTGGCCAAGGAGTAGGGTTGATCCAAGCATTCTGACCTCAAAACAGCAGTCAAGCACCCAAGCTAACTGGCTAACTTGCCATCTTCTTCCAGACACAAATGAGAGAACACTTCACTCTGACCATTTTACTCGCCCTAGCAGAGCTGGTTAGGCTGTTTTCATGTTATCCACAGCATTGGTGACTGTAACTGTAGCTCCTGGCAACAATTTAATTATGCTTGTTTTTGCTGACCCCGGACGTATTCAACGGGAGCAGTCGTAAATCCATCCGTTATTCTGCGCTCTGGCACACGAGAGTGCTCTGAAATTGGAGTAGATAGCCAGAATTAACAATGTTCATTGAGAACTCACAACGACTATAACGTGTAGCTAAGAATGACGTGAATAATCAAATCAATAAATGTTGGGTAGTTAGTTAGATAGCATAAAGTTAATATACTGCCTGGCAAGTTTGATATATTAGTAGCCAACTAACGTTAGGATGGTAACTAACTAATTTAGCGTAGCTAACAAATTGTCAGCCAACATAACGTGTAACGTAACTTATTTGTAAAGTCATTACGTTATTACATTGCTCAACATTTTCTAAACATTTGTCATAATTAGTTAAAGCAATACATTTTTATCCGCTTCGCCTGCATATTTAACGCCATTTTCTTCAAATCACACCCATTTTATGAAGAATTGCATTATGGGCCCTAAAAGCACAGAAATAGTGTCCACTGCTTGTATACTTTGTATTTTGGCGAATTTAGTACAACATCCGGGAACTTTTGGCATACTAACTATTTTCATTCTATGACCAATAAGCATACTACATACTCAATTACGTCACAAATAGTACGGTTAGTGCGGTTAGTATGAGTATTCCAACACAGCTCCAAACAGTTAGTCGGACTGCCAAATGGTGAAGAGTGATTCAAGCTTCACACAACTCCAGCCAACGCGTGGCATTGCACATGGTGATCTTAGGCTTGTGTGAGCCTGCTCGTCCATGGAAACCCATTTCATGAAGCTGCTGACGAACAGTTCCTGGGCCAACGTTGCTTCCAGAGGCATTTTGGAACTCGGTAGTGAGTGTTGCAACCAAGGACATAAGATTTTTACGTGCTACGCGCTTCAGAACTCGAGTGTCCCACTCTGTGAGCTTGTGTGGCCTACCACACGGCTGAGCCGTTGTTGCTCCTAGACATTTCCACTTCACAATAACAGCACTTACAGTTGACCGGGGCAGCTCTAGCAGGGCAGAAATTTGACGAACTGACTTGTTGGAAAGGTGGCATCCAATGGCGGTGCCACATTGATATTAGCTTTAAGTAAGGCTATTCTACTGCCAATGTTTGTCTATGGAGAATGTATGGCTGTGTGCTTGATTTATACACCTTTCAGCAACGGGTGTGGCTGAAATAGCCAAATCCACTCATTTAAAGGGGTGTCCACATACTTTTGTATATATAGTGTATATCTGCCTTCCGTATCTGCGGTGGAAGGTGGCAAAGCTACAGCGGTGTTTGTTAGACCAGGAGATATCCTGAAAAATTGGTCTTCTCACGAAAATGTCTGACCCCTCTATGGAAAGATGAGACTCTGACACACATGGTGTTCTCTGTTCTGATCTAGGAGGATCTAGGAGGCCCACAAGCCTGGCTGAAGGTAGCCTGGTACCAATTTAAAAAATGAACGTAACTATACAGTGCATTCGGAAATTATTCAGATCCCATTCCCTTTTTCCACATTTTGTTACGTTACAGCCTTATCCTAATATGAATTAAATATTTTTTTTCCCTCATCAATATACACACAATATGCAAATGTATTACAAATAAAAACCAGAAAAACCTTATTTACATAAGTATTCAGACTTGAAATTGAGCTCAGGGGCATCCTGTTTCCATTTATCATCCTTTAGATGTTTTAACAACTTGATTGGAGACCACCTGTGGTAAATTCAATTGATTGGACATGATTTGGAAAGGCATATACCTGTCTATATAAGGTCCCACTGTTGACAGTGCATGTCAGAGCAAAAGCGAAGCCATGAGGTCGAAGGAATTGTCCGTAGAGTTCTGAGACAGGATTGTGGCGAGACACAGATCTGGGGAAGGGTATCAAAACATTTCTGCAGCATTGAAGGTCCCCAAGAACACAGTGGCCTCCATCATCCTTAAAAGGAAGAAGTTTGGAACCACCAAGACTCTTATTAGAGCTGGCCGCCCGGCCAAACTGAGCAATTGGGGGTGAAGGGCTTTGGTCAGGGAGGTGACCAAGAACCCGATGGTCACTCTGACAGAGCTCCCTGCATAGGGCAACTTGTCATCAGCATCTGCCCCTGAGGAGCATTCCTGAGAGACGAGGCCTACTCCACACTAATAATATTTCACATTGAATTCTGTCTCAGTTGTCATTCAGTTAAGCCTGTAATAATTGAACTGGAGTTATTCATGACTATAAACATGAATGTGTTTTTCTAAAAGTGAGGAAATGGGAGGGGTGCTGAGTGGGACTTACTCTGTTACACAAACACATCTTGCCATATCATTACCAAATATTTCAGTTTCAGTGGCCAGATAAGAATCTCCTTAGCATGGCTCATATTCAGCAATGAGTTCTCCCTGTAGATAAAACTGTAGACAGATAATAAACCTTTTTTTTTTATAACCAGGTTCACAGAGTTTAGGGTCTGTGAACAGAATATGATGTGTTGTGACATATGTCAGATGAGAAGTTGTTGTACAATGCAAGTTGAATTGGTTGCCAGTTCCTCCTCTTGAGACAGTTCTCGTGCCAGAAACAATAACTTCTATCAATGTTTTGAATCTTTGGTCATGTTTTGAGGTTTTTGACTTAAGTAAGAAGCCCAGTCCAATACAACATTTCAGTTCACTTATTCAGGTCTTGAGCAAATCAACATTTATAATAAACATTTACAGACAACATTGACATAAATGACAACACCAGATCACACAAACAGACAGAACAACATAAAATACATATAGGCCTAACAGTAGTAGTATTACAAGTTGCAACTGTTAGCAAGTGAAACAGCCTGCGGCTATGTACAATACTTATATTTGTACATTCTCAATTTCTGCTACAAGATGGCGAGCTACATTAACCTGGTGGGGTTGGTGTGTTGAGACGTGTGGCTGGGGGCGCTCCTTCTCTCGTTGACAGTGGCACTCCAACGGGAGGCTGTCCAACCAGAGGATCTCAATGACCAGACTATCTGGTTTGAGAACCTGTCCGCGGCGAGCAGCGACCGGTGGCAGGTGGGTGAGCGGGTGATTTGCCACATGCTGGGCTTCTTCCTGCTGCTGGAAGTCATGGTTGTCTGCTACAGCTGCAGCGGCGCTGTTCTGTGGCGCACGCAACGGCTGCCAGAAGCACAAGGCAATGCGCGTCATCCTGGCGTTCGTTGCATGCTGGCTGCCGCGCAACATCAGCATGCTGGTGGACTCGTTGGGCAAGGAGACGTGTGAGTTCCGGAACAGGGTGAGCGTGGTGCTGTATGTCACCTAGGTGATGGCGTTCATGCACTGCGTTGTCAACCCCGTGCTGTATACCTTCATCAGGCAGAAGTTCTAGAACAATCTCTTGGTGGCGCTCCACAAGCATGGGTGGATCAGCAAGACGGTGATGGTGGCTTACAGCACGGCCAGTCAAAGGTCTAGGAACACCTCCGTTACAGTGTAAGGTTTCAGTAATCAGGGGTGAGTGTGGAAGAGTTGTGTTTCACTGGTTCCTCACACCGTATGTTCAGGAGTGGGGGCATGGTGATAAACTTGTTTTTCATGTTCTAGGGTTGTGCGTATGTGTGTGTACAGTGGTTCCTCCTTTAAAAGTTGCGAGCTTGCACCGTGGGACTTAGAGGCACCCAGCGTCACAGCTTCATTGCTCCAGACCATCACAAGGGGGAGTTAGAGCACTCATTATGCATTTGGGTCCCAAGGTTTTTGTATGACCAATCATATTGAGTGGTTCCAATGACGAATCTTGACGCGGGCCACCCTTGCCTTGTGGCATTCTTCAACAAAGATGGCTGACAAAACGTTACGGTGGAACCAGATGTAAGTTGTTCTAACGTCATAACGAGTCAAGCTAAAAATGTACAATTGAGAGGAATATGTTAGTTAATGTAGAGACAAACGTTTGTGCATATTTTTTGGTCATGAAGTTAATTTACGAAAATCTCAATTTAGCAAATTATCTGAATAGCTAACATTAGCCAGCTAGCTAGTGTTAGGATAATTAATTTGTAATTTGTGTTGTTTGATGTTTTAGGGACTCCAGCAAACCAGGCTGTTGTCTTGTGAAACAGTGGATGTAAAGAATCTAGCTAACTAAAGTATTTACTGCAAATTGAATGTACAATTGTGTAAGCTTGCCTTGCAATGCAGCTGAAGTAACATAGCTAGCTAACTATTTACTTGCTTATTGTGTAGTGGAGGATAATAATAACTGTATGCATATGGATGTGTAGCTAGCTACAGTATGTAGCCGATCTATGTATGGACCCTAAAACGTTAGGTTCTGAACTAATATTCATACCAATCTATGAACCTCAGCTATCATAGTTGTTGTATCAACTTCAAGTCTGAATGGCATTAATGAAGCCTATGGATAGAGTGGAATATAATAACCTTATGGATGCAAGTCCTACATACACATGCACTGTAGTTATTACCACGCATAAGATTCCCACATTGTAGCCTGTACATTGAATATATTCACTCATCATGTACTCGTCCTTGGCAAATAAAGGTGCGGTTCAGGTATGAATCTCTGAGACATTCTTTTTCAGTCATATCAAACTCCATTATTTGAATGATTCTGTGTCTGCATGTATGTATTACAATTATACACTTCAGCAGTGTTTACCACTCCTGCTCCTGGGACGTCAATGATTACACATTGTAACTATACAATAGACTAGAAACATGATTGATTTGTAATTCATATATACAGAAAAAAACTATGCATATCAAACTCCCTTCATCTGCATTAATCTGAGGACACAGGATAGTATTTCAATGAGATACTTAATTTCAACCAGTGGAGAATGTGAAACACTTTGAAAAAAGTTAATTATCCAGGTGTTATAAATACATAAATGCATTATAATAATTGTAATATTAAAAATACAAGTTCAATCTGTACTTCAATCCACATATGGTGTGCATTATAAAACGAGGAAGAAAGACAAGGTGGGGAGAGAGGTGCAGAAGACAGAAAGGGAAAGAGGTAAGACGAGCGGCAGACAGCAAATGATTCATGAATTACAGTGCTACCCTAATATTCTCTCAGTTCATCACAATTGAGGTGTCTCCTAACCAGCCTTAGGCCCCCAGTTGGCCCGAAGGTTATCTTAAGAGCGGGTGAGGTGGCGAAGACGGGACTGGCTTCCTCTCTCACATCAAAACATACCTGCAGATGAGTGACAGATGGATAGAGAGAGACCATGATTGTTTTTTTATTCAAATGTATTCTTATTTCAATGTAAAGCATCTCTTTAATAATACTTCCTGTTGACCTGACCAAGTGACATCTCACCTATGATCATGCTGTGCCCTCTGTGTCAGCCAGTTCAGATGCTGGAGGGGTTCACCTATACAGCTGATATAACCTAGAAGATTAAGGGAGAAGGGGGACAGGGATGAAGTTAAGAAGAGAGACGGTTATTGTGTGTGTGTGGTCTCACCTGGTGTCCACACTAAGTGGCTACAGAGTACTTTATGCTGAAAAACAGACACATGAGGACAAACAATACAAGATAATGTCAATAGAAGATACTGTATGTGACACAGACACCTATCGGAGTGTACCTGAAACATTTAAATATAGAGGGCTATGCGTCTCACCACTTGGTTATTGCAAGGTTAACCCCCAGAGAAATCAATACTTGGCAGCAAAAGATAGCCCAGTGAAAATGGCTGTGTTTATGTGGTGTAAATCTGAAAATTAGCAACTGACATCTTAAGGGTTTTTTAATTAATGCATGTGAGACAGGTTCCATGTACAACAAGACAGGCAGAGATGGAGAAAAAGAGCACAGAACAGTTTAATTACCTCTGGTTATGGACACTTTGCCAGCAATAAAGCTTCCACAGCCTGTAGTGGAGCAGGTTGAGAGTTTCAAGTTCCTTGGTGTCCACATCACCAACAAACTACTTTGTAGAAGCACCTTTGGCAGCGATTAAAGCTGTGAGTCTTTCTGGGTAAGTCTCTAAGAACTTTCCACACTTGGATTGTGCAACATTTGTCCTTTGTTCTTTTCAAAGTTCTTCAATCTCTGTCAAATTGGTTGTTGATCATTGCTAGACAGCCATTTTCAGGTCTTGCCATAGATTTGGCTGTATTTGCTTTAGGATGTATATAAACAACAGGGCAGGTAAAAGGATTGTAGGGACACAGACAGCAGTTCCATATCTGGAGCGCAAAGGTGCTCTCTTACCATGATCGATTTGCACCACTGGTCCCTGATAAGTAAACAGACACCACCACTGTGATGTTTCCCAGTAGTAGCAGAGTCTTGATCCTGTCTGATCATAGTTAAAACAAATCGACTTCACTTCGCTGTTAGGCACTCAATCATCCAGCCAGCTCTCAGTGATTGTCAGGATGCAGGAGTCCTAGTACTCGTGCAGGTAGGGCAGGTTAGCCATCAGCTCGTCTGCTTTCCTTGAGCCGTTGATTAGCAGAGTAGTCTGTAAGGGAAGTTTATTTCAGGAACTCTCTGCAATAATACTGGATACCGCAGCCCACAGCGTTTCCATAGCGGAGTCCATTTGTGCTTTCAAATATGCTTAAAAGTATCAGGATCAGTCCATAGCTCCACAACTTATTTGCCATGATTAAACACTGACGCAAATAGAGTTGATAAAAAAATCACATGAAAACAAACACTAAAAACAATAAGACGGCAAACACAAGCACAAACACAAACACAAGCCGCAGGTCACCACCGTGCAGCACACAAACTTTGTCACAAGCGGAGTAATGGCTGCACAGCACAGGGCAACCTGTCATCAGCATCTGGCTCTGAGGAGCATTCCTCAGAGACGAGGCCTATGTCAAACTATTCAATAACATTCATATTGCATTCTGTCTCTGTTGTCATTCAGTTAAGTCTGTACTCGATTGAACTGGAGTTATTCATGACTCTAAACATGAACGTGTTTTTCTAAAAGTGAGGATAAAAGGAAGGGTGGTGAGAGTGACTTGCTCTGTTATGATATGACAGGATGTGTGCAGTAACAGTTTTGGTTTCAGTGCTCAGATAAGAATTTTCTTAGCTTTTTCTCAGAACCAGAGATCATAGCACATATTCAGCAAAAGCTTCTCCCTGTAGATACAATTGTAGACAGATATTAAACTGTTTTTAAAATAAACCAGGTTCACAAAGTTTAGGGTCTGGGAACAGAGTATGGTATGTTGTGACACATGTCAGATGAGAAGTTGTTGTGCACTACAAGTTGGATTGGTTGCCAGTTCCTCCTCTTGAGACAGTTATCGTGCCAGAAACAATAACTTCTCATCATTGATTTGAATCTTTGGTCATGTTTTGGTGTTTTTGACTTGAGTAAGACAACAAGTTGGTCATGATACCACAGTTCAGTTCAGTTCACTTATTCAGGTCTAGCATCTTGAGAACTGAATTAAAAAGACAAATCAATATTTATAATAAACATTTACAGACAACATTGACATAGATGACAACACCAGGTCACACAAACCGACAGAGCAATACATGTAGGTCTTACATGTTGCAACTGTTAGCAAGTGAAACAGCATGCGGCTCTGCACAAAACTTTTATTTGCACATTCTCCTTTTCTGCCACAAGACGGCTAGCTATATTAACCTGCACCAGTGTTTCCAAGTTACAGACAGTCTTATGCCCTCTAGTCATTTAGCCAGTAAGTCACAACCTCCCATAGAGTAGATATGAGCCTAATATTATTGTCAGCGTAGATCATAGAAATAAAAATACCATGTCAACCATATTGAGTACCCATGAGGGTCTGAGAGGCTTTGTCTATTCCAACTGTTCTATTTCTATGGTGTAGACATCCTGGAACCAGCCCTTTAATTAACAAACATTTGTCAAGACCATTGTATGCTTACACACAACTGCAGCTGCAGTAAATCTGGATTACAACTATAAATTATGGAGGCAGTCGCATACAGACATGCCTCGCATTGACATACTAGTGATGGTGGCATGGTGCCAGGCTGTGTTCTGCGATGTGGTTTCGCTGTCACTCGCCGCCTGCCCCTAAGCCGTGCTGTGAGGCTGTTGGCATGTTGGCAGGGCGTTAGTGAGGGCAGATTCCTCTGGCGCCCTCCAACCCCAGTAATAATCCCTACTCACTACTCCACGCCAGAGTCTGGTATGCCAGACAGGTGCTCAGTGACCGGAGTGAGTACAGCATTTGCCAGCTAATTGCATTTTCTTATCTTGTTCGCCTTGTGATTATCTGTACTGTATGTATTCTTGCGTGTTTTTTATGACCTCTTATTTTTAAGAGAGATCTGCATTGGGGACTTGAACCGTGGCTTCTAATGTGCAGAAGCAGAGGTGAGTCTGTTGTCACCCAAACATAAAATAAATCTATCCATATCCTAACGAGGCAGCATTTCTTTCTTTCTGGCCTGACGAGCATAAAAAACTGTCGGGGGAGGTTCTCTTATGGCACTGTTCAACCAATCCAGCAAATGTTGAGTAGGAGTTAAGATGGAGGGTAGACTTGTTAACGTCCCAAGGCAGAAGTTGCGTCGAAGGCTATCTTTCCATTTCCCCTTAAAACCAGATGCATCCGCTTGTTACGACACGCTGAGGGTAATCAATCCATGACTGTTAACAGGTAGGGGGTTGGACACGTCAGACTTTGAAGAAAGGCACTTAGAGCCAACATCTACAACATCTTAATGACATTAGCTGTTCAACAGTCTGATGGCCTGGTGGTAGTAGCTGTCTCTGATCCTGTTGGTCTGAGACCCGATGATCGGATACTGCTTGCCAGAGGGTAACACAGTGAACAGTCAATGGCTCGGGTGACTGGAATCCTTGATGTTCTTTCGGCCTTCCTCAGACACTTCCTGGAGTAGATGTCCTTTAGGGAAGGGAGTGATGTATTGGTCAGCACCACCCTCTGATGTATTGGTCAGCACCACCCTCTGTAGAGTCTTCTGGTTAAGGGCAGTGCAGTTGCCGGTCAAGATGTTCTCAATTGTGCAGCTGTAGAATTTCTTGAGGACTCGAGAGCCCATGTCAAATTTCTTCGGTCGCCTGAGATAGAAGAGGCGCTGTTGCGCCTTCACCATGGAGGTGTGATTGGAGCATATCAGGTCATCTGTGATGTGCATGCCGAGGAACTTGAAGCTTTCGACCCTCTCCAAGGCAGCCCCGTTAATGACAATAGGGGCGTACTCCCCTACCTTTTTCCTGTAGTCCACAATCAGCTCCTTGGTTTTGGTGACATTGAGGGAGAGGCTGTTTTCCTGGCACCACTCTGCCAGGGCTTTAACCTCCTCCCTGTAGGCTGTCTCGTCACCATCGGCGATGGTGTTGCAGTCGTGCGTGGCCATGCAGTCGTGGGTGTAGAGGGAGTACAGGAGGGGGCTGAGCATGCACCCCTGAGGGTCAGCGTGGCGGAGGTGTTGTTGCCTACCCTCACCACCTGGGGTCTGCTGCCTGTCAGGAAGTCCTGGATCCAGTTGCAGAGGGAGGTGTTCATACTCAGGGCCTTGAGCTTAGTGTCGAGCTTGGAAGGGACTATGGTGTTGACCGCTGAGCTGTAGTTGATGAATAGCATTCTCACATAGGTATTCCTCTTGTCCAGGTGGGATAAGCCAGTGTGTAAAGCAATGGCGATTGCGTCATCCGTGGATCTATTGGGCCCGTATGCAAATTGGAGTGGGTCCATGGTGTCAGGTAAGGTGGAGCTGATGTGGTCCTTGACCTGCCTCCCGAATCACTTCATGATGACAGAAGTGAGTGCTACAGGGCGATAGGCAGGTTACCCCTGTTTGCTCAGGTACAGGGAAAATGATGGACATCTTAAAGCATGTGGGGATCACAGACTGGGACAGGGAGAGGTTAAATATGTCTGTGAACATTCCAGCCAGCCTGAACATGCTCTGGGGACGTGGCCGGGGATACCGCCTAGGCCGGCTGCTTCGCGAGTATTCACACGCTTGAAGTCTTAACTCACGTTGGCCAAAGAGATTGAGAGCTCACATTCCTCTACATCAGCGGGGGCCCTCGTAGAAGGGTTGGTGTTGATTACCTCGAAGTGAGCATAGAAAGTGTTTTGCTCATCTGGGAAAGAAGCATCGGTGTTCGTCGCGCAGTTGGTTTTCCCTTTGTAGTCCGTGATGGTTTGAAATCCTTGCCACATGCGTCTCGCGTCGTAGCTTGTCCTTTTGTATTCATCCATATCCCCAGAAATCCAACCGGAACTAATGACATTGGGCCGAGCTCACAGTTTTGTTCGGATGTGGATATTTACCCACGGTTTCTGGTTGGGATATGTGCGAATAGTCATTGTTGAGACAACATCCTCTATGCTTTTTCTGATGAACCCGATGACTGAGTGTATACTCGTTGATGTTATTGTCAGAGGCAACCTCAATCAAAAAGCAAAAGGAGAGCAGCTAGAGATAACAAAAGACCTTAACGACTCTCCACAACATGGGATTAAGAAGCCCAGCTCTCTCTGTAATACATGCATGTTGAGTTGACAGAGATATGGGTGCATAATGATCGGAGTGGATGTTTAAGGCGGGCTGAGGACTATCAATATTGTATGTCGAAGAGATATAGTGTGTGGAGTCAATGGGATAGCCTTCACATATAATGTTAGAGTTCAACAGCATGCTCACCATCATGCCACAACATGCAGCAACACTATGCCTGACAAACCACATTGCCTCAGCTTGTGTCACTGTGACTAAGTGACCCCAGATAACCCCAAATACACCTATCATCATCAGTCAAACTTATTTCACCTTAGGGCTACAGTACCAGTCAAAAGTTTGGACGAACCTACTCATTTAAGGGTATTTCTTTATTTGTACAATTTTCTACATTGTAGAATAATAGTGAAGACATCAAAACTATGAAATAACACATATGGAATCATGTAGTAACAAAAACGTGTTAAAGAAATCAAAATATATTTTAGATTCCTTAAAGTAGCCCCCCTTTGCCTTGATGACAGCTTTGCACACTCTTGACAGCTCTCAACCAGCTTCATGAGGTAGTCACCTGGAATGCATTTCTTTCCTTAATGTGTTTTAGCCAATCAGTTGTGTTGTGACAAGGTAGGGGTGGTACACTGAAGATAGCCACATTTGGTAAAAGATCCAGTCCATAGTATGGCAAGAACAGCTCAAATAAGCAAAGAGAAATTACAGTCCATCATTATTTTAAGAAATGAAGGTCAGTCAATATGGAACATTTCCAGAATTTTGAAAACGCTATGATGAAACTGGCTCTCATGGGGACTGCCACTGGAAAGGAAGACCCAGATTTACCTATGCTGCAGAGGATACGTTCATTAGAGTTACCAGCCTCAGAAATTGCAGCCCAAATAAATGCTTCACAGAGTTCAAGTAACTGACACATGTATTGACTGTTCAGAGGAGACTGAGTCAGGCCTTCATGGTCGAATTGTGGCAAAGAAACCACTACTAAAGGACACCAATAAGAGGAAGAGACTTGCTTGGGCCAAGAAACACGAGCAATGGACATTAGACCAGTGGAAATCTGTCCTTTGGTCTGATGAGTCCAAATTTGAGATTTTTGGTTCCAACAACCGTGTCTTTGTGAGACGCAGAGTAAGTGAACGGATGATATGTGTGGTTCCCACCGTGAAGCATGGAGGAGGAGGTGTGATGGTGTGGCGGTCCTTTGCTGGTGACACTGTCAGTAATTTACTTAGAATTCAAGGCACACTTAACCAGCATGGCTATCACAGCATTCTGCAGCGATATGCCATCCCATCTGATTTGCGCTTAGTGGGATTATCATTTGTTTTTCAACAGGACAATGACCCAACACACCTCCAGGCTGTGTAAGGGCTATTTGACCAAGAAGGAGAGTGATGGAGTGCTACATCAGATGACCTGGCCTCCACAATCACCCGGCCTCAACCCAATTGAGACGGTTTGGGATGAGTTGGACCACAGAATAAAGGAAAAGCAGCCAACAAGTGCTCAGCATATGTGGGAACTCCTTCAAGACTGTTGGAAAAGCATTCAAGGTGAAGCTGGTTGAGAGAATGCCAAGAGTGTGCAAAGCTGTCATCAAGGAAAAGTGTGGCTACTTTGAAGAATCTCAAATATAAAATATATTTTGATTTGTTTAACACTTTTTTGATTACTACATGATTCCATATGTGTTATTTCATAGTGTTGATATCTTCACTATTATTCTACAATGTAGAAAATAGTAAAAACAAAGAAAAACCCTGGAATGAATAGGTGTCCAAACTTTTGACTGGGACTATATATTTCTAAAGCCATCATTCAAAGTAAAATGGCATACCTTCAGTTGTACTGGTAGTCTTTGTTCTATATAGTCATTGTGTAGACCAAAGGTCGTTGCAACAAACTGGAGAAAGCAGGCTGACATTGTTATGGGGGACGTGAAGGAACCATTAGAAAATATGAAGCTTGACTTCTCACTCATACGCTACATCAAAACTGGTTTATTTTCCTCCAAGACAAAGAGATACGATCAAAGATCTAATATGAAACAGACTGCCTTGCTTAGCTTTTTGGGGATGCAACTCGACATTCTGTGATTTACAGATTGGGGTTCATTATATTTCGCAATGAGGGGCTCAATCAAAGAGAAATGGGAAGTTTCCATTAATGTATATGATTATAGTAAGCGTTGATATGTTTAAAATCTTATTCCCAAATAGTGAATGTAGGTATGCTTTCTTCTAGGTCTTTATAACATCAAATTGACGTACACGGGTATACTTGGGGACTTCCCAGAGATATCACTGGTCTCCACAAGGGGAGTCTATGACGAGATAATTAATTAACTAAGGTTCCCTTTTCCAAACAGGGAAATGGAAGAGAGGGCACCCATAAAACACCTGGAGGCGGGAGCTTGAAGCAGGCACCAAAAGTTTTGGCATCCAGAACAAGAATGAAAAGATATTCCAGAACAGAGTGCAATGGAGAGATGTCGTTGAGTAAGTTAGTTTCCCAATTTCGTCTCCCATGATGTATTTCTGAACAAGGTCAAGGTCAATGTAATCAGAATGTTCAGCTTTTTTCTACGTGAATAGCCATTGGTATTTCCGAGCTGCCACAGGGAAGCTTCAGTACACCCTGGTCCTTTAAAACACATGAAGGGATTACTGTAGCCTCCTGAGTTTTGGGGAGAATAAGAAGTTTAGAGTTTGGGCACCACAGTACTTGAAAGTTATTTCAAGGGCCTGGCTATGGCTGACTTTAAGAGGGAAGGGATTGCAACTTACCTTTTCAGTTGGCAACAGATCCCAGGCCCATAAGCGCTGGTAAGACAATTTTAGTTCTGGAATCAGGTGGTAGAGGAGTCATTTTAGCCTACTGTATACTAGCAACTGAAAGTACTCTTACTCAAATTCTGACATCGGACTATTTATAAAACGTAAACGTGACATTTACGTTGAAGTTCGACCATCATGCACACAAATCAATGAAAACTGTGTAAATCTGTCTAGTCCTATCTATATCTTCCCCTCAAACCCTTCATAAAAACCCTTCAGAAATCAAAATGAAAGAAGTTTAGGAAGTATGCAGCTTTTATCCTCACTCCCCATCTCACCATCTGTTTAAACAGCTAGAGGCTATAGGCCAAGACTGCAGGAGCTCCAGAAGGTCGATTGAGCATCAATAGCAACCAGATGACCAGCACTTTGGCCCAGGAAAGACGACTGCAGAGTTGATAGTTCACACAAACATATGGAACTGATGCTCATTTATATGTCTTTGTATGTATCATTTATATGTATTTGGGCTACTATACTAGAATTGTTGGAAAAGTTGTAAATGGACGAGTCCTCATCTTGTTTTCCCTTAGAGAATATGAGCATTGTAAAAAAATATTGAAGGCTACTCTGTTGGTTTATGGCAGAGGGTTTGAAGTTGTTTCTAAAATGGACTGTCCTATAATAGAGCATGTGTTACCATGGCAATTATACAGCTTGTAAGGGATCCAGTGGTCCACAATATCTAGTGCTTAATTTGTAAATCAGGAGGTGCCGGAACAAAAAGTGAGCGTGAGAGGGGTGTGACCTGGGGAGCTCTGAGCTACCAGAACGCTTGAGAAAAAAAGTACCTTTATAATTAAGCATGGCATGCATATCATCACATTTCCATAGTGGCATAGAGCATTAGAGTAGAGACACTTACAGAAGTTGCACACATGGGGAACATTTTGAGTAGCCTAGGATCCGGGACAAATGTGGCCTTTTAGAAACGCATATCATTCAATTCTACTTTTAATACCGCACTTATAATCAAAATGACAGGCTGCACTGACAAACTGACAATTTGAGATCAATAAAAACAACCTTATCTTGAATCCCTCAAAAAATAAGACTAGGCCTAGGCGTGTGGAGACATATTGTAGTCAACAATATGAGTAGGAAATTATATTACTAAAATGCTTTCCAGTTTCACTGACTCACCCAATGATGCACCGCTCACTCGCCGGTGATGGCCAATGCATTCGTGCCAAAAGCTTCTCTCTGTTTTACTTTGTAAAGCAATATTT
This sequence comes from Hucho hucho, assembly GCA_003317085.1. Classification (NCBI taxonomy): domain Eukaryota; kingdom Metazoa; phylum Chordata; class Actinopteri; order Salmoniformes; family Salmonidae; genus Hucho; species Hucho hucho. The sequence goes on along the minus strand of QNTS01000168.1, from coordinate 1,082,917 downwards.
GGAAGTTGATCAAATATTTTTGGAGCCTACAGCAGACAGATTAGAGTCTTCTCTTTTCTTCTCTGTGTTTTCCCGCAATTGCATTTGAAAAATTGCCAGAACCCTTCGCGCAGTTATGATTCTATAAGGAAATAAATGCTGAAGTGCCACGCTGGAGATATGAGAGAAGGACAGAGATTATAGAAAGCGAATCTCATTGTAGTTCTGTGAGAGATACAAGCGTGCTTCTCACACAGCCACGACCCTCACACAGCCACGACCTCTATGTTGGACTCCAACATAGGCCTAGGTTGCAATGTTTTGCAAACCATTAGCCTGGGCCGGCCCAACCCGAATCAACTCTTAGAATATCATGCCCTTGCTAAAAATCACATTTTTCACATTCCCTGTTTTTGGGGGGAGGACAGGAGAATTAACAAAGAGGAAACTTGAATGAACTTTGATCGTTTTTATTACAATTTTTACATTGCAAAAAGAGAAAAATTTTCACGCCATGAGAGGTACAAATAGGTTCCGGAACAAAATAGTCCATAACGGGGAAATGACAGGATGCAGCTTAAATTAAGCACTGCAAATATATATTTGGCTATTAGCTATCAAGGCACAAGGCAACACCCAGATGCAGACACAAGAGGCAGGTGGTTGGAGTCTTACAATGTTTATTAATCCAAAAAGGGGCAGGCAAGAGAATGGTTGTGTACAGGCAAAAGGTCAAAACCAGTTCAGAGTCCAATAGGTACCGAAGGGCAGGCAGATTCAAGGTCATGGCAAGCAGGATGATCAGGCAGGTGGAAAAGTAGTCCAGAGTCAGGCAGTGGTCAAAACCGGGAAGACTGGCAAAAGAGAATAGAAAAGTAGTAGAAAAGTTGACTAAACATACAAGACGAACAGGCACAGAAAGACAGGAAACACAGGGATAAATACACTGGGGAAAATAGGCGACACCTGGAGGGGGTGGAGACAATCACAGGGACAAGTGAAACAGATCAGGGCGTGACAATTAGCTGTGAAAATACTGTAGGGGGGCAGACAATCTGGAGTCTCATATTTTTTTAATGTTTAGAATGACTAACATCTAATGCTAAGGACGACTCTTACTGAGCCAGCCATATCAATCCCCTAGTGCAAGAGGTGAAGGGAACATCCACCAGGTAGATAAGTCTGAGACTCCACGATGACACCGTCAGGAGCCAAAGTACAGTTTTATAAAGGACTGCAACAACAGAGGAGAAAACCCTATTCATCCGACCTCCAAACAACTCAGGGTTACTGACATTACAGCCACCATTTAGTCCAATGCCCATTAATTAGGAATCTTTGCTCTAGATAAGTGATAGGGCTAAAAAAAATATATATATGCTGATATGATTTCAACACTGCGTCCTGTCTGGTGTGACAAACAAGGGAACTGTGTTACTCTGTAGTTTACAGACAGGTTTGCAGGGAAACAAGACACACGCCCATCCACCTTTCACTTGACTGGCTGTCAATTCGAGGCCCAAAGTCGAGATAAGAGGGGTTGTGGAACGCTGTTGATTGTCAATACCCCGGTTTCCATGGTAACCCGTAAACACATGGCTGGGTCATTTACTGTGAGCTGTAAATTATGTTGTATGAGGCGACTGCTGGGGTGTTTCTAACACGCGGAGTGGTTCAGACAAAATCACAACAACAGTAGCTCGTATGTGTGACACAGGGAGCCCAACCAGGATCATTCTTTTCCAGTATTTTCCTTTATTTAAAACTTCACTTCAAGAGTGGCAGAGAGGCTTATACAGTGTGTTGGGTTCTAATTTTTCAGAGTAAATAACTCACGGACACTAGAGAAGCTTAACCAAGTTGAATTCTTCCCAAAGGGTCGTTACAGCTGTAATTCAGACAAAGACATAGTCTTTTCCACTCCTTTATATACTATGCTTATAACAATGTTCAAAGTTTACCCCGAATCCAACAAGTGCCTTGCAAAAGTGCCTTCATCCACCTTTTCTTGCATTACAACCTGTAATTTAAATGGATTTTTATTTGAATTTCATGTAATGGACATACACAAAATAGTCCAAATTGCTGAAGTGAAATGGAAAAAATAACTTCAATTAATATATAAAAAATAAAAAAAAACGGAAAAGTGGTGCATGCCTATGTATTCAGCCCATTTGCTATGAAGCCCCTAAATAAGATCTGGTGCAACAAATTACCTTCAGAAGTCACATAATTAGTTAAATAAAATCCACCTGTGTGCAATCTAAGTGTCACATGATCTGTCATGATCTCAGTATATATGCACCTGGTCTGAAAGGCCCCAGGGTCTGCAACACCACTAAGCAAGGGGCACCACCAAGCAGCAGCACCATGAAGACCAAGGACCTCTCCAAACAGGTCAGGGACAAAGTTGTGGAGAAGTACAGATCAGGGTTGGGTTATTAAAAAAATATCAGAAATGTTGAACATCCCACAGAGCACCATTAAATCCATTAATAAAAAATTTAAAGAATATGGCACCACAACAAACCTGCCAAGAGAGGGCCGCCACCAAAATCCACAGACCAGGCAAGGAGGGCATTAATCAGAGAAACAACAAAGAGACCAAAGATAATCCTGAAGGAGCTGAAAAGCTCCACAGTGGTGATTGGAGTATATGTCCATAGGACAACTTTAAGCTGTCCACTCCACAGAGCTGGGCTTTATGGAAGAGTAGCCAGAAAAAAAGCCATTGCTTAAAGAAAAAAATAAGCAAGCAGCTTTGGCGTTCACCAAAAGGCATGTGGGAGACTCCCCAAACATATGGAAGAAGGTACTCTGGTCAGATGAGACTAAAATTGAGCTTTTTGGCCATCAAGGAAAATGCTATGTCTGGAGCAAACCCAACACCTCTCATCACCCAGAGAACACCATGCCCACAGTGAAGCATGGTGGTGGCAGCATCATGCTGTGGGGATGTTTTTCATCGACAGGGACTGGGAAACTGGTCAGAATTGAAGGAATGATGGATGGCGCTAAATACAGAGAAATTCTTGAGGGAAACCTGTTTCAGTCTTCCAGAGATTTTAGGCTGGGACGGAGGTTCACCTTCCAGAAGGACAATGACCCTAAGCATACTGCTAAAGGAACACTGAAGTGGTTTAAGGGGAAACATTTAAATGTATTGGAATGGCCTAGTCAAAGCCCAGACCTCAATTCAATTGAGAATCTGTGGTATGACAAAGATTGCTGTATACCAGCGGAATGGGCAAAAATCCCAGTGGCTACATGTGCCAAGCTTATAGAGACATACCCCAAGAGACTTGCAGCTGTAATTTATGCAAAAGGTGGCTCTACAAAGTATTGACTTTGGGGTAATTATGCACGCTTAAGTTTTCAGTTTTTTTTTTTTTTTTTGTTTCACAAGAAAAAATATTTTACATCTTAAAAGTGGTAGGCATGCTGTGTAAATCAAATGATACAAACCCCCCAAAATCAATTTTAATTCCAGGTTGTAAGGAAACAAAATAGGAAAAATGCCAAGGGGGGTGAATACTTTTGCAAGCCACTGTTTACCTGGAAAATAACTCACAGACAGGGTCAGTGACACCCTTTGTTCTGAAGTGTGTGTTTACTCCAGGCTCGGCGAGGCCAGATAGACAGCCAGCTTGATGAAAACCTTAGTTTCCAGGAACAGTACAGTAGGCTGCTGCCAATGTGATAGACCCCATGAGTGCCAGTTACCCATAAGCTAGACTGTAAGCGGGTGCATGTCTGTCAGCCACAGTTAAAACAAACCCACTGACGTTGATTTTGGGAGTTGCAATGGTGCCACTGTCAATGAAGGAGCAGTGTTGTGGACTAAACTCATCCAAAATGGCCTCCCGAGTGGCACAGTGGTCTAATGCACTGCATCACAGTGCTAGCTGTGCCACTAGAGATTCTGGGTTCAAGTCCAGGCTCTGTTGCAGCCTGCTGCGACCGGGAGACCCATGGGGCGGCGCATAATTGGCCCGGTGTCGTCCTGGTTAGGGGAGGGTTTGGCTGGGAGGGATGTCCTTGAAGAGAACGCGTTCAACTAAACTTTCCCTCAACAAAAACCAATTAAAATGCATCCTTAGCTTATGTTTTATGAATATAAGTGATAATCTTTCACTTGGATGGTCACCTAAACGTTATATAAGTCAAATAAAGTGGACCGCTCAGCCAAACGTGCGCCCAAAAACGTGCAACTGAAAAAGAGCTCCCCTCACCAAAACCGCTACCTATTGAACACATTGGTTCCGATTGCCATGAAACTTTACATATACACTGCTGACATCCAGTGGAAGCAATAGGTACTACATTCAGTGTCCTGGTATAAAGACTTTTCTAAAGGCACTGTCTCAAAGTGAGCCATAAGCCACCAGAATGACATTTCCGGATGGAATTTTCTCTGGTTTTTGCCTGCCAAATGAGTTCTGTTACACTCACAGACAAAATGTTAACACTTTTGGAAACCTCAGAGTGTTTCCTATCCAATAGTACTAATTATGTGCATATCCTATTTTCTGAGCCTGAGTGGCAAGCATTTTACTTTGGGCACGCCAGACGCTCCAAAACCGTCACCCCAGCTGCCGCTCCTAGAGGGGTTAAAGGCACAGTCAACTTAGCGTATGTAAACTTCTGACCCACTGGAATTGTGATAGTGACTTATAAGTGAAATAATCTGTCTGTAAACAATTGTTGGAAAAATTACTTGTGTCATGCACAAAGTAGATGTACTAACCCACTTGCCAAAACTATAGTTTGTTAACAAGCCGTCCTCCCCTCAGCAGCCTCCACTGATATTAAGATACCGGTAATCCTCATGCAGGCACTGGTGTGTTTTCTCTTGAAACATCCCCATAACCCAACCATCCACAAATTCCTCTGTGAAAGCTTCTGATCAAGTCCATGCCATGTGGAAATGTGCAGAATATTATGTTAGATATTCCTGAAAAGCTGGTTTGAATCAGGTTCAGGGATCTGCTCTGCTGGCCTCTGCATGTGGATTGGGACGCATAAATGTAAGGAATTCTGGGCTGTGTTCAGTAGAACACACTAGCAAAATGTTTTGCAACAGAAAGCAAAAATCTGTGTTCTTATTGGTAAAGTTCTGTTAGTACCTCCCCGTTTCAAACAGGACCCAGGCCCTGAGCAGAGAGAGTGAGATGGTGAGAGAAGGAGGGCTAGTAAAGCAGTGCAGGCCAAATCCTGAAATAACACCCTCTCAAATAGCTCCCATCTGGCTGTGCAGTTCTCCAGCAACAGTGTCCAAGGCCCATTACACATATACCTCTTTTGTGTCAGAGCCGGGACTCGAACCCGGGTCTCTGGCGTGAGAGTCAGGCTCTCAATCCTTGAGCAACTGGAGGTGGTGAACCCAACACACTCGGAAGAAGATGAGATGCAGAATAGTTTTAATACAAAAACAAGCAACAGAAATCCATAGCTGGAGCAAAAATCATCAAAAGTTAATCCTCAAAAACCAAAACCAGTCCAACGGGGCTTTTCAAAAAAATTTCAAAACTGTTACCAAGGAAATTCAGCAAAAAACTCCAGAGGAGAAAATCCACATAAAATAAAACAGAGAGGAATAATCCACAGGCAAGGGAAAATAAAATGTCTCCGAGTAGAGAACACTTACTTGGGCAACCGGCTAAAGAACAACTAAACACCAAGCAAAGAGGCTATGAGACAGAGTGACTTAAATACACACATCTGAATGTGACACATGTGAACCTAATAACACTAATTACAAATTGAATAAGCAGGGCACGATAGCCCCATGAGGACCTCTAGAGGCCAAAACATGACATAACAAGCAAAACACTGACAGGACCCCCCCCCCTCTAGGAACGGCTCCTGACGTTCCTTCCAGGACGATCGGGTTTATGAACATGGAAGTCCCGAATTAACTTGGGGTCCAAGATATCTCTGGCCGGAACCCAGGAGGGCTCCTCTGGGCCATAGCCTTCCCAGTCCACAAGATACTGAAGAGACCCTCGCACCCGACGGGAATCCAGTATTCGGTGGACTGTGTAAGCTGGTTGGCCTCCAATGATGCGAGGAGGAGGGGGAGGTTTACCTGCTGGAACAAAAGGAGAAGACAACACAGGTTTTAGAAGGGAGACATGAAATGTGGGATTAATCTTTAAGGACCTAGGCAAGTATAAACGGTAAGTAACAGGGTTAACTTTCCTTGCCACTTTGAAAGGCCCAATGAATCGCTGGGAGAGCTTGTGGGACTCTACACGTAAGGGAAGGTTCTTAGTGGAGAGCCAAACTCTCTGTCCGGAACGCAGGGTGGGGGCAGGTCTGCGTCTACGGTTAGCCTGTCGCTGGTACTGCTCCGAGACCCTAAGAAGCTTGTGTCGAGCCTTCCTCCAAGTCAAACGACAGCGTTGGATGAACTGCAGAGCTGAGGGAACTCCTACTTCAATTTATTGGTCTGGGAACAGTGGAGGGGCATAACCAAACTGGCATTCGAAGGGAGACATGCCTGTCGCCGAGGAGCGTAGAGTGTTGTGGGCGTATTCTGCCCACATAATGAAAGATGACCAGGAGGATGGGTTATTGGCAGCCTTGCACCTCAGTGTAGTCTCCAGATCCTGGTTTAACCTCTGTTTGGCCATTGGACTCAGGGTGGAATCCAGAAGATCTCAGGCTCACAGTTGCCCCCAAAAGTTGACAGAATGCCCGCCAGAATCAAGAGGAAAACTGAGGGATGTCCTGTGGGATGCCAAAAACTCGAAAAACATGGTTAATGACCAACTCTGCAGTCTCTTTAGCAGTGGGCAGCTTGGGCAAGGGAATGAATCTGCCAGCCTTAGAAAACCTGTCAACAATGACCATAATGGTGGTGTTACCTTGGGATGGCGGGAGTCCGGTAATAAAATCCATGGAGAGGTGTGACCAGGGTCTTCGAGGTATAGAGAGAGGGTGGAGCAACCCCTGAGGTAAGCGATGAGAGACCTTCCCCTGACTGCATGTGGAACAGGCACTTACAAAGGTCTTTGTATCCTCCTTGATGGTCGGCCACAAATTCAAGGGTACGAGTAGTGCCTGGATGGCAGGTCAGACGAGAGACATGACCCCACTGGAGAACCTGGGAGCGAACAGCTTTAGGAACGAACAAGCGGTTAGTTGGCCCACCTCCTGGGTCTGGTTCCCGGGCCTGGGCTTGTCTTACTGTATCTTCAAGTTCCCATCTGACGGGGGCCAATATCTTGGAGCTCGGGATAATGGGGCTGACAGGATCTTCTTGGTTGCTACTTGAGTATACTCGAGACAGAGCATCAGGTTTGAGATTTTTGGATCCGGGGCGGTAGGATAAAATGAATTGAAACTGGTTGAAGAATAGAGACCAGCGTGCCTGACGAGGGTTGAGTCGCTTGGCCTGCTGAATGTACTCTAGATTTTTGTGGTCAGTGAGTACTTGGAATGGGTGTTTGGCCCCCTCAAGCCAATGTCTCCATTCTTCGAGCGCCAGTTTAACAGCCAGTAATTCACAGTCTCCCACATGGTAATTCCTTTCTGTTGGTGTAAGACGGTGTGAAAGGAATGCACATGGCCGAAGTCTGTTATCCTCCCCCCTCTGGGAAAGCACTGCTCCAACGCCCACATCCGAAGCGTCCACTTCCACAACGAAGAGTTTGTCTGGGTCTGGGAGAGTGAGGATGGGAGCCAAAGTAAAGCGGCGTTTGAGTTCATTAAAAGCCAGCTCTGCTTCAGGACTCCAGCAAAACCCAGCATTATTCCCTTTAGTGAGAGCAGAAAGGGGAGCCACCACAAAGCTGAATTTCGAAATAAATTTGCTGTAAAAGTTGGCAAAGCCAAGAAACCGCTGCACCTCCTTCACAGACCCAGGAGTGGGCCAATCCGTGACTGCTTGAACCTTCTGGGGATCCATTTGAATATGTCCGGGCTTAATGATGAATCACCAGAAATTGTACTTGGGTCACATGGAATTCACATTTTTTAGGTTTGACATAAAGGTGATTATTGCGGAGGCATCTGAGAACCTTCCTGACATGCTTTTGTATCATTTTAATTAGAATACATGTATTTTGTATTTTCTAGCTACAACATTCTCAGTAACGGTAACATAATCTTTTTACTTTCTATGACTGTGGTATATTCTTGTTAACCTTAGTGTATTAAACTGACTGTATGACGCTCTGGATAAGAGTGTCTGCTAAATGACCAAAATGTAAATTTGAAAATGGGCACTTGCAAAGCACTGCTATAGATCTAAAGAAAATATATTTGTCACGCACACTGCTGGGTATTATTCTAATGAGTTACTCCCTCAAACTATTTTTATTTTTTTTATCAAATTTGGCCTCGTTTGGTGGCGGAGGTCATTAGAATAATACCATTAACGTTTGACATTTAGCAGACGCTCTTGTTCAGAGCGACTTGGAGTCAGTCAGTGCTTTCATCTAAGGTTGATAAAAAAACACGTCAAATCATATTTTATTCATCACATGCACCAAATACAACTGTTGATTTTACAGTGAAATGCTTGCTTATGAATCGTTCCCAATTATGCAAATTTTAAAAACATTATAACAAATAAAATAGTAACTAACAGAAGAGGAATAATATAAAAACAGAGTTACAGCAGCAAATTATGATTGTGTCGGTATGCGTGTGTGTTATGTGTGTGTGCGTATGTAGTATTTGAATGTGTGAGGGATTTGTGTGGTAGTGACAGTGTAGTGTGTCTGAGTGAGTGTGTTTATGTTGTGTATATAAAGTCTATTGAGTGTCTGTAGGGTCAGTGCAAGATAGAGTCAGTGCAGGTAGTTTGGGTACCATCAATTGACTATTTAGCAGTCTGGCTATTTAGCAGTCTTATGGCTTGGGGGTAGAAGCTATCTCGGAGCCTGTTGGTCCGAGAGCCGAGGCTCCGGTACCATTTGCCGGATGGTAGCAGAGTGAACAGTCTATGGCTTGGGTGGCTGGAGTCTTTGTAAATTTTTCGGGCCTTCCTCTGACACTGCCTGATATATGTCCTGGATGGCAGGGAGCTCGGCACCAGTGATGTACTGGGCTTTCCACACTACCCTTTGTAGCTCTTTGCGGTCAACGGCAGTGCAATTGCCATACCAAAGGGTTATGCAGTCAGTTAAGATGCTTTCGATGGTGCAGCTGTAGAACGTTTTTAGGATCTGAGGTCCCATGCCAAATATTTTCAGCCTCCTGAAGGGGAAAGGTGCTGCTGTGCCCTCTTCATGACTGTGTGGACCATGTTACATCCTCAGTGATGTGGATGCTAAGGTCCTTAAAGCTCTCAACCCGCTTCACAACAGCCCCGTCGATATGATGGGGGCGTGTTCTCCACCTTTTCTCCTATAGTCCACAATCAGCTACTTGGTCTTACTGTCGTTGAGGGAGAGGTTCTTGTCCTGGCATCACACTGCTAAGTCTCTGACCTCCTCCTAGTAGACTGACTCATCGCCGCCGGTGATCAGGCCTACCACCGTCATGTCGTCAGCAAACTTGATGATGGTGTTGGAGTCGTGTGTGGCCACGCAGTCGTGGGTGAACAGGGAGTGTAGGAGGGTACTAAGCACACACCCCTGAGGGGCCACCGTGTTGGGGGTCAGCGTGGCAGAGGTGTTGCCTGCCATCACCAGCTGGGGCCGACCTGTCAGGAAGTCCAGGATCCAGTTGCAGAGGGAGGGGTTCTATCCCAGGGTCCCTAGCTTAGTGATGAGCTTGGAGGGGACTATGGTGTTAAACGCTGAGCTGGTCTATGAACAACATTCTCACATAGTTATTTCCCCTCTTGTTCAGGTGGGAGAAGGCAGTGTGAAGTGCATTTGTGATTGCATCATCTGTGGATCTGTTGGGCTGGTATGCCAATTGGAGTGGGTCTAAGGTGTCTGTGATGGTGTTGATGTTTGTCATGACTAGCCTTTCAAAGCACTTCATAATTACAAATGTGAGTGCTACAAGGCGATAGTCATTTAGGTTACCTTGGAGCTCTTGGGAACAGGGACAATGGTGGTCAGTTTGAAACATGTTGGGATTACAGACTGGGACAAGTCTGTGAACATGTCTGTGAAGACACCTGCCAGCTGGTCTGCGCATGCTTTGAGAACACACCCCGGTATTCCGTCCGGCCCGGCGGCCTTGTGACATATCACAGTCAGAGAAAGTAAAACATTTCTGAGAATGTTGTTGTAGTTAAGGACACATTGGTGTTCAAAATATGCTGTATTGGTAACAAGATACCTTTTGTATGTTTTATATCTCTGCCCATCTCTGGCTAGTGCATAGTATGTTACTTTAATATTCACAGTAACTTTCCACCAGCTTCCTATAAGTTAATGGAAAATGCAGAGCAACGATACATTAACCTCTTAGGGATAAACGACGCGCTAGCGGGCCGCAACATTCATCAATATACAAGTGTTGCATAGTCATCAAAAGCTCTGATTCTTGGCAATATCACAGCATTGTCAGATTTCAAAAAGGCTTTACGGCGAAAGCACAACATTTGATTGTTTGAAGATAGCACCTCTAATATTTATGCATTAGCATAAATTCATATCCAGCGCGGGTCACACAAAACCCATATAAGAGCTAAAATAAATCACTTACCTTTCGAAGAACTTCTGCTGAGGGCATCCCAAGTGTACAACGAAGACATCCAATGGTTCTTTTGTTAGAAAAAGTCATTTATTATATCCATAAATCTCTGTTTGGTTGGCGCGTTATGATCATAAAATCCACCGTCGAGTCACCCGTTGTACAGTGAAGAGAAAGCGTTCAAATATACCTATCAACTTTGCCCAAACAAATCAAACATCATTTGTAATGCATCCTTAGGTGTCCTTTTATGAATATTTGCGATAATATTTCACTTGGATGATATCATCAACGATATAAAAGGAAAATAAAAGTGGGGTGCGCTCACAATCTCGTGCCCGGGAAACGTTGTTGACATTTTGTGGTCCCTTGACTATTTCCTCTTCCTTTCAGTTCTGCTCAGTGCTAAAGCCTCCAAACACTGTATAAAGACTGTTGACATCTAGTGGAAGCCATAGGTACTACAACCTAGGAGCTATTATACATGGATTTCAATAGCAAGTCTATGGAAAAGAGGAACCCCAAAAACAATTCTGGACAGAAATTCCTCAGGTTTTCACCTGCTATATCAGTTCTGTTATACTCACAGACATTATTGTAATGGTTTTAGAAACTTCAGAGTGTTTCCTATCCAATAGTACTAATTATGTGCATATCCTAGTTTCTGGGCCTGAGTGGCAGGTATTTTACTTTGGGCACGCCAAACTCTCCAAAACCGACACCTCGTAAATACTACTGTAATCGTTGTTATTTTACTGTAACTACATGGGATTAGTGCAAGCAGGTTGGCTGCTAAGTATTTGTATATTACAGCATATTTAAGAATAGTTGGTGTTTTATATCACTTGAACTTGTAGAGGTCTTAACAAAGGCTTCAAAACTGTCAGTGACTTCAGGGCAAAACAGACCAAAAGTACATGGCTAAACACTTAACCATTAAAGGTTTGAGACTTACTACCACTCTGATCTATACCCTATATACATTTAATTGTTACGGAACTACTACCACATATCACTTAAATTGGTACAGCACTCTCAAAAACGGGTGCAACAAGTATAGCCTCTTACAAGGGACGATGCATAATGTGTTAATGAGCCACAACAATACCATGCACCCACAAAAGGTTTTTGGTGCTCCAAAATTACAGTATAGTGCTATATTCTGTGAGGGTGGTACTGAATTACAGTAAATTACTGGCAGCACAAAATTCTCACTGATGGGTGCAACAAATATAGCCTCTGACAAGGCACGCCTCAAAATATATTAATGAGCCAGTGATTCTTTCTGCACTCATAACATTTTCCGACAGTGCACCATAATTCACAGTATGCTGCTGTAAAAAACTGCAAAACAGGTAATACAGTACTTTACTGTATAATTATATTGGACAATTACAGCAGTGTAGCTGAATGCCATTGAGCCCCCCATGATGCATTGCTCTGTACATTACTGTAATACAGAATTACAGTAGCTAACTGTATACATTGTGCTGTAAATGTACAGCAATTTGTTACAGTGCTATCTATCTATCGGTCTGTCGCTCTGACATTCAAATACACTACTACCCAGTGCTCAAGAGTCGTGTTTCCTTTTTTTTCACTTGAGTAAAATATCCTGCCTCTTCCTACTATTAGTGGAAAACGGGAACACCCGTTTGAAGTGCTAGCGATATTGCGTCCAATTTGACTTGTTTCGTCATTTGGGGGCAATTTTTTTTTTACATGCGTGAGTAGTTTAAAGTGTCTGCGAGAGAGAATTCACTATCCGGATTGGAAGGCATAGCTCTGAAATATCACGATTTTGAATGGGTCCACGCGACTCTGATCTGAATTTGCCTGGATGGGATGCACAGTGAGTTTCATCTGTTGTGAAGACGACTTCCTGCAAATGCCTTTTGACCAACATGAGAAAAATAAAGAGGATAAGAGACTGTTGAACAAGGTAAGGACCCATTCCCATAATGAACGCGTGAGTTTCTAAACTATAGCACGGAAAGAAAATGGCACGTTATGAACTTGACAATGCATTTAACGAAGCAGGCGGGGTTCTGCATGTGTTTACCTGCGGCAGCGTGACAGCTGTTCCAGCCACACATCGAGTGATAGTCGCCTACAGTTTAAGCCTAAGGAGTAATAACGCCTTCATTGACATAATACAAGGTGACCAAACATGACATTACTTTTTTTGTGGAGTCACTGACTCGTTCATTCTAGCTAATCTGTTCAAAAAGTTTCAAATATATCACATCAACACAGAGATATTGCAAAATCAATTTCAGAACACCATAGACCAACTGACTACAAAGTACCCAAATAAAATCAAATGTTATTGGTCATGTACACATATTTTGCAGATGTTATCGCAGGTGCAGCGAAGTGCTTGTGTTTCTTGCTCCAACAGTGCAGTAATACCTAATAATACAAAACAATACACACAAACCCCAAAATAAAAAGAAAGGTATTAAGCATGTCAGGACGAGCAATGTCACAGTCCGGAACATAAAGTCAAATCAAAATGTATTTGTCACATGCGCCGAATACAACAGTTGTAGACCTTACCGTGAAATGCTTACTTTACAGTTTTAAGAAAAATAATAGTTAAAAAAAATATTTACCAAATAAACTAAAGTAAAAAATAAAAGAGCAACATATGTATATAATGGTGTATTTAACAATATAGACAGTATATTAATAGAAAAGGTGTGTACAGAAGTAGTTATATAGGATGATCCTTGACATAATTAAAGTGACCAATGACTATGTACATAGGGCAGCAGTCTCTAAGGTTCAGCACTGGGTGGTAGCCGGATAGTAACTGACTAAAGTTCAGGGCAAATAACTACAGTAGGCTAGACAATAATATGGTCTAACCTTTATTTGTCAGGTTACTTTGTAGTCAATCGGTCTATGGCTATGCTGTTCTGAAATTGATTATTGTTCTGAAATATTATTGTCTCTTGACAGGCAGTCAAGACTAGACTGCCTCGGGTCATTTCAATGTAAACCCATGAGCACCACAAAGGTTTATAGGAGCATATCACATTTAGTGTCAAAGGAAAGCTACACAGCAAATTCTCCAGTGTTAAATCAACACTGAGTCTTCAATTAACACTGAAAGTATGAACCTGTATAGACACTGGAACAGTGATAAATTAAAAGGATAGTTCAGGGTTTCGGAACTGAAGCCCTTTATCTACTCACCCAGAGTAAGATGAACTCAGGGATACCATTTTTATGTCTCAATGTGCAGTTTGAAGGAAGTTGTTAACTAGCGTTAGCGCAGTTGCTAAATAGCGTTAGCACAATGATTGGAAGTATATGGTAACTGCTAGCATGCTAGTATAAACCATAGACTTCCAGTCATTGCTCTAACAATAGTTAGCATTGGCTCGTGAAACTACCTAAATGTCATTCTGGTTCATCTGTTCTGTTGAGCACCTACACGTTTGTAGCTTTAATTAAGCTTACAGAAGTGTATGAGTTCATTAAAAGCCTATGTGGTATCCCCAATGGGATATTAACCACTTTTCAGCATTATGTAAATAATAATGGTCATCAACAGAAAGTCATGTTTTTCATGAAATTTAGTAACATTTGGATTATCCCAGATCAAAGTATGATGACCAAAGTATGACAATGACTGTTGCTTCTACATTGGTAAAGTTTGACCACCCTAACTGTCATTTTAATACACCAATGGTAACATGATATTCTCTTACCTAATTAAAATACGTACTGCCTTGTAACCAACATCGGAGAAGGCGTGTTTGCAGTGAGGTGTGATTTAAATTGCTGGATAGCTACTGGTGCCAAAATTTGACTGCAGGGTGTCAGCAAATATAATTAAAGTTTACACTATTCATCTATGGCAATGATACTTATATGTTTCCCCTTTCATCTATGACTGGTGTTTGCTAGTTGCTGGCTAGCTAGGTCTTCAGCCAGCATGAAACAAAAGCGGGGAAGAGTCGTTCAAAACTCTGACGCAGTTGTCATGTCAACACATCCGTCAGTGCTGTTGTAAACCACATTCTAAAATACATGCCAAACGGGAGATGTATAATAAAATTGACATCATTGATGCAGTTTCAATGTTTGAGTTGCTTTGTGTGAGAGGATTTCACTGCAACACTGTTCACTATCATTCATGTTTCTTGACGTTTGGGCATTTCAAAGAGCTGCCAGTCAAGGCAAGCTCATGAATATGAGCTTCCCACCCACTTAGCCTGTCTTTTCAAACTTCCTGATATTTTGACCTGAGATAAAAAGTAAAAAAATTAAAAAAAAAGTTAAATACTTCTATCGCCCAACATTTTTACTGATATTTCAGTCACTCAAAATACTATTTTACATGAGAAGTAAAGTGACTGTTAGGGACTTTTAATATTTTTGTATTAGAATATGTAATTTGCAGTAATATTTAAGAAAAAATGTAACATGAAATGCCATGCCCCTAATAAGAAATCCTGAAAATAACCTATGAATTACATATAAAAATACCCAGCTGCTTGGTCAACCCAGCATAAAAGCGAATGAAAACCCAATTGATGTTTAAATAACTCATGTTAGGTTATTCACGGAATCTGTACAATTATGCTGGCTTTCAAATAGATGTATAATTCCTATTGAAATTCAGCCAGAGTGTGGATATCCAACCTTCAACAATGTATTCACCCACAACCTGCATTTATCATAACTGCCAAAGTTGGGACGTTACAATACGAGACTACCTGAAGCATCTAAACTGGAACAACCATTTTAGTTACTGGTGAAATAAGTCCAAGTAACATATGGGATTAGTTTAGAAAATGTATGTAATTTATATTTGAGAAGCATAAAATTTATTATTCAATCCAAAAACATACATATTGAAACAATTCATTAAAATCAACTGCAATAGAGCATGCTGGGTAATATAATAATGATGGGCTTGGTTTTGGTTCAACTCTGGTTATTAACTTCTTAGGGCTAGGGGGCAGTATTTTGAAGTTCGGATGAAAAACGTGCCCAAAGTAAACTGCCTGTTACTCAGGCCCAGAAACTAAGCTAACAATCTGAAGTTTCTAAAACTGTTAAAATAATGTCTGTGAGTATAACATAACTGATATGGCAGGCAAAAACCCGAGCAAAATCCATCGGGATGTCTGAATCAGTCATGTCACTGTTTTCAATAGGCCAGCTATTCAAAGCCTCATAGTTTAACCCCCAGATTGCAGTTCCTATGGCTTCCACTATGGTTTCCACTATTCCACTATGGCTTCCACTTCCACCATGTCAACAGTCTTTAGAAAAATGTTGAAGCTTCAGTCATGAAAATCAAGGGAGTAAGACCACTTGTTCCTGAGTTCACGTCAAGTGTACTGTTTTGGATTTTGCGCGTAACAGGGAATGCGCGCTCAGTTATTTTTCTCTTCTATTCAGCAGGTTATATTCCATCTGAAATATTATAGTGTATATTCATTTTAGGGTATCTGAGTATTGATTACAAATTCTGTTTGACTTTTTTCGACGAACTTTACGGGTACTTTTGGGATATAATTTTCTGCATGGATGAAAGCCTTTGGGCAGGTGGATTACTGAACAAAACGCACTAACCAAACAGAGCTATATGGATATAAAGAGGAACAAAATGACCTTTTATTGTGTAACCTGGACGCTTGGGTATGCCATCAGAGGAAGATCAAAGGTAAGCAATTTATTTTATGCTATTTTTGAGTTTTGTGACACCTCTGTTATGTTATTATGCTAATTGAGTTTGATTGGGGTGCTGTCAGACAATCAAATGTTCTGCTTTTGCCGTAAAGCCTTTTTGAAATTTGACAATGCTGTTAGATTAACAAGAGTCTAAGCTTTTGAAGGGTGTGCAGCATTTTAATGTTTGAAATGAGTATTTTTGTCATCTTAATTTGGCGCTCTGCATTTCACCGGATGTTGTCAACATCGATCACGTTCACGGGATTGGATCCGTAACAGGTTAACACCAACACTGGGGTTATTTTAAACCAATGAGTGTTAATTCAACACATACAGAGTGAATTGTTATGGAAGTGATAGGCCACAAAAGCTCACAGAAATAATCTGTCCTAGGTTGTAACACAGTGGAGGCTGTTATAGCAGCAAAGGAGGGACCAACTCCATATAATTGCCCATGATTTTGGAATGAGATGTTCGACGAGCTGGTGTCCACATACTTTTGGTCATGTAGTGTATTTCTATGGGCACAAGTACTGTTTATGACAAACTGTTCACACCTCTTTTGTTGTTGGAGAGAATTTTGCAGGTTTATAGCTTATTTCCTGCAATTCTACACATTTTGTTATGGGGTGCAAAGAACATTTAGCAGTTTTAAAGCAAGTTTTCATGCAATTCTATAGATTTTGCCATGTCTAATGTGTATTCATGTGATATTTGAATGACAAGAAAATTACAACAATATCTATGGGCTAAAAAGCCACAAAAAAAACTTCAGCTGACATCTGCTAGTTGATCTGGACATTTCTGACAAGCTATAGATAGCTCTCTAAGGGACAGTGCATTCGGAAAGTATTCAGACCCCTTGACTTTTTCCACATTTTGTTGCGTTACAGCCTTATTCTAAAATGTATTACATCTTTTTTTTATCAATCTACACACAATACCCCATAATGGCAAAGCGAAAAGAGGTTTTTAGAAATGTTAGCAAATTTACAAAAAATTAAAAACAGAAATACCTTATTTACCTTAATATTCACACCCTTTGCTATGAGACTCGAAATTGAGCTCAGGTGTATCTTGTTTCCATTGATCATCCTTGAGGTGTTTCTTCAATTTGATTGTGGAGTCCACCTGTGGTAAATTCAATTGATTGGACATGATTTGGAAAGGCACACACCTGTCTATATAAGGTCCTACAGTTGACTGTGCATGTCAGAGCAAAAACCAAGCCATGAGTTCGAAGGAATTGTCCGTAGAGCTCCGAGACATGATTATGTAAAGGCACAGATCTGGGGAAGGGTACCAAAAAATGTCAGCTTGGAGTTTGCCAAAAGGCACCTAAAGGACTCTGACCATAAGAAACAAGATTACCTGGTCTGATGAAACCAAGATTGAACTCTTTGGCCTGAATGCCAATTGTCACGTCTGGAGGAAACCTGGCACCAACCCATACGGTGAAGCATGGTAGTGGCAGCATCATGCTGTAGGGATGTTTTTCAGGGACTGGGAGACCACTCAGGATTGAGAAAGATTAACAGAGCAAAGTACAGGGAGATCCTTAATGAAAACCTACTCCAGAGTGCTCAGGATCTCAGACTGGGGCGATGGTCCACCTTCCAACAGGCCAACAACCCTAAGCACACAGCCAAGACCATGCAGGAGTGGCTTCGGGACACGTCTCTGAATGGCCTTGAGTGGCCCAGCCATAGCCCGGACTTGAACCCGATCTAACATCTCTGGAGAGACCTGAAAATAGCTGTGCAGCAACGCTCCCCATCCAACCTGACAGAGCTTGAGAGGATCTGCAGAGAAGAATGGGAGAAACTCCCCAAATACAAGCTTGTGTCAAGCTTGTGGCGTTATACCCAAGAAGACTCAAGGCTGTGATCACTGCCAAAGGTGCTTCAACAAAGTACAGAGTAAAGGGTCTGAATACTTATGTAAATGTGATATTTCCCATTTTTATACATTTGTAAACATTTCCATTTTTCTTGTCATTATGGGGTATTGTGTGAAGATTGATGAGGGGGAAAAAAACATTTAATCCATTTTAGAATAAGGCTGTGACAAAATCTGGAAAAAGTCAAGGGGTCTGAAAACTTTCTGAATGCACTATATGTAATGACTAACATCACAAGAGGAACTAATGATGCACTACTCAATTTCAATTGCCCCTTGTGAATTGTACTATTACAACACTGTGATATAATGTAAATGTTGAGCGGCTACACTGCAGGTAGATTGTATGTTTTAAAATTCTGTAAAATGTATATTTATATAAAAAAAAGTCACTGTGGGATATATGCAAACAAAGCTTTACACTGAGCAGTGTGTTAATTCAACACTGTGTCTATATGGGTCCACACTTTCAGTGTTCATTTAACACTGGGGAATTTGCTGTGTAAGAGTATATTTCAGGGAATTAAGGCATAGATATGATTTTCAACCATAATGCTTGGGTTTCTGGTCATACAGATGGAAAAGGGATTATATATTTGTTTTACTAGAAAATATCTTAAAAAGGTATTAGAAAAATAAATCCATCAAAACACAATAATGTTGAAGTAAGGCCCCTGCCAACAAATATCAACACTTATATTTAGTTATTCAGAAATCATTTGCCTTCTGTAAGTTTAAGAAATGTTGCCTAGTGTCTTGTCATTCTGTTCCCAAAACCCACATATCTTTAAGCTATTTTCTAATTTCTCTCCCTCATGAAAGAAGGAAGGAGGGAGGATAATGAAAGTTAACACAAGTAACAAGTAAAGGTAAACCTACCAATTAGCTATAGTGCTTTTACTGATAACAATTATGAAGTATTAAGTCATTAAAACGCGCCAAATTGGTAATAGAGTGACCGAAAAATCTGTAACAGAATGACTGCAATTGAATTGGCCACAATGGAAAATCATAGTAGTCACAGACCACAGTTCATCACAGTACAGTACAGTAAAGTAAATAAAGTAGAGTAGTGTAGTTCAGGACAGTAGAGTAAATAAAAGTAGAGTATAGTTCAGTACAGTAGAGCACACATGAGTACAGTACAGTATAATGTAAAATACTCAACTTTACACTACTGGAATGTACTGTACTCTACTGTACTGAACTATACTTTTCTATAATGTACCGTACTCTACTGTGCTGCACTGTCCTGAACTATACTCTGCTCAGGGGTGAAAATAAGGTGGTACGGTCCGGTACGGCATCCAGGCAAAATAAGTAGAGGGCGTATGCAGTACCTGTAAACATGAGCCTATCACAATAATGAAAACAAAATGTCAAGAAAACTGTTGGCTATTACACCACTATGTATCATTACCGCATGTCAGAGGCATGAACAATTGGCAAATGGACTTGAAAACGAGTGGTATAGCCCACGCTCTAAAATACGATCTGGTAGACGAGAACAATGGAAAAGAGATGGACGGAGTGGCCGACACCGAGACGTTTGCGGACAGCAGTGGTGGCATTAATTCTGGCTTAATGACAATTGCATAATGTCATTACACTTTTTGGTGTTTTATATAACAGATGTCTTTTTCCATTCACCACTGTTGAGGCTGGAAATAAACTCAGCAAAAAAAGAAACGTCCCTTTTTCAGGACCCTGTCTTTCAAAGAACATTAGTAAAAATCCAAATAACTTCACAGAACTTAATTGTAAAGGGTTTAAACACTGTTTCCCATGCCTGTTCAATGAACCAAAAACAATTAATGAACATGCACCTGTGGAACGGTCGTTAAGACACTAACAGCTTACAGATGGTAGGCAATTAAGGTCACAGTTATGGAAACTTAGGACACTAAAGAGGCCTTTCTACTGACTCTGAAAAACACCAAAAGAAAGATGCCCAGGGTCCCTGCTCATCTGCGTGAATGTGCCTTAGGCATGCTGCAAGAAGGCATGAGGACTGCAGAGGTGGCCAGGGCAATAAATTGCAATGTCCGTACTGTGAGACGCCTAAGACAGCGCTACAGGTAGACAGGACGGACAGCTGATCATCCTCACAGTGGCAGACCACGTGTAACAACACCTGCACAGGATGGGTACATCCGAAAATCACACCTGCGGGACAGGTACAGGATGGCAACAATAACTGCCCGAGTTACACCAGGAACATACAATCCCTCCGTCAGTGCTCAGACTGTCCGCAATAGGCTGGACTGAGGGCTTGTAGGCCTGTTGTAAGGCAGGTCCTCACCAGACATCACCGGCAACAACGTTGCCTACGGGCACAAACCCACCGTCGCTGGACCAGACAGGACTGGCAAAAAGTGCTCTTCGCTGACGAGTCACGGTTTTGTCTGAACAGGTGTAATCGGATTCGCGTTTATCATCGAAGGAATGAACCTTACACCGAGGCCTGTACTCTGGAGCGGAATCGATTGAGGTGGAGGGTCCGTCATGGTCTGGGCAGTGTGTCACAGCATCATTGGACTGAGCTTGTTGTCATTGCAGGCAATCTCAACGATGTGCGTTACAGGGAAGACATCCTCCTCCCTCATGTTGTACCCTTCCTGCAGGCTCATCCTGA
The DNA here is from genome assembly GCA_003317085.1 of Hucho hucho. NCBI lineage: Eukaryota > Metazoa > Chordata > Actinopteri > Salmoniformes > Salmonidae > Hucho > Hucho hucho. Next base: position 1,062,108 of record QNTS01000168.1, on the reverse strand, counting down.
CATGACCCTCCAGCATGACAATGCTACCAGCCATACTGCTCGTTCTGTGCGTGATTTCCTGCAAGACAGGAATGTCAGTGTTCTGCCATGGCCAGCGAAGAGCCCGGATCTCAATCCCATTGAGCACGTCTGGGACCTGTTGGATCGGAGGGTGAGGGCTAGGGCCATTCCCCCCAGAAATGTCCGGGAACTTGCAGGTGCCTTGGTGGAAGACTGGGGTAACATCTCACATCAATAACTGGCAAATCTGGTGCAGTTCATGAGGAGATGCACTGCAGTACTTAATGCAGCTGGTGGCCACACCGGATACTGACTGTTACTTTTGATTTTGACCCCCCCTTTGTTCAGGGACACATTATTCAATTTCTGTTAGTCACGTCTGTGGAACTTGTTCAGTTTACATCTCAGTTGTTGAACCTTGTTGTTGAACCTTGTTAGTATTTACACATGTTAAGTTTGCTGAAAATAATCGCCGTTGACAGTGAGAGGACGTTTCTTTTTTTGCTGAGTTTATGTTGCCAGTGGATGAATGTGTGCGGGTAGCCTAATCAAAGAGCCCGAAAACATAATGACTGGTTGTGTTTATGCCACAATAAAAGATAATAAATTAAAAAAGTTAAATGACAAATCTTTATGATTGGCCCACAGAGATGCTATTGAATTAATAGAGATTCTAAATATAATTCTATGATTAGGCCCCACGGCCGGTCCACCCATTAGGCAGGATTAGGCAGCCACCTAGAGTGGCAGTTTGCTGAGGATGGCATTTTCCGAGCAAAACTGACCAAGACATTTCTTTTCTGTAGCCCATAGACTGGAGACCAAATGTATTACAATGTCATGAGAGACACTTTTTCAATCATTAACTTATTAATGAGGAGAGAGTGCAGGAGAAAGTCAACTAAAAAGGCAAGCGGGCAGAAATCAGCTTTGGAGCAGCTGCTGCATATACAAATAAGAGATGGACAGCAATGGTGCTGAAAGTAATTCATTTCAACAATTGTCTTAATTTGTTGGAGCCCATTTCTTCCTATAAGGAGGCCTGCCTGTTTGACAGACGCAATTATGCTGTCTATAGATGTCGGTATAGCCAAATCCTCCAATACTGTCACTGTGCACTCCTTAAAATGTCACGTTGGTATAAACGCAGGAATGAGTAATATGGGTTTTTATTATGCCCATATTACGGCGTGCCGTGTATAGGCATGGGGACGAAGATGAAACCAACACGTAAACAAAAACACAGGGTTGAAACCCAAAACAAAAATAGCAAGGAGTACCTTGAATAAATACACACGCGCACAATGATTAAACCACGGGACGAGATTCGGAATCATCTACGCAATCCGCAATGGCACGAAAGCCAAAACACACAGCACAGGGACCAACGGACATAGTACAACAATCGACAGCCCAATCGAGAACCAAAGGGCACATATATACAACCACTAATCATTGGTAATTGGGACCAGGTGTGCACAATGACAGTTCCGGAGGGATCCGTGACATTACATCCCTCCGTGTCTGGGAAGGGCTTGGTGTGTTTCGTTAAAACCAGGGCTTGAGTTAAGTGAGGGTATGCCATAGCCTACCCTTTGTTAAAGAAAAGGGCAAAAAGGATACCTATTGTTATCTTTACATTTTGAATAAATTTATAAAAAGGATCCAGATAATATAACTTTCTATAACAATGCTTAACTCCGTAATGCCTTATGCTATAAAGTTTTAAAATGCTCACAAAAGACGTAACTCATGCGTATGGGGATATATTGATTAGCCTCTATGACATTCTAAATCTGAGCTGCAGCCTTCAATATTTGAGGAGTCAAAACATTTACTTTGCTATTCTGTCCCTATTAATTGAACCTTTCACTTTCTGAAAATAAATGTTTAAACCCAGGCAGCTTTTAGGGAAGCACTTCTGTTGTTGGATTACGCAATAGACAAGTAGACAGCAGCTTACATTCTTCTGCATCGGTTGAGGCTCTGTCTGGGTGGAAAGGTCACTTTTGAAAGTGTCATGCTTAGATTCATTAGGATGTCTAATATTTATAAATTTGCAAGCAGCGATCGTTTCGTTGCAAATAAAACACTATGCCTATTCCTCTGTCCATTCTTCCCTGAAACTTCGATTTTCATCATCCACTTTTCTTTTGAGACTTTTTCAGAGCAACATGTTTCTCTTGATTGCACACTGTTTTTCCCCAATCAACGCACAAAGGGATATAAAAAACACATTTAGTAGACATTGGTGATTTTATCAGTGTAATCCGATAGAAGATATTACTAACCAGATGTGATAAAAATTGTTTAATTTGTAGCGTAGGCCTATGAATTTGGCTGCTATTATGTTCTGTTCTGCTGACTATGGGCTGAGAAAAAAATTGGCCCAAGGCCAAACCTGTTGCCGACCCCTGCAGTACACTATTCTAGTTTAGCAGGTATAGAAGGGGGAGGCAATTTTATGTCTCGCCTCAGATGGCAGAACATCCATGGCTGGGCCTGTTAGGCCCATACATTTTTGGGATGCACCCACGTGCACACATAGGAGGTTCCATACCGGAAAGAAATTAAATCTACTTTCACCCCTGACATTACTTTTCTTTACTGTGCTCTACAGGTACTGAACTCTACTCTACTGTGATGCCCAAACGTGGGAAACATAGACATCTATGGTCTTGTTTGGAGACGGAGCTCATGGGAATAATAGCCAGTGTGTAGAATAATAGCCCAAAATGCAAAGGAGGATATTACATTTGTCTACCTTTTCAGGATACATCACCATGAAGAGAATGCCATTTCCAGTTTGGCATGTCTTTCGTGATGCGATTCACAGCAGCACTGACAGATGTGTTGACATGACAACTGAGTTTTGAACGACCCTTCCCCCCCTTTTGTTCCATGCTGGCTGAAGACCTAGCTAGCCAGCAACTAGCTAACACCAGACATAGATGAAAGGGGAAACATATAAGTATCTTTGCCATAGATGAATAGTATAAACTTCAATTATATTTACTGACACCCTACAGTCAAATTTTTGTACCAGTAGAGTAGCTATCTAGCTGTACTGAACAAGCATATAAATGCAACAATTTCAAAGGTTTTACTGAGTTACAGTTCATGTAAGGAAATCAGTCAATTGAAATATATTAAATAGGCCCTAATCTATTGATTTCACGACTGCGCAAGGGTGCAGCCATGGGTGTGCTTGGGAGGGCGTAGGCCCACTCACTTGTCAGCCAGGCCTAGCCAATCATAATGAGTTATTCCCCACAAAAGGGCTTTATTCCAGACCGAAATACTCCTCAGCAGGACCCCCCACCCTCCCCTCAGACGATCCCCTGATTTGGAGGTCCTGGGCTGGCGTGGTTACGCATGGTCTGCGGTTGTGAGGCTGGTTGGACATATTGCCAAATTCTCTAAAATGACGTTGGAGGCAGCTTATGGTAGAGAAATGAACATTCAATTCTCTGGCAACAGCTCTGGTGGACATTCCTGCACTCAGCATGCCAATTGCATGCTCCCTCAAAACTTGCAGACATCTGTGGTATTGTGTTGTGTGACAAAACTACATATATTAAAGTGGCTTTTTATTGTCCCCATCACATGGTGTACCTGTGTAATGACCGAGCTGTTTAATAAGCTTCTTGATACAGTGAGGGAAAAAAGTATTTGATCCCCTACTGATTTTGTACGTTTGCCCACTGACAAAGAAATGATCAGTCTATAATTTTAATGGTAGGATTATTTGAACAGTGAGAGACAGAATAACAACAAAAAATCCAGAAAAATGCATGTGAAAAATGTTATAAATTGATTTGCATTTTAATGGAGGGAAATAAGTATTTGACCCCTCTGCAAAACATGACTTTGTACTTGGTGGCAAAACCCTTGTTGGCAATCACAGAGGTCAGACGTTTCTTGTAGTTGGCCACCAGGTTTGCACACATCTCAGGAGGGATTTTGTCCCACTCCTCTTTGCAGATCTTCTCCAAGTCATTAAGGTTTCGAGGCTGACATTTGGCAACTCGAACCTTCAGCTCCCTCCACAGATTTTCTATGGGATTAAGGTCTGGAGACTGGCTAGGCCACTCCAGGACCTTAATGTGCTTCTTCTTGAGCCACTCCTTTGTCGCCTTGGCCGTGTGTTTTGGGTCATTGTCATGCTGGAATACCCATCCACNTGCTTTCTTGAGCAGGGGGACCTTGCGGGCGCTGCAGGATTTCAGTCCTTCACGGCGTAGTGTGTTAACAATTGTTTTCTTGGTGACTATGGTCCCAGCTGCCTTGAGATCATTGACAAGATCCTCCCGTGTAGTTCTGGGCTGATTCCTCACCGTTCTCATGATCATTGCAACTCCACGAGGTGAGATCTTGCATGGAGCCCCAGGCCGAGGGAGATTGACAGTTCTTTTGTGTTTCTTCCATTTGCGAATAATCGCACCAACTGTTGTCAACTTCTTGCCAAGCTGCTTGGCGATGGTCTTGTAGCCCATTCCAGCCTTGTGTAGGTCTACAATCTTGTCCCTGACATCCTTGGAGAGCTCTTTGGTCTTGGCCATGGTGGAGAGTTTAGAATCTGATTGATTGCTTCTGTGGACAGGTGTCTTTTATACAGGTAACAAACTGAGATTAGGAGCACTCCCTTTAAGAGTGTGATCCTAATCTCAGCTCGTTACCTGTATAAAAGACACCTGGGAGCCAGAAATCTTCCTGATTGAGAGGGGGTCAAATACTTATTTCCCTCATTTAAAATGTAAATCATTTTATAAAATTTTTCACATGCATTTTTCTGGATTTCTTTGTTGTTATTCTGTCTCTCACCGTTCAAATAAACCTACCATTAAAATTATAGACTGATAATTTCTTTGTCAGTGGGCAAATGTACAAAATCAGCAGGGGATCAAATACTTTTTTCCCTCACTGTATGCCACACCTGTCAGATGGATGGATTATCTTGGCAAAGAAGAAATGCTTACCAATTGTGATGTAAACAAATTTGTGCACAAAATTTGAAAGAAATAAGCTCTTTATGAGTATGGAACATTTCTGCGATTTTAATTTCAGTTCATTAAACATGGGACCAACACTTTACATGTAGCGTTTATATTTTTGTTCAGTGTATATAAACCATGTCATGCCCTTATTTGGTGGGAAAAAATGAATGGTGGGAAAACGATTGGAACCATTTCCCTGTTTAACCGCAAAGTTTTATGGGTATTATGACACCTCCGCTGTGGTCCTCTATTGTCCCTCTAACCACAATGACATCCTTGCAAATGCAATCGAAAATCACATCAAACACTTAGCATTAAAACAGTATCTTGCTTTTCAAACTCACCTCAATGTGATTGATCAGTTTGAACAAGGAAGTTTAATTACAGGTTGAAACTGGATGTTGTTTCAAAGCCTAATACAACAAAATGGACAGCGCCTTCTAAGGTGATTAAATCAAAACACCCAATATTAGTGTATGCATAGGCATATATATGAGCCCAAACCTGGAAAAAAAACCTGAATTAAATAATGATTGTGCATAGCCTACCGCATATTACTCATGGCAGAAAAACTGATTTAAGATGTCTTTGGTCCATAATTGGTCTAGCCTATACAAATTCTAGTAATCTCCTTTGCGTGGACTGTATTATTATGCATACTGGATGGCTTGGGGGTAGAAGCTGTTAAGGAGCCTTTTGGACCTAGACTTAGCACTGCGGTACCGCTTGCCGTGCTGTAGCAGAGAGAACAGTCTATGACTTGGGTGACTGGGCCTTTCTCTGACACCTCCTAGTATATAGGTCCTGGATGGCAGGAAGCTTGACCCCAGTGACGTACTGGGCCGTATGCACTACCCTCTGCAGCGCCTTACGGTCGGATGCCGAGCAGTTGCCATACCAGGCGGTGATGGTGCAGCTGTGGAACCTTTTGACCCATGCCAAATCTTTTCAGTCTCCTGAGGGGGAAAAGGTGTTGTCGTGCCCTCTTTACGACTGTCTTGGTGTGTTTGGACCATGATAGTTTGTTGGTGATGTGGACACCAAGGAACTTAGAACTATCGACCCGCTCCACTACAGCCCAGTCAATGTGAATGGGGGCGTGTTTGGCCCTCCTTTTCCTGTAGTCCACGATCAGCTCCTTTGTCTTGCTCACGTTGAGGGAGAGTTTGTTGTCCTGGCACCACACTGCCAGGTCTCTGACCTCCTCCCTATAGGCTGTCTCATTGTTGTCGGTGATCAGGCCTACCACTGTTGTGTCGTCAAACTTAATGATGGTGTTGGAGTCGTGCTTGGCCACGCAGTCGTGGGTGAACAGGGAGTACAGGAGGGGACAAAGCACGCACCCCTGAGAGGCCCCCGTGTTGAGGATCAACGTGGCAGTTGTGTTGTTGCCTACCCTTACCACTTGGGGGCAGCCTGTCAGGAAGTCCAGGATCGAGTTGCAGAGGGAGGTGTTTAGTCCCAGGGTCCTTAGCTTAGTGATGAGCTTTGTGGGCACTATGGTGTTGAACGCTGAGCTGTAGTCAATGAACAGCATTCTCACATAGGTGTTCCTTTTGTCCAGGTGGGAAAGGGCAGTGTGGAGTGCAGTTGAGATTGTGTCATATGCGGATTGGTTCGGGCTGTATGCGAATTGGAGTGGGTCTAGGGTTTCCGGGATGATGGTGTTGACATGAGCCATGACAAGCCTTTCAAAGCACTTCATGGCTACCGACGTGAGTGCTACGGGGCGGTAGCCATATAGGCAGGTTACCTTCACTTTCTTGAGCACAGGGACCATGGTTGTCTGCTTAAAACACTATCGATGTTTCTGAACAGATTTCACTTTGTTTCCCAAATGAAGCACTGGGTAACTGCAGTGAAAATGCATGGAGTGAAATAAGGAGTGAATTAACCGGAGTAGCCTACCCGGCAGGATTGAGAAACGAACCAGCTTGAAAAACAAACCAGCTTGAAAAATGACCCAGCGGGAAAGCGGCCTCCATTCACTTTGAGGGCATAGGGATGACGTCTTTTTTTGCCTGCCCCTGTACCTGCCCATTTGAATATGGAACATTTGAAATCCAAATCTAATTTTACTTATTAGTAAACACAATATTACATTGATGGGATCACTTGATGAGTGAACAGCTTGTGCAGCCAGAGGCAAGGAACAGAGCGCAAGCTTTTTTGCGACTTATAGCCTATAGTCGCATCATGCAGCCCATTATGTTTTGATTTCTAAGACATTCTAAGGTTTGTATAATTCATGACAAAAGTGACTAACTCTACATCTAGCATATAGGACCTGTTTCAAATGATCACCTTTACATTTAATATGCTCACTCGTTCCGGAATGGGAAACATATCCTTTCTATTTTATTCAGCCAAGGTCAGTTATATTCTTCTTACTATAAAATCATATAATATGAAATAATGGCATGGGACTTATAAGCATATCTTGTCTGCTAAATGAACAAGCCTACAGGCTATGGCATGGCGCATAGCCAGATAACATACAGTAGGCCAACTCATATTCTGTTCTTCTGAAATACATTTTCTTTATATCATAATATTTCTTTAGACCTGCCTAAAATAAATCATGGATTTATTGTGATGGTTTGTATTAAATTGACTTCTTAAAATGTAGATGTTCCAAAGGCACGCATCAGTGGCTTGTATGCGACTTGTATGCGTGGAGACCTGGAGATACTAAATGTGTTTACAGTGCATTCGGAAAGTATTCAGACCCCTTGACCTTTTCCCAATTTTTTTATGTTCCAGCCTTATTCGAAAATTTATTAAATAAAGAAAAAATCCTCAATCTACACACAATACCCCATAATGACAAATAATGCAAATGTATTAAACATAAAAAACATAAATACCTTATTTACATAAGTATTCAGACCTTTTGCTATGAGACTTTGACATTGAGCTCAGGTGCATCCTGTTTCCATTGATCATCCTTGAGATGTTTCTACAACTTTATTGTAGTCCACCTGTTGTAAATTCAATTGATTGGACATGATTTGGAAAGCCACACATCTGTCTATATAATGTCGGAGCAAAAACCATGCCATGAGGTCAAAGGAATTGTTCGTAGAGCTCAGAGACAGGATTGTGTCGAGGCACAGATCTGGGGAAGGGTACCCAAAAATTTCTGCAGCATTGAAGGTGCCCAAGAACACAGTTGCCTCCATCATTCTTAAATGGAAGAAGTTTGGAACCACCAAGACTCTTCCTAGAGCTGGCTGCCTGGCCAAACTGAGCAATTAGGGGAGAAGGCTCTTGGTCAGGGAGGTGACCAAGAACCCGATGGTAACTCTTACAGAGCTCCGAAGTTCCTCTGTGGAGATGGGAGAACCTTCCAGAAGAACAAACATCTCTGCAGCACTCCACCAATCATGACTTTATGGTAGAGTAGCCAGATGGAAGCCACTCCTCAGTAAAAAGGCACATGACAGCCCACTTGGAGTTTGCCAAAAAGTACATAAAGGACTCTCATACCATGAGAAACAAGATTCTCTGGTCTGATGAAACCAAGATGGAACTCTATAGAATGCCAATTGTCACTTCTGGATGAAACCTTGCACCATCCCTATGGTGAAGCATTTGTGGCAGCATCATGCTGTGGAGGTGTTTTTTAGCGGCAGGGATTGGGAGACTAGTCAGGATGAAGGGAAAGATGAACGGAGCAAAGTACAGAGAGATCCTTGATGAAAACCTGCTCCAGAGAGCTCAGGACCTCAGACTGGGGCAAAGGTTCACCTTCCAACAGGACATCAACCCTAAGCACACAGCCAAGACATTGCAGGAGTAGCTTCGGGACACGACTCTGAATGTCCTTGAGTGGCCCAGCCAGAGCCCGGACTTGAACCCTATTGAACATTTCTGGAGAGACCTGAAAATAGCTGTGCAGCGACGCTCCCCATCCAACCTGACAGAGCTTTAGAGGATCTGCAGAGAAGAATGGGAGAAACTCCCCAAATACTGGTGTGCCAAACTTGTAGTGTCATACCCAACAAGACTCGAGGCTGTGATCACTGCCAAAGGTGCTTCAACAAAGTACTGAGTAAAGGGTCTGAATACTTATGTAAATGTGATATTTCCCGTTTTTATACATTTGTAAACTTTTCTTTTTTTTTGTCATTATGGGTATTGTGTGCAGATTGATGAGGGAATAAACCAAAAAATATATATTTTAGAATAAGGCTGTAACGTAACAAAATGTGGCAAAATGTTAGGGGCCTGAATACTTTCCGAATGCACTTGATATTAATTAACGGTCAATTCATGTGAGACGCGCAGACTTTTGCATGACAATCACCGGCTTACGAAATGTCGTGACCGCCACAGCGCTTGTGATGCCACCCTATCCCCTTAATAATCCTGCCACCTGAATGCAGGGCTGAATTTAGGGCTCCCGAGTGGCGCATCAGTCTGAGGCACTGCATCTCAGTATAAGAGGCATCACTGCAGTCCTTTGTACGAATTCAGGCTGTATCACATCCAGCCGTGATAGGGAGTCCCATAGTGCGGCGCACAATTGGCCCAACGTCGTCCGGGTTTGGTCGGGGTAGGTCGTCATTATAAAGAAGAATTTGTTCTTAACTGACTTGCCTAGTTCAAGAAAGATTAAATAAAAAATGTAATGCAAGTGTTTGACATAGGGGAGAGACCAGTAACTTTATAATCTTTATAAACTTTAGCAATGTAGAAGCAACAGTTATTATTTGTAGAAGCAACAGTTATTATTTGTAGAAGCAACAGTTATTATTTGTAGAAGCAACAGTTATTATTTGTAGAAACAACAGTTATTATTTGTAGAAGCAACAGTTATTTTTCATTCTTTGGTCATCATACTTTCATTCAAATATCATACAATTTCATGAAAAACATGATTTTGACTGATCATTACCTTTGAAAATCACATCATATTTAGTAGCCACCGCTGCTTAAGGAATATAAGGGAAACACTCAGGACCCATATGGTCATTCTGTTCACTTACTGTAGTTCAATAACCAAAAGAGATTTGTTCAAACTCAAGTGTCATATCATAGCTGACACCCCAGACATCTGTAAATCTTAATTCGGAGTAGATATATAACAGCGTTTTTTGAAAACGTGGTCACATAAAAAACTGAGGCAGATTTTACGTTCATTCTGTTACCAAACTGATTATGCACTGTTCCTCAAGTAAATGTGTTCTACAAAAATGTTGAGTGGCAATTGCTAAAAGTAGACTTATAGGTGTATGGTTTGTTAAACTTTGCAATCAATGGTTTTGGCTTGGCATACATTTTAAAGTGAAAAAGTGAGTCTCAGCGTCACTTTGTTATTGTAGAATTGGCCCTCAGTGATGAACAGTGTGTGTCTAAGACAGAGGTCATGAAGAGTGCTGCTGCGACATTGTGGTAGTCTGCACTAGGCAGTGTCTGGGCGGTGGGCAGAGAAGTGGGTTAGGGGAAAGGGTCAAGGTAAGGAGGGGTGATGGGGTAGGGATAACAGGGACTGCTTTGTTGTCCATGGCTCAATACGTGGAATGAACAGAGGAATGTGGTCACAGACCTGTGCTCTGAATCCCTTCTGTAGTTCATACTGCCCTCTCAATTCACTGATTTCAAAGTTTCTTTTCTGGAGCCTGACCAAATTTCAAGTTTTTGTTCTCCTACTCTACGCTCAGCACCAACATTTTCAGAGAAAATGCTAAATGCTGTTTGTTTACAAATATAGAACACTCACATCCTTTACAGAACACAATGGCAAACATACTGTACATATGCTCGTGTCGGATTATGTGTCACTCAATTGCAAAGGGGTCTTAAATTCGGGAAGCGGGTCCTTAGTTTTGGCAGAATTGGGGGCTTTGGCCTGCAGCAATTGAGCCATGTGCTTTTAAACACAGTGAATGTAATCAGGTAATCAGGTTTGCGCTTATGAAAGTATACACTTTGAAAAAATGTGCAGGGTTCTTTGGTACAGGGTTCTTTGGTTTGTCCCCATATGGGAACCCTTTTTGGTGCTGGGTAAAACCCTCTGCAGAGGGTTCTATCTAGAACCCTCTATGTAGGGTACTTCAAAGAACCCTGTGTATATGGTTCTACCTGGAACTCTCTGGAGGATTTTACAAGGAACCATTTTATCTTTGGAGGGTTCTTCCTAGAACCTCAATCATCTAAACTGGAACAATCATCTCAGTAACAGGTGCAATAAATCCAACTATTGTACTAACAGATTGGAATAGTTTAGAAAACTGTATGTTATTTGTCTTTGTGTAACATAAAATGTATCAAACTATTGTATTCTGAAAATCTCCCTGCATTAGAGAATGCTGGGAAATATGTAGAACCCTTTATCTCTCCTGAAGAATTATTCTTGCCTTTCAAAGAGTCATCAAAAAAGGGTTCTTCTGATCTAAACGGTTCTTGGTAGAACCATTTTCAAACCCTTTTTTCTAAGAGTGTATGGTGCTGCAACTGGTGAAACAACTCACCAACCACTCAAATTCAGCCTTCATCATCATAGGTCTTGCCTGTTGGAATTGTTATTTCCTTCTCAATTACCACCCTTGATTTCTCCATCCATGGAAGCAATGAAGAGGGATTAGGCTGACTCTAAACGAGGGAAGATAAATAGTTGGCCCGTAAAATCACATGGCTCGCTTTCCCAGACATTTGCTGGGCCTTCGCTGGTACAGTTGGCAATGAAGCTTTTAGGTCTGAGGGCGCATGAGTACCCATGGGACACTAGTTGCTAGTCCCCTAATTAGGCTTGTTTTCCTGTAGTTAAACAAATCAGTGGTGTCTGAGTGTAATTTGGAAAATGTGAGCAGAATGCGAACTCCTCTATAAGTCATTAATACAGTGAGGGAAAAAAGTATTTGATCCCCTGCTGAACCTTAATGACTTGGAGAAGATCTGCAAAGAGGAGTGGGACAAAATCCCTCCTGAGATGTGTGCTAACCTGGTGGCCAACTGCAAGAAACATCTGATCTCTGTGATTGCCAACAAGGGTTTTGCCTCCAAGTACTGAGTCATGTTTTGCAGAGGGGTAAAATACTTATTTCCCTCATTAAAATGCAATTCCATTTATAACATTTTTCACATGCGTTTTTTTTTGTTATTCTGTCTCTCACTGTTCAAATAAACCTACCATTAAAATTATAGACTGATCATTTCTTTGTCAGTGGGCAAACATACAAAATCAGCAGGGGATCAAATACTTTTTTCCCTCACTGTAGACTCAAGCTCAAGAGTCTTAATGATAGCATAGACCAAGAATGGTTGTTATCAGCCCTAAACTATACTACAGGGAAGTGAGTGAGCTGCTATGTTTGAGTGAAGTATTAGGAGGTGTCCTCAACTTATTGTAGGTTTGTGTGGTACAAATGAATTCATATAAAGGAGAAGTGGCAGTGTGCCTACTGTACATATTTCATTGTAATCAGCTAACAGCCTAAAGATAATTATAGATGTAGTGATCCAATGTAGTGATGTTGTGTTGCATCCCTTTTCTCTTTAGTAGTTTACACAGTTAGCACCGGTGTATGTGATTATCTGTATGTATGCTATTATCTTTATGTTTGCATGTTATAAGGCATAGGTGTGAGTTAGGTTGTTACAGGTGTAAATTAAGTCAGTGTGTGTGTTTGTTTTGGGGTTGGCTTCCAACCTCCTTTCATTAGAGCACACTGGCTGTGATGTCAGTCAGACTAACACACGCTGCTGTAAGCAACACAGAACAGACATTGGCTCTGGCTGAGATTCCTAGGAGTGATAACGAGCAAGCAGGAAAACAAAACCCACATGTCAAAGCCCAAGCAGGAGACTGTGTAAAAGACATACTTTGATCCAGATGAGCGTGTATTGGAACAAGCTTTGCAAAGAATGTGCTCTTGGTTCACTTATGGCTCTTTTGTGTATTTTTGCAATAACATAGGCCTGTACTAGCCTAACTAGGCTAGTACAGTACTACGTAAGGAGATTGCTACACTATGTACCTTCTTGGACTAGTTAGGTACAGTGGCATTCAGCTAACATGGTTTAATGTAGAAGTATTCTGCTCATAGTGAAGTACTGTATCACAGGTAAGTCAATGCCATTGATCGATACAACACACACACACACTGCTCTTACTACCACTCTCATCAATCAGAGACCGACAGCACAAACCAATGCTTCCTTTCATCCCTCAGGTGGGAATTAATCAGAGCAGAGGGAAGGAAGGATTCAGGACAAAGGGGGATTCCAGGGATATATAGGGGGTTGAGGGAGAGACTCACAACCGTGAGGTAGCCCATAGGAAAAGGGAAAGGGGGGTACCTAGTCAGTTGTACAACTGAATGCATTCATCTGAAATGAAGAAGGGGAATCTGGAAGTTTGTGAACTTCTTTTACCATATAGAAAATGATAGGTAGAAGTAGTAGTTGTAAAAAATAGAAAACCGTCACAAGTTTTATCAATGGAACCTTGCTCGACACTTACGGTTGCTGCCTTTGAACTTGCCGGTGCAAAAATGTTAATGACGTTCTTTAATGTGTTGATTGTAATTCATTCATTTCGCCCTACAGAGGAAACCAAATAAAGGAACCACCTTTGGCCTACATACCTGTGTGTTTTCAAGTGTAATCAAGGTAGTGTTCTTTAGATTTGGCTGAGGGCTATAGCTGGCAGCAAACTAATGCTTAAGATTTACAATCAGTGTGCATCTACTAAATAAACCAGACTGCTCTGTTCTGGCCGTCCACTTGATAAGTAGGCTCATTTATATCTCCCACTGTGCCTGAAAGGTTAGATTATGGGATACTTTAATCACCAAATATATGTTTGTTAGATGTTTTCATACCACATACCACTTTCATACTAACTAGTGTGCAGAACAGATAGTAACATTTGAAGGGTACCTTTGTAAGGACTTCACAATCTATAACAAATCAAACCCTCCCAAATTGAACCTTCCTAGACAATTGTGTCATCTATCATTGTCTATGGGATGTACAAGACACCCTCAATGAAAACCATACAGTAGGAGTCAGGCGCAGAAATGTGCCATTGGTGAAAGTGTTCAAAGTGTCTTTGGCCCTTCCCATTAACCCCTATCTACTCCCATAGCTGTATGCTATCATTCAACATTGCAGCTGTGTTTTGTTCCCTGAGGAATGCTGCATTATTTTTAGATCTCTTCAGCCTCACCCCAACACTACGCACACAAACAAACATGCACGCAAGCACACACACACACACACCTTTCGCTGTGTGGCTCAGCAAGATGGGACAGAACTTACTGATCTTTTTGGCTTCTTTGGCTCAGTTGTTTTCTTGCCTGTCTACTGTCATAACACAATTAAGCTGAGGTTGCCTGACTAATATATCTGCCATGCGTCAAACATTGGTGCAAACATATATTGGTTGTTGCTGATCCGAGTTACCACCATCAGACAATTTACACTATAAAAAGTTGGACAACGCTGTTGTTCATCTGAATTGCTTTTACTGATTGGAATGATAGAAAATTGTGTCTGACTACTCTGAATGTGATTTTTTGAATTGAATGAAAGCTTCTAAATTTCTTTCAAAACCTTGCACATTGAATAGCAGTGGGGGCAACGTAGCAGCAGCAGCCAATAAGAATAGTTGGAGGCGTGGCTTTTTTGGTGCGTGGCTTTCAGGTTGTTCTTTTTGCCCACCTGTGAGAGTAATTGTCATTCCAGTTAATCTGGTCTATTGCATTTGTAATTTAATTGTGAAAAAATAGGTTGCAACTTGAAATATAGGTTTGTTACAGTTGGCATTGAATCATATACTGTATTTGGTTTCAACCAATGTTATTTTTCAATTGAGGAAACCTTTCTTATTTACTTGTCTCCAGTTGTAACCACCATTTTGAAAACTAGGCTTTTTATTGTTATGTATTACTGCACTGTTGGAGCTAGAAACATTCCACTGCACCTGCGAATGACATCTGCAAAATATGTGTACATGAACAATACAATTTGATTTGATTTCAGTTTAATGAATTTTTTTAAGTTGATCCAAAGAGTAATTTTTTACAGTGTAAAAAGTGACAATAACCAACATGTTGATACAGCACTGCAGTAAGCAAAGAAGAGGGAGAAAATGGAAGGCTTACTAACCCCGCCTCCCACCTCCACCTTGTGTGTAGGGCTTAGTGCTTCCATAGAATGCTGGTGTTGTGTAATACCACCAAACACCTTGATCTCATGGAGGGCACATCTTTCAAAAGAGAGGGAAATCAAAACGGGTTTCGCAATATCTGGACTAGGAGAAAAGTCGGGTGGATTTGTGAGCTTACAGATCCTTTTGAAGCATTGACGTGAATGGATTTGGTACCCTTGCCTGGAACATAGAATCAAGGAGCTGCTAAAGTTTGAAGACAGTGGGTAGAAAGGGGCAGAAATACAAGCTGTGTTGAGTGATCAACACATGAATGACTAACCTATGGGTAAACACTGGTTGAATCAACTTTTTTCCCCACATCATTTCAACAAAAAAATTTAATGTGATGACGTTGATTCCAACATGGAAAACTGATAGGATTTGCAAAAAGTAATCAATGTATGGGAATTTTGACTTTTTTTCCACCCAACTTTTTTTTTGATTTCATGTTGAATTCACGTTAGTTGACAACTCAACCAAATTGAATTAAGAAACTAGATGTTGAACTGACGTCTGTGTCCAGTGGGTAGTTGGTTGTGCCCATAATGCATATTGGTGAAGTAAAGTTATGTGAAGATGAGTGATGATGGCATGGAATTTTAAGGCAGAAAGACCATGATTTATTTCATGCAACTAGAGGTCAATGATTTTAACCACCTTTAAAGGGACAGTTCATCTACATTATTATTTATTATTTTTTTCCCCTTACTAGCTAGGACTTTGCTGATAGCTACTTTATTAAGGAAAAATGTACTTACTATGACTGTGATATGTGGTTGTAGATATCTTAAACTGAATGCACTCTAAGTCGCTCTGGAGAAGAGCATCTGCTAAATGACTAAAATGTAAAATAAATGTGCCTCATCTTATGGAAACCCAAAGTAGTCAATGAACCTGAAAGAGAGTCAACAGGGGGTTGTTTACTTTGCTACTGCTTAGTATTAGCTCTGGGGGGATTTAGACAGAATATCTGGAGCACTCAAACATACACAGATCTGGGTAAACTACCTGTTTAAAAAGCCCTCCTCTCCATCTCAAGCCATAAAACCACTCTTTGACCCCTGCTCTATCAATTCCCACCAAATTGACCTTCTGCTGGCAGGGGGTTCCCCAAATTCTGTAATTACCTGATAAGGTATGTGGCGAAGTGAAAGTTACCTTACCCACCATCCCGTGCTGCATTCCAGCAGGCTCTTGGCTGTGGGGGAAACAGAGTGTCCTCTGTGCTGTGTCTCTGGGGCAGCCTCGTCTCCCTCATCTCTCTCTTACCTGCCAGCACTGACCCGCCTAGGCCCCAAACAGACCCTGCTCTGTCAATTTTTATTGTGGAAATGTGCCCACTCAAATTTATGCCTGACCTGGGAATGAGTTTATATGTATGCATGTGTAGTTTACTCTCCTTAGTTTACCTCTGTGCCTATACACACACACTTAGTCTTTCAACTATGCCCAGTCATAATTTCTGTATTAATTTCCTAGTGTTAGTACCTAACCTTTAAAATACACATATCCCCATTTTATTCAACAGATGTATTAAACTTTTTTTTTCTCTCATAAGGATAGCAAAACTTACCATGTTGGATAAAGTCCATTTAGCACAGATTGCTCTTATTCTAGAGCTGACCTAATGTACTGTATGATTGGGTGGTTTTTAGACAGTCAATCAAAATGTGTAGCCACTGTAGAAAACCTGTTGCAAGAGAGAAAACAAGAGGATGATTGCCATGTGGGCTTATCTTTGTTCCCTGCATTTTATTTATATTTAACTAGGCAAGTCAGTTAAGAACAAATTCTTATTTACAATGACAGCCTACCCCGGCCAAACCCTAACCCAGACGACATTGGGTCAATTGTGTGCCACCCTATGGGACTCCCAATCACAGCCGGTTGTATACAGCCTGGAATCAAACCAGGGTCTGTAGTGACGCCTCTAGCACTGAGATGCAGTGCCTTAGACTGCTGCACCAGTCGAGAGCCATGCATCTCTTTTGTGAGGCATGTTTCAATGTCAGATTAAGATCCGACACATCGTTATGCTTTTTTTTTAGCTGCATCTGTTGAAAACATGTGTCTGTGTTGGGGAAATCCATTTGAATTCTATCGCCCTTTGACAGCATCCATTTTGATTTAAACAAAACGTTCCCTACATGTTTGCCAATGAAAGAAGTGGTCAGAAAGTGACTTTTTGAACCTGAATGCCAAAGCATTCATGATATAAGGGTGCTCAAAGTTGACCCATTTTGCCTACCCCACCATACTATGAGACACCCATGTCTTCATCACTGGAAAAGTAAAATGGTTGAGATTGATATAATTTAAAAGCTGACAAACAGTGTTGTCAAACTGTTTTATTATTTCTTCAAAGGGTTTAAAAAAATGTACGTGATTTTCCTTTAAAGTCAATTATCTATAAACGCGTAAACTCAAAAAAAATTCATATTCACATTTATTGTAGTTTAGACCCTATTTCACATCATCAGAGTTTTTTTGTGTTGTGCCTGCCATCGGCCGAGACACAACACTCTTGAGTACAGGGTGGGTGTCATTTCAATCATTGAAATATCATTTATAGAATGGACCTATCCCTTCAGAACACTGCAATTTAGGTGGTAGACCATATAATTTTTTATTGAACAGACATTTTAACTTCTAATTACTACCACAAAGATGACCGCCGATCCACCTACCGTCTGTCAGAGTTCTCTGTGATGCCGGTAAGGCAGAGTCAGGCGCAGGACAACGAATATGAGTTTTCAAATGCTTTACTCAATAATTTCCAATATACGTGGTGGTGGTGGTGGTGGTGGTGGTGGTGGTGGTGGTGGTGGTGGTGGTGGTGGTGGTGAACCAACCACTCGAAAACACAGAACAAAGAAACACAAATAATCACTCACAAAAACATGAGGGGAACAGAGGGTTAAATAAGGAACATGTAATTATGGGATAGAAACCAGGTGTGTATAATGAAGACAAAAAAAAAAATTAAAAGTAGATCGGCGGTAGCTAGAAGGCCGGTGACTTTGACTGCCGAAAGCCACCCGAGCAAGGAGAGGGACCAACTTCGGCTGAAGTCGTGACACTGTCGAATGTCAACTTAAATGGTAATTTTCTCTTCTATTATCTACTGTATATTTCTATGATTTCAGTAGGTTTCCTGTGGAGGATTGACAGTTTTGTTTAAAACAATGGATATTCCCATTCAAGTCAACATTCTCTGATGTGTGGACCTCCAACCATCTTTGTGGTACCATTTGAAAGTTGACATTTCAATTGTATTTCCATTTTAGTACATTTTTCAGCCAAAACATGACACACCCTGTATTCAAGAGCATGTTGTCTCAACCGATTGTGAGCACAACACAAAAACCTTAGATGAGCTACATCATATGCGAATATGAATTTATGCGTTTTTACATAATTGACGTTAAAGTTGAAAACATTTAACATGTATTTTCCAGAAATTATAAAATAGTTTGACAACCCTATTTGTAAGCTTTTAAATGATATCAATCTCAACCGTTTATCTTTTCCAGTGATGAAGACATGGATGTCTCATGGTATGGTGGGGTAAGGAAAATGGGCCAATTTTGAGCCCCCTTTATCTCTTGAATATTTTGGCATTCAGGTCCAAAAAGTCACTCTGAGCATTTCTACAATGGGCAAATATGTATGGAGTTGTAAAAAAGTGATGGAGTTCAAATGGATTTACCCTTTTGTGTTTTTATTTTATTTTTATTTAACCTGGCAAGTCAGTTAAGAACAAATTCTTATTCACAATGATGGCCTAGGAACAGTGGGTTAATGCCTTGTTCAGGGGCAGAACAACATATTTTAACCTTGTCAATTCGGGGATTCATTCTAGCAACCTTTCGGTTCCTGGCCCAACGCTCTAACCACTAGGCTACCTGCCGTGTCCAGTGGGAGCAGTACATGTATTTGGTTGGCCTCTGTACCTGTCCCATGACAGTAGAGAATCAGACAGTGTGCAACATTATTGTTTACAACCCATCAGCACATGGACCTAGAATAGCAAGAGGGATAGGAAGCAAGTGGTTTGATTAAGTTGGTTGGTTCCGTGTGGGTTGAGAATAGGGTGGTTGTGTCTTGGTCAAGGTTGGTTATGGTTATGGTTGGGGTTTAGGTTTAGGTGGTTAACCTGAATGTGTGAGCACCCTGTGGTTGTGTGGTAACTCTAGAACCTACGTGAAGAGGGGATGAGATGGAGAATGAGGTCACAAGCTGGTGAGAATGGACACACATCACATACATTTGTGGAGTCATTTGATTTAGGCTCCCTGCCCGTCTTACGTACAGAATGGACAACTAAAGACTCTTAAGGTGTTCCTTGATTTGATTTCAAGCTAATTCTGTTTGGGAAACACCAGTCCGTTCTACAATGTGTCATTGTATTTCACTGTCATACCAGACTTGGAAAAATACAGTAATACTAGCCATTTAATATGCACCCATCAAACAATATGCCATGGTAAGCCGTCTCTGACTTTAGATTGCAGAGGAGAAAAAGCTATCGACTAATGTTGCATGCAAGAAAGCAATGTTTAGCCTTCTTATAGGGAACACTAAGTGCTAGGAAGGGTAGCACAAAGGACTGTAAGAGTCACAGAGTTGACTCTTACAGTGAGGGAAGATGTGCGTGAGTAGCATCCAATTTACAGGAAATAGACGCCCTCTCACTAAGGTTTAAGAGTTGCTTCCAATAAATGATAAGCTAATTAATGGCTGTTACGAATTTGACAGATGTTAGGCCATCTATAACTGTTAACAATGTTAGTTTAGTCAACTCTGTGACTGTTTGAGTAAATTAATGGTTTGGGTTCAAAAGATGTGTGAATGAGATGGACGGATTTCTTTTTTAGAAACAGGCTTTCAAGACATTACAGATTCAGCAATGCAAAACGTCGCCCACAAAGACTCTGGCATGGACAGCTGTTAAGACACAACGGATGTTAATACAGTCACTTAGAGTGGCTTTAATTTGGTTGGCAACGTTTTGAGGATGGAATGACACTGGGAATGATAGATTAAAGGCAAGGGGTAACTGTATTTCCCAGAGTCACGGTTGCCGCCCCCTTTATGGGAATGTAAAAGGGAGGCCTAACTTAAACACCTCTACTCTGAAGCTTGTGGCATGAGAGACACATAATGCACCCCTCTTTACCCAATTTCCATCCAGCTCCATCTCTTTGTGGGCCTGATGAATGTAGCCTTTATTCTACAGTTTTGTTGACATTTCTCTGCTGTGGGGATTTTCTTGTCTTCTTTCTTAATACTTGGCAAGGCAACATGGTGTTCGCTCTTGGCAACCCAGAACTCCTACAAAGTCCCTCTCTGCCGCTTTTGTAGTGGATCAAAACCCATCAGGGAGATGGACAGGGACCCGAGCTCTCCTAGGGTGCTTCACATTCTCCTTATAGCCTCCAATATGGCTTTTGTCGATCAGACTGGTCACTCTCTTGTCTTGAGGTCTCTTTGGGTTCTCCTTGGCTGCACTGGTATGCCATTGGGCTCCGGAGGTAATTAGTGCTACAGCGGAGCAAAGCTGGGCAGGGGCTGCCCAGGTCGACCAATCATGTTCACATCATCAGGAGACTGTTTTTCGCTGGGGAAGTAATAAATCCCCCTATTTGACATGCTGCATTTGCTCTGAATACACACAGGAAGAAAAGCCCCGGATTGCTCTCTTCTCTATTTCGCGCCAAAGCTCGTAACAAGCCGAGGCAGATCATTGCAGCCGACTTGCCCTCACTATTTCTTTAATGGAATGGTTTGCACACTTCCACATTCCGCAGCCGAGGAATTTGGAATTTCATAGGTATTTGCACTGGAATGCTATGTGTCAGTGGACTGTGAGGCATATATAGCTACGGTCATAGAATTTAGCCACCAAGTGTTTGTCCTGTAAAAATACAGCCCTTGTACGGCCACAGTCGATGTCTGTAGGTAATGAATGTTTTTCATGTGGTTTAATTTGTTTGTGTGTCACACAGTTAGCTGAATGAAGGACACAGTGAGTACCTACTGGGCACACACTAGTTAAATCAATATTGATTTCAGGTCATTTCAATGAAATTAAGTTGAACCATTGTAGTATAGACATCTGCGCCCAGTGGGTAACGTGTTAAAAGTAGGGCCCTTGTCCACCAAGTTTCTGACTTCTTAGTTTCCTGATTTCAGTTTTGTGTCTATTTTAGTTTCATATTTGAGGCATTGAAGCATTACAGAGGCATTGAACAGGCATACATTTTTTATATTTACCATAAAAATTGTTGGAGCAAGTGTCATTCTGTCATGGCTTCATTATAGAATTCTTGACATCATTCTTTTTTAGGCTGGGGCGAGTAGAAACCCAACACTCTGCTCTAATTACTGCACAAGTGCCATGTTGTATTCACTGATCCCAGTTTATGGAGTGAGGGTGCCATGCTGCCACACCCTATGTAACAGTGGATGGGATTCCTAATCAAATAAAGGACTCTGACCTGGTGGGTGACATATGTCACATAGGTTGAAATCCGCTCATTGATCCCTGAAATACTTCATTTGGGTTGCTTACATCTCCCGCTTTGCTCTTATTATATATTTTTTTATATATACAGTACCAGTCAAACGTTTGGACACACCTACTCATTCAATAGTGAAGACATAGAAACTATTAAATAACACATAAAGTGTTAAACAAATAAACAAATATTTTATATTTGAGATTCTTCAAAGTAGCCATCCTTTGCCTTGATGACAGCTTTGCAAACTCTTGGCATTCTCTCAACCATATTCATGAGTTAGTCAGCTGGAATGCATTTCAATTAAAGGTGTTCATTTGTAAAAGTTAAATTGTGGAATTTAATTCCTACTTAATGCGTTTGAGCCAATCAGTTGTGTTGTGACAAGGTAGGGGGGTATACAGAAGATAGCCCTATTTGGTAAAAGACCAAGTCCATATTATGGCAAGAACAGCTCAAATAAGCAAAGAGAAATGACAGTCCATCATTTCTTCAAGACATGAAGGTCAGTCAATCCGGAAAATTTCAAGAGCTTTTAAGGTTTCTTCAAGTGCAGTTGCAAAAACCATCAAGCACTATGATGAAACTGGCTCTCGTGAGGACCGCCACAGGAAAGGAAGACCCAGAGTTACCTCTGCTGCAGAGGATATGTTCATTAGAGTTACCAGCCTCAGAAATCGGCAATTAACTGCACCTCAGATTGCAGCCCAAATAAATGCTTCACAGAGTTCAAGTAACTGACACATCTCAACATCAACTGTTCAGAGGAGACTGTGTGAATCAAGCCTTCATGGTCGAATTGCTGCAAAGAAACCACAACTAAAGGACACCAATAAGAAGGAGAGACAGCTTGGTCCAAGAAACACGAGCAATGGACATTAGACCGGTGGAAATCTGTCCTTTGGTCTGATGAGCCAAATTTGAGATTTTTGGTTCCAACCGCCATGTCTTTGTGAGACGCAGAGCAGGTGAACGGATGATCTCTGCATGTGTGGTACCCACCGTGAAGCATGGAGGAGGAGGTGTGATGGTGTGGTGGTGCTTTGCTGGTGACACTGTCAGTGATTTATTTAGAATTCAAGGCACACTTAACCAACATGGTTACCACAGAATTCTGCAGCGATACGCCATCCCATCTGGTTTTCACTTAGTGGGACTATTATTTGTTTTCAACAGGACAATGACCTAAAACACACCTCCAGGCTGTTTAAGGGCTATTTGACCAAGAAGGAGATTGATGGAGTGCTGCATCAGATGACGTGGCCTCCACAATCACCCGACTTCAACCCGATTGAGATGGTTTGGGATGAGTTGGACCGTTGAGTGAAGGAAAAGCAGCCAACAAGTGCACCGCATATGTGCACTGCAACTCCTTCAAGATGGTTGGAAAAGCATTCCAGGTGACTACCTCATGAAGCTGGTTGAGAGAATTCCAAGAGTGTGCAAAGCTGTCATCAAGGCAAAGGGTGGCTACTTTGAAAAATCTAAAATGTATTTTGATTTGTTTAACATGTTTTTGGTTACTACATGATTCAATATGTGTTATTTCATAATTGTGATGTCTTCAGTATTATTCTACAATGTAGAAAATAGTAAAAATAAAGAAAATTTAGTAGGTGTGTCCAAACTTTTTTGACTGGTACTGTATATTTTTATTGTCGCTGTATTTTTGTCCTGAGGGCACCATTGCAAATGAGACTGGTCTCAATTGGGTTCCCCAGTTAAAAATAATCCTAGGTTTTTTCTGGCACGCAATAGACAGATTGTTTCTCATGAAGTTAATCTGGCCGTTTTGTATGACTGCTGGAAAGATCAGAGGGAGGCTTCTGCTATGTGTGTATCTGCTCTGGAGCTGTGTTTCACTCACAGGGTCTTTGCATATCCTGAATGCCCATGAGACAAATCATTGTGCTGTTATGGACAGCCCAAGTGTTGCATGGTGGCAGAAAAGTACATCTGAGGGCCGGGGAGAATGCTGAGAGTATCCAAGCATTCACCTATTGGTTTCCCTCACAGTTATATAGCCAGATCAATAGATGATTAACGATAGACACCTGTGCCTGCCAGTTCCATCACCAGTATAATCATGTCGCGGAAAGCTCATTAGAGAGCATCAGTTGAGCAGGTTATCATGAAATGTGGTCTGGGTTAACCCTATGGAGGCTCTTTGATGTGGAGAGAAATGCAACCTCCATTGGATTCCATGAGTCATTAACTTCTTAGGGAGTGGTGGTGCGCTAGCGCCCCACTCCCGACACTACCAGGTGAAATGCAAGGCGCCAAATTCAAAATCCAAAAGTTGAATTATTAAACATGCACCAATATACAAGTGTTTCATAGTCATCAAAAGCTCTGCTTCTTGGCAATATCACAGCGTTGTCAGATTTCAAAAAGGCTTTACGGCGAAAGCACCACATTTGATTGTTTGAGGGTAGCACCTTCACTATTTTTCCATTACCATGAATTGATTAGCTTTCATGGTTCACACAAAACACATTTCACAGCGAAAACAAATCAATTACCTGTTGAAGAACTTCTGCTGATGGCTTCCCAAGTGTCCAACGAAGACAATCCATGGTTCTTTTGTTAGAAAAAGTAATGTATTATATCCATAAATCTCCGTTTGGTTCGCAGGTTATAATCAGAAACTACAGCCTCCACTCGTCCATTGAAACGTGAAGAGAACTCGTTCAACTAATACCTATAAACTTAATTCCCCCATCATTATATCTCCAATATCTAACAGGTGATCCTGCACTGTTGTAGGTTTTGGATAGAAGCCACCACTCAAACAGTCTAACCTTTTGAAATGAATAGAACTTTGATGATGCTTTGATCCCAAACATTGTGATTATTCTGTAGCCCTGAGTATCTCAAGACATATTTTGCATATAATGGGCCATTGTCTCACGTCCAATGGCGTCACTCCTATGCGATGCTCGTCCCACAACAGATCTGTCTTTTAGGACATGGAACTCATCTCTAAATAATCGATTTCGCTCATTCGTCTAACACTAGTTCCTAATTCTGAAAATGTATCTGCTCTCAGTAGTTATACAACGGGTGGGTCTAATCCTGAATACTGATTGGGTAAAACCGCAATCCAGACGGTGTTTATTCCACAAGTTACCACCGGCTAAATCTATGACGTTAAATTGCCTATTTACTGTTCCATCCATTTTAGACTAACATTTAGTTTTCAACAGCGGGGATTTGTGTAAACCTTGCTGCCCGATGTCCCATAGTAAAGAAAGTGTCGGGGGTCGGGACGAGACAGACAGGTAGGCAGCGTTTCTCAGCCAGTCGAAATCATGAATCATCTGGTGTAATTTTTATGGATATATACAAAGAAATGTCAGTTGAAAAAAGGTCAAACGAAACAAAGTGCAGCTAGTTTGCAGTCTTTCCAGCTTCAGTTTGAAGTGATTGTGTTAGCTGTGTTTTTGGCTAGCTCCACTGAACAACAGTGTCCTGACAAGTGAGCACATTTTCTTTGCCAGGCGAAATCATGCCTCATTAGCTCATTGTTATGGATGTATCCAAATAAATGTCTCTAGAAAACGGCTTAAATAAATGCAAATGCAGCTACTTTGCTGTTATTCTGAATGTAAGTTAGCCATAGTTGGCTAGCTAGCAAGCAAGGGATAAGAACGTTGCCAGCCAGTATGGCAATGGAACATTTAGAACGAACGACTGGGTCACATCCATAGATACAGAACAAAAAGGCTGAATGACTGGGTCGCGTCTCTAGCAACCAAACCAATAGAACGAACGACCAGCCGGCTTGGGTAGCAACCCTAGATTTGTGGAAGGATGAAATAGTGAGTTAATTAATCAATAATATTTTTGAATATGTTGGTAACCTGTTGTATAAAAGTGATAATGCCCTCGAAGCCGGTGTTTGGAGGATTTGTAACATTTGACCAACATGATAACATCGCAGAGAGCAGTCAGCTGTGCTGTAGAACTCGACACGCTAATCACAGCAGAACAGATATCATGAAAACTAGGGATGCACGATTTATCGGTGAACATATCGGAATCATATGATATTAGGTTAAAATGCCAACATCGTTATCGGCCTGATATCTAGTTTAACACCCATGTAAAAAAAAACGATGTCAAAGCTACCGTGCATACCTATATAACGTAGGTACATGACGTAATGAAGCCACGTAAAATTTTGCGCTAAATGTGCAACACAGCTTTCCTAACCTAGCCCACAATGTCTGCTGTGTGGATCGAGCAGTCAACAAGTCGAGCAGTCATTTGAAAGAGTAAGAACATTTCAGCGAGACAACTCAAAGGCAAAATCCATTAAAGCCAACCTTTCACTGTCGTGGGTGATGTTGGCTTTCACTGACTGGTCGAGCACCGGTACACACTACCAAGTGCGCTCTTTTTCAGATGTTGCCCTACACAGTAATAGCGTCACTGCTATTAGCTTCACGACATACATACTATGGAACGCCGTTTGGGTCTTTGCATGTCAAAAAAGATACAGTAGCACTGTTAATGCTGTACAAAAAAGTCTGCAAACAAGTCTGCAAACAAGCAAACACCAGCCACGAATGATCTGTTTACAATACTGCGTTGGTAATAAAGCATAATTTTCTTCTAGGGTAGCTAGCTTTAGCTTGGTACCTAGCTAGCACCAATACAACCAGCCTGAAAACAATGACCAGTAGAAACTGCAGTCATTTTCATTATTCTTAGCAATGATTTAGGAATCCTTGTGAGTAAGTATTAGCTAGGTTGCCACTTGTTGTTCGCCTATTAAAATTGAACTTCAGTTCATGAAAATAAATAGCTAGCCAGCTACTTAACCCTGTTGCCCAAAGCTAACATTATCTGCAGCCAGCTAGCTTCATCTGGCTAGTGAGCCTCGACCGGACCGGGTTATGTGTTGTGGAGCTAGCCACAATAAGGATTAGGCAAAATAGTGGAATTTGCAGTTTGCCTTCAAAATAAAAGTATGTCATTGACAGTGATGCAAATGAATACAAATTGTAGATTTATGCCATAATTTTTTTATTTATTTAATTTTATTTAACCAGGTAGCGATCGGTTGAAGAGCATGCATTTCATTTTACTGGCATTTAAGAGCAGTTGGAGGCCACGGAAGGAGTGTTGTATGGCGTTGAAGCTCATTTGGAGGTTTGTTAACACAGTGTCCAAAGAAGGGCCAGATGTATTCAGAATTGTGTTGTCTGCGTAGAGGTGGATCAAAGAATCACCCGCAGCAACAGCGAAATCACTCAGTTTTTCCCAATTCCTGACATTTAATGCTAGTACAAATTCCCTGTCTTAGGTCAGTTAGGATCACCACTTTATTTTAAGAATGTGAAATGTCAGAATAATAGTAGAGAGAATGATTTATTTATTTCATCACATTCCCAGTGGGTCAGAAGTTTACATACACTCAATTAGTATTTGGTAGCATTGCCTTTAAACTGTTTAACTTGGGTCAAACGTTTCGGGTAGCCTTCCACAAGCTTCCTACAATAAGTTTGATGAATTTTGGCCCATTCCTCCTGACAGAGCTGGTGTAACTGAGTCAGGTTCGTAGGCCTCCTTGCTCGCGCACAAGCTTTTTCAATTCTGCCCACACATTTTCTATAGGATTCAGGGCTTTGTGATGGCCTCTCCAATAACTTGACTTTTGCCACAACTTTGGAAGTATGCTTGGGGTCATTGTCCATTTGGAAGACCCATTTGTGACCAAGCTTTAACTTCCTGACTGATGTCTTGAGATGTTGCTTCAATATATCCACATAATTTTCCTTTCCTCGTGATGCTCATAGTAGATGTCCTAAACGACTTGCCAAAACTATAGTTTGTTAACAAGAAATTTGTGGAGTGGTTGAAAAACGAGTTTTAATTACTCCAACCAAAGTGTATGTAAACTTCCGACTTCAAATGTGTATACAGAGAAAAGAGTCGGCCCGAGAATTTAACCCTGTGGCACCCCCATAGAGACTGCCAGAGGTTCGGAAAACAGGCCCTCCGATTACATACTGAACTCTATCTTAGAAGTAATTAGTGAACCAGGCGAGGTAGTCATTAGAGAAACCAAGGCAGTTGAGTCTGCCGATAAGAATACAGTGATTGACAGAGTCGAAAGCCTTGGCCAGGTCGATGAAGACGGCTGCACAGTATTGTCTTTTATCGATGGCGGTTATGATTCGTTTAGGACCTTGAGCGTGGCTGAAGTGCACCCGTGACCAGCTCGGAAACCAGATTGCATAGCGGAGAAGGTACGGTGGGATTCGAAATGGTCGGTGATCTGTTTGTTCACTTGTCTTTCGAAGACTTTAGAAAGGATGGATATAGGTCTGTAACAGTTTGGGTCTAGGGTGTCTCCCCCTTTGAAGAGGGGGATGACCGCAGCCGCTTTCCAGTCTTTAGAAATCTCAGACGATACGAAAGAGAGGTTAAACAGACTAGTAATATTTGTTGCAACATTGGCGGCGGATAATTTTAGGAAGAGAGGGTCCAGATTGTCTAGCCCAGCTGATTTGTAGGGATCCAGATTTTGCAGCTCTTTCAGAACATCAGCTGTCTGGATTTGGGTGAAGGAGAAGCGGGGGAGGCTGGGGCCAGTTTCTGCTGGGGGTGCAGAGCTGTTGGCCGGGGTTGGGGTAGCCAGGTGGAAAGCATGGCCAGCCGTAGAGAAATGCTTATTGAAACACACACATGGACACAGCGGTCTAAACAAATGAACATTGAAACAGCACAGCAAGTAAGTGAAAGAAATAGGTTTTGATTATGTTTTACTGGTAATGGGGACATACAAAAATGCCAACAAAATGTGGTGTGTGTGTGTAACCTTTATTTAACTAGGCAAGTCAGTTTAGAACCAAAAATATATTGGGTATCGGTTTTTGGGGCAAGGAAAATATTGGATATCGGTATCGGCCAAAAATGTCATATCGGTGCATCACTAATGAAAACGAATTTGTGTATTAGGTAGAACTTCACTACACTTGCTAGCTAGCTAGAGGGAGTATTCAGCATTCAGTGTGTGAACTAGCATTGTTAGCATCCATGCCTTTTGTTTCATATGGATTGATTTTGAGACTGGTTCAGCCAGCAAGCAGACAAGATTTGTGCACATTTAGATATTCATAAATACTGATTCTGCCACCACAAAACACCTTAGCAAGACTATTTTGAGGATGAAAGGGGGTTCAGTGGACAATGTCCCCTTGGTAACATGTTTTAATGTTTGGACAGCATATTGTAGCCAAACTTCTTTTTAGCTATCCAATGAGTGTTTGCCAGTTCTCTATCAGATCAGTTGAAATGTGACAATGTACTGAACAAAAACAATTTCAACGATTTTGCAGTTCATAGAGTTACAGTTCATA
Source organism: Hucho hucho (assembly GCA_003317085.1). Taxonomy (NCBI): domain Eukaryota; kingdom Metazoa; phylum Chordata; class Actinopteri; order Salmoniformes; family Salmonidae; genus Hucho; species Hucho hucho. Next base: position 1,033,061 of record QNTS01000168.1, on the reverse strand, counting down.
TAAGGAAATCAGGCAATTGAAATAAACTCATTAGGCCCTAATCTATAGATTTCACATGACTGGGCAGGGGTGCAGCCATGGTTGGGGCCTGGGAGGGTATAGGCCCACACACTTGAGCCAGGGTCACCCACTGGGGAACCAGACCCAGCCAACTAGAATTAGTTTTTACCCACAAAATGGCTTTATTACAGACAGATATACTCCTCAGTTTCATCAGCTGTCCGGGTGGCTGGTCTCAGACGATCCCGCAGGTGAAGAAGCCGGATGTGAAGGTCCTGGGCTGGCGTGGTTACACTTGGTCGGCGGTTGTGTGGCCGGTTGTACGTACTGCCAAATTCTCTAAAACGATGTTGGAAGCGGTTTATAGTAGAGTATCAAACATTAAATTATCTGCCAACAGCTCTGGTAGAGATTCCTGCAGTCAGCATGCCAATTGCATGCTCCCTCCCTTCATCTGATGCATTGTGCTGTGTGACAAAACTGAACATTTTAAAGTGGCCTTATATTGTCCCCAGCACAAAGTGCACTTGTGTAATGATCATGCTGTTTAATCACCTTCTTGATATGCCACACCTGTCAAGTGGATGGATTAGCTTGGCAAAGGAGAAATACTCACTAATAGGGATGTAAACAAATTTGTGCACAAAATTTGAGAGAAATAAGCTTTTTGTGCCAATGGAACATTTCTGGGATATTTTATTTCATCTCTTAAAACATTGGACCAACACTTTACATGTTGCATTTATATTTTTGTTCAGTATATAATGGGAATCAAAAACTGACTTTGACCACAGCAATATTTCAATATTTCAATTTTCTTAACTCTTCTTGAACAGCACTGTTGGTTTAGGGCTTGTAAGTCAGCATTTCACAGTAAGGTCTACACTTGTTGTATTCGGCGCAGGTGACAAATTAAGTTTGATTTGATTTGATCATCGTGTCACCAGAATAAGACCCTCAATATTTCTTGGAAAGGAGCATCAAGCTCACAACCGTCCACTTTTACCAGCCTGTGAAGTTCATCATAACGTATTTCATCTGTAGCCTAATAAACTGTATGGTTCCCCGAGTCATAGACAACACACCATATCATCGCGTGACTCTTAGTTTACTTCGATATGATGTTTATTATATAAATATTTGTGCATAATGGCATTTCCACTACCATTTATTGCATACTTAATTTTACAGACACAAAAATATCCCACCATGTCGAACGAACAAATCATCTGTCGGCATTTAGAAAATTGTACTGAAACTTCTGTTTCCATCACAGCTGTCATGTTGTTTTTTTTAAACGGTATGACTTTACTCACATAAAAACTGTGGATGGAAATGTGGTTTCTGTCATGTTTTTTCCCCAATGTGTTTTGTCCTGAACTACAATCTGAAAAGACTGGTTAAGGAAGACCAGACTAGATGCCTTTTTGACAGCACCCTTTTTCAATGCACTTGGTCACTGTGTGGCTCTATGCTCATTCTCCCACCCCTATAGGATCTGAGATGTCTATATATTGTTGACAACACTGCAGACATCTTCTTCACCAGAACTCAAGCAAATTGAGATGACACTGATTGAGGCCTCTTTTCCCCAGCACTTGCTCAGAGACTGGGCAAACATTTGTGTTTCCATTACAGTTTTATCTACTTGAGACGTGAGTGACGCTGTGTTTATTTGAAGTCTTGTGTTAGGTTATTATTTGAAGTCTGCAAAATATACTGACGCTATGACTGAAGAGGAGCAGACATGAAAGAAAGGGAGGAAGGCAAAATAAACACAGAATTTACATTCCATGGCCGCTGTCAAGCTGGGACCTCACATCTAGACAAAACAATACAAGTATACGGTCTCTCCTGTTTTCTTCTTCGAGGAAGCTGCTGTCTGATTCAGTTCAATGGGAGCGTGTTTATCGTAGTCTTAAGATCACTGTCACAAAAGTATCATAAGGAGGTTGACAACAAAATGTTTCTGAATTGAGCCATATTACGTGATGCACTGAGTTGCCTCAGAAGTAAGAAATTAGAAATTAGAAAACCATGACATCCATGATTGTGTGTGAGAGAAATGGAGAGAAAGAACCAGACAGTGGCGAGAGATAATCTGTGTAAGATGACAAAGATTGGAGGATGGAAACCTGGAAAACAGAGAACCTGTGGTCTTTGGCCAGCAGATGGTGACACTGTCAAGATGGTGAGAGATGATGTGGTTATTTTTGAGAGAAGGTAGTGGCATGGGCAGTGTATTTGTGTGACCATCCCAAGGCTAAATTACCACTAACAACTTTTATGGCCAAATTACCAAAAGTAGTGCACCATATAGGGAAAATGTAGGCTTTTATTATGCAGACCATGTGAATCGTAGACACCTTGCTTAATTTTCCCATCGGAGTCATCTAGAGCTTTATATCCTTTCATTAATCAACAATAAAGTAATTTTTGCTGTCTCCATTCCTAACATAACAATATACTGATAGATGGATGATACCCTCACTTATGGAAAAAACACATGATTTAGCATGTGAAATTTCCACGTTTCCACGTGGATATACACTATATATACAAAGGTATGTGGACACCCCTTTAAATTAGTGGATTCAGCCACATCCGTTGCTGACAGGTGTATAAAATAGAGCACACAACCATGCAATCTCCATAGACAACAATTGGCAGTATAATGGCCTTACTGAAGAGCTCAGTGACTTTCAATGTGGCACAGTCATAGGATCGTAAGTGCTGTTATTGTGTTATTGTGAAGTGGAAACGTCTAGGAGCAACAATGCCTCAGTCGCGAAGTGGTAGGCCACACAAGCTTACAGAATGGGAACGCCGAGTGCTGAAGCGCGTAAAAATCGCCTGTCCTCATTTGCAACACTCGCTACCAAGTTCCAAACGGCTTCAGAAAGCAACGTCAGCACAAGAACTGCTCGTAGGGAGCTTGATGAAATGTGTTTCCATGGACGAGCAGCCGCACACAAGCCTAAGATTACCGTGCGCAATGCCAAGTGTCGGCTGGTGTGGTGTAAAGCTCACTGCCATTGGACTCTGGAGCAGTGGAAACGCGTTCTCTGGAGTGATGAATCATTCTTCACCATCTGACGGATCTGGATTTGGCGGATGCCAGGAGAACGCTATCTGCCCAAATGCATAGTGCCAACTATAAAGATTGGTGAAGGAGGAATAATTGTCTGGGGCTGTTTTTCATGATTTGGGCTACACCCCTTACTTCCAGTGAAGGGAAATCTTAACGCTACAGCGCACAATGACATTCTATACAATTCTGTGCTTCCAACTTTGTGGCAACAGTTTGGGGAAGGCCCTTTCCTGTTTCAGCATGACAATGCCCCCGTGCACAAAGCGAGGTCCATACAGAAATTGTGTGGAAGAACTTGACTGGCCTGCACAGAGCCTTGACCTCAACCCCATCGAACACCTTTGGGATGAATTGGAATGCTGACTGCGAGCCAGGACTAATTGCCCTAAGTTAGTGCCCGACCTCACCAATGCTTTTGTGGCTGAATGGAAGCAAGTCCTCGTGGCAATGTTCCAACATTGTGTATAAAGGCACCGACAGAAATGGTTGCCTCGCTTCGCAGTATTTTGCAGTATTTTTTTTATTATTTCATACATTGTTACGACAGGAAATCTTATTACATACATCCGGGAAGAACTATTGGGTATAAGATCAACGTCAACTTACCAACATTACGACCAGGAATACGACTTTCCTGAAGCGGATCCTCTGTTTGGACCACCACCCAGGACAATGGATCTGATCCCAGTAGCCAACCCAAAACAACGGCACCACAGAAGGGGCAGACGGAGCGGCCTTCTGGTCAGGCTCGGTAGACGTGCACATCGCTCACCGCTCCTGAGTATACTACTCGCCAATGTCCAGTCTCTTGACAACAAGGTAGACGAAACTCGAGCAAGGGTTGCCTTCCAGAGAGACATCAGAGATTGTAACATTCTCTGTTTCACGGAAACATGGCTCTCTTGGGATATGTTGTCGGAATCGGATCAGCCACCAGGCTTCTCCATGCATCACGCTGACAGAGATAAACACCTCTCTGGGAAGAGGAAGGGCGGGGGTGTATGCTTTATGATTGACAACTCATGTTGTATAACAACATACAGGAACTCAAGTCCTTTTTCTCACCCGACTTAGAATTCCTTAAAATCAAATGCCGGCCATTTTACCTACCAAGAGAATTCTTGCACGGCTAATACTCTCGACCACTGCTACACTAACTTCCGCGATGCATACAAAGCCCTCCCCCGCCCTCCATTCAGCAAATCCGACCACGGCGCCATCTTGCTCGTTACGTCTTATAGGCAGAAACTCAAACAGGATGTACCAGTGACAAGAGCCCTTCAACGCTGGTCTGACCAATCAGAAGCCACGCTTCTGGAATATGTTCCGGTCAAACTCAGAGAACAACATTGACCTATACGCTGACTCGGTGAGTGTGTATATAAAGAGTGCGTTTATAAAGAAGTTTATAAAGAAGTGCACTGGAGATGTTTAACCCACTGTGACTTAAAACCTACCCTAACCAGAAACCGTGGATGGATGGCGGCATTCGTGCAAAACTGAAAGCGCGATCCACCGCATTTAATCATGGAAAGAGGTCTGGAAATATGGCTGAATATAAACAGTTATTCCCTTCGCAAGGATATCAAACAAGAGAAATGCCGGTACAGGGACAAGGTGGAGTCGCAATTCAACGGCTCAGACACGAGACATATGTGGCAGGGTCTACAGGAAATCACTGTCTACAAAAACAAAAACAGCCACGTCACGGACACCGACGTCACGCTTCCAGACAAACTTAACACCTTCTTTGCCCTCTTTGAGGATAACACAGTGCCACGGTCGCGACTCGCTAACAAAGACTGCGCCCCCCCCTCTCCTTCTCCGTGGCTGACTTGCGTAAAACATTTAACTTGTTAACCCTCGCAAGGCTGCTGGCCCAGGCGGCATCCCTTGCCGCGTCCTCAGAGCATGCGCAGACCAGCTGGCTGGTGTGTTTACGGACATATTCATCCGTTCCCTATCCCAGTCTGTTGTCCCCACATGGCTACCATTGTTCTTGTACCCAAGAAGGCAAAGATAACTGAACTAAATGACTACCGCCCCGTAGCACTCACTTCTGTCATCATGAGGTACTTTGAGAAGCTAGTCAAGGATCAGATCACCGCCACCTTACCGGCCACCCTAGTCTCACTTCAGTTTGTATACCGCCCCAACAGGTCCACAGATGACGCAATCGCCATCACACTGCACACTGCCCTATCCCATCTGGACAAAAGGAATAAATATGTAAAAATGCTGTTCATTTACTACAGCTCAGCATTCAACACCATAGTACCCTCCAAGCTCATCATCAAGCTGGAGGCCCTGGGTCTCAATCCCGCCCTGTGCAACTGGGTCCTGGACTTTCTGATGGGGTAGGAAACAACATCTCCACTTCGCTGACCCTCAACACTGGGGCCCCACAAGGGTGTGTGCTCAGCCCTCTCCTGTACTCCCTGTTCACCCATGATTGCGTGCCCATGCACTCCTCCAACTCAATCATCAAGTTTGCAGACGACACAGTGGGCCTGTAGGGATCACCAACAACGATGAGACAGCCTACAGGGAGGAGGTGAGGGCACTCTGAGTGTGGTATCAGGAAAACAACCTCTCACTCAACGTCAACAAAACATAGGAGATGATCGTGGACTTCAGGAAACAGCAGAGGGAGCACCCCCTATCCACATCGAAGGGACAGCAGTGGAGAAGGTGGAAAGTTTTAAGTTCCTGGGCGTACACATCACAGACAAACTGAAATGGTCCACCCACACAGACAGTGTGGTGAAGAAGGCGCAACAGCGCCTCTTCCACCTCAGGAGGCTGAAGAAATTTGGCTTGTCACCCAAAACCCTGACAAACCTTCACAGATGCACAATCGAGAGCACCCTGTAGGGCTGTATCACAGCCTGGTACGGCAACTGCACCGCACTCAACCGCAAGGCTCTCCAGAGGGTGGTGCGGTCTGCACAACACATCACCGGGGGCAAACTACCTTCCCTCCATGACATGACACCTACAGCACCCAATGTCACAGGTAGGCCAAAAAGATCATAAAGGACAACAACCACCCGAGCCACTGTCTGTTCACACCGCTTTCATCCAGAAGGCGAGGTCAGTGCAGGTGCATCAACGCTGGGACCGAGATATTGAAAAACAGCTTCTATCTCAAGGCCATCAGACTGCTAAACAGCAATCACTAACTCAGAGAGGCTGCTGCCTGCATTGAGACCCAATCACTGGACACCTTAATAAATTGATCACTAGTCACTTTAAACAATGCCACTTTAAATAATGGCACTTTAATAATGTTTACATATCTTACATTACTCATATCACGAATGTACTGTATTTTGTACCATCTACTGCACCTTGCCTATGCCGCTCGGCCATCGCTCATCCATATACTTATATGTACATATTCTCAATTACCCCTTTAGAGTTGTGTGTATTAGGTAGTTGTTGGGGAATTGTTAGATTACTTGTTAGATATTACTGCTCTGTCGGAACTAGAAGCACAAGCATTTCACTACATTCGCATTAACATCTGCTAACCATGTGTATGTGACCAATAACATTTTATTTGATTTTGACAACTAATGGAAAGCCTTCCCAGAAGAGTGGAGGATGTTATAGAAGCAAAGGGGTGGACCAACTCCTTATTAATGCCCATGATTTTGGAATGAGATGTTCAATCAGCTGGTGTCCACGTACTTTTGGTCAAAAAGTGTATTTAACATGAGATTTCACAGGCGATGCCCTGCAAATAAGAATTAGTCGTTAGGATGTCTCGAGAATCGAAGTGTTTTCATATACATATTTGACACACTTTGACATACAGTGGGGCAAAAAAGTATTTAGTCAGCCACCAATTGTGCAAGTTCTCCAACTTAAAAAGATGAGAGAGGCCTGTAATTTTCATCATAGGTACACTTCAACTATGACAGACGAAATGAGAAAAAGAAATTCAGAAAATCACATTGTAGAATTTTTTATTTATTTATTTGCAAATTATGGTGGAAAATAAGTATTTGGTCAATAACAAAAGT
>QNTS01000168.1:1007092-1022829 GCA_003317085.1 Hucho hucho | reverse complement strand
GGTCCCCCTGCTCAAGAAAGCACATATACATGCCCGTCTGAAGTTTGCCAATGAACATCTGAATGATTCAGAGGACATCTGGGTGAAAGTGTTGTGGTCAGATGAGACCAAAATGGAGCTCTTTGGCATCAACTCAACTCACCGTGTTTGGAGGAGGAGGAATGCTGCCTATGACCCCAAGAACACCATGCCCACCGTCAAACATGGAGGTGGAAACATTATGCTTTGGGGGTGTTTTTCTGCTAAGGGGACAGGACAACTTCACCACATCAAAGGGACGATGGACGGGGCCATGTACCGTCAAATCTTGGGTGAGAACCTCCTTCCCTCAGCCAGGGCATTGAAAATGGGTCGTGGATGGGTATTCCAGCTTGACAATGACCCAAAACACACAGCCAATGCAACAAAGGAGTGGCTCAAGAAGAAGCACATTAAGGTCCTGGAGTGGCCTAGCCAGTCTCCAGACCTTAATCCCATAGAAAATCTGTGGAGGGAGCTGAAGGTTCAAGTTGCCAAACGTCAGCCTCGAAACCTTAATGACTTGGAGAAGATCTGCAAAGATGAGTGGGACAAAATCCCTCCTGAGATGTGTGCTATCCTGGTGGCCAACTGCAAGAAACGTCTGACCTCTGTGATTGCCAACAAGGGTTTTGCCACCAAATACTAAGTCATGTTTTGCAGAGGGGTCAAATACTTATTTCCCTCATTAAAATGCAATTCCATTTATAACATTTTTCACATGCGTTTTTCTGGATTTTTTTGTTGTTATTCTCTCTCTCACTGTTCAAATAAACCTACCATTAAAATTATAGACTGATCATTTCTTTGTAAGTGGGCAAACGTACAAAATCAGCAGGGGATCAAATACTTTTTTCCCTCACTGTATAATTTGAACGTGTTCTCTTCACGGTTCAATGGGCGACTCAACAGTGGATTTTATGATCATAACGTGCCAACCAAACGGAGATTTATGGATATAATAAATTACTTTTTCTAACAAAAGAACCATTGTATGTCTTCGTTGGACACTTGGGAAGCCCTCAGCAGAAGTTCTTCGTAAGGTAAGGGATTTTATATTAGCGATTTTATGCGTTTTTTGAGACCCGCGTTGGTTATGGATTTATGCTAATGCATAAAATATGTTAGGTGCTACCCTCAAACAATCAAATGTTGTGCTTTCGCCGTAAAGCCTTTTTGAAATCTGACAACTCTGTGATATTGCCAAGAATTAGAGCTTTTGATGACTATGCAACACTTGTATATTGATGAATGTTTAATAATTCAACTTTTGGATTTTGAATTTGGCGCCTCACATTTCACCGGGTAGTGTCGGAAGTGGGGCGCTAGCTCCCTAAGTAGTTAAAGGTCTTACTCACATTGGCGATGGAGAGCGTGATCACACAGTCGTCTGGAACAGCTGTTGCTCTCACGCATGGTTCAGTGTTGCATGCCTCGAAGCGAGCATATAAGGCATTTAGCTCGACTGGTAGGCTTGCGTCAGTGGGCAGCACTCGGGTGGGTTTCCCTTTGTAATTCGTGAGGGATTGCAAGCCCGGCCACATCTGACGAGCGTCAGAGCCAGTCAGTGGTGTACAGTACTTAAGTAAAAATACTTGAAAGTACTACTTAAGTATTGTTTTCGGGTATCTGTTCTTTACTATTTATAGTTTTGACAACTTTTACTTTTACTTCACTGCATTCCTAAGGAAAATTGTGTACATTTTACTCCATACATTTTCCTTGACATCCAAAAGTACTCGTTAAATTTCTAATGCTTAGCAGGACAGGAACATTTCCCAATTCACACACTCAATAGAACATCCCTGGTCATCCCTACAGCCTCTGATTTGGCAAACATGCTTTGTTACTAAATTATATCTGAGTGTTGGAGCATGCCCCTTGCTATCACATTTGAGGTAAGATCCAGATGCAGGCAACGTCGAATTAACAACAGTTTATTAATCCAACTGGGGCAGGCAAAAGACAGGTCAAGGCAGGCAGGGGTTAGTAATCCAGATAGGTGGGCAAAGGTACAGGACAGCAGGCAGGCTCAGGCTCAGGGTCAGGGTAGGCAGAAAAGGTCAAAACTGGGAAAACTAGAAAACAGGAACAGAGGGAAAAAGGCTAGTAGGCTTGACGAAACAAAACTAACTGGCAACAGACAAACAGAGAAACAGAGAAACAGGAGACAAAGGGCTGTGAGACATGGGTTTAACTCTGGACAGGTGGGATGTATATGAAGGGTAAGGAGCAACAGAAGACGAACAGCATAGGGGCTAATCATTTTGGAAATGGGAAACGGGTAGAGTTTGCGGGATTCCACCTTGAGGGGCAGATCCCGGCTGGATAGCCAAACCTTCTGCCCGAGACGATACCGGGGAGCGGGGGCTGATGCCCCGGGGAACACTCAAATGGCGATAGGCCCGTGGCAGAGCAGGGAAGGGTGTTGCGGGCGTATTCCACCCACACAAGCTGCTGGCTCCAGGTGGTGGGGTTGGCGGAGACCAGGCCTGCGCAGAGTAGTCTCGAAGTCCTGGTTGGCTCGCTCCGACTGGCCATTGGACTGGGGGTGGAACTAGGGCTGGGCGATATGGCAAAAATATCATATCATGGTATTTTTAAATTTTTTTACGGTATTTTATGTTTTTGATTAATACAAGTTCTACATTTGCTTTATGAGTAGTGAGTGACCCTAGGGCGGCAACACATATATACAAAATTATTTCAAATGGGTCTTTCTCCATTCAGATTTCAAATTCCTTATATTAAGCAATCCAGATAGCACAATTGTCATGTTTTTTAACAGCCAGGGGCACACTCCAACTCTCAGACATAATTTATAAACTAGCCCGCCGGATCAAAGGCAGTAGAGATGACCAGGGATGTTCTCTTGATGAGTATGTGAAATGGACCATTTTCCTGTCATGTTAAGCATTCAAAATGTAACAAGTACTTTTGGGTGTCACGGAAAATGTATTGAGTAAAAAGTACAATATTTTCTTTAGGAATGTAGTGAAGTAAAAATAAAAGTTGTCGAAAAATATTAATAGTAAAATAAAGTACAGATACCACAAAAAACAACTTAACCTGTTTGAGCTAGGGGGCAGTATTTTGAAGTTCGGATGAAAAACGTGCCCAAAGTAAACTGCCTGTTACTCAGGCCCAGAATCTAGGATATGCATATAATTAGTAGCTTTGTATAGAAAACACACTGAAGTTTCTAAAACTTTTAAAATAATGTCTGTGAGTATAACAGAACTGATATGGCAGGCGAAAACCCAAGCAAAATCCATCCAGGAAGTGGGATTTTTTGAGGTGACCAGTTTTCAGTTGAAGGCCTATTGGTTATATAGGGGAATATCTCACAGATTGCAGTTCCTATGGATTCCACTAGATGTCAACAGTCTTTAGAAAAATGTTTCAAGCTATTATCTTGAAAAACCAAGGAATTAGAGAAGTAACAGTCAGCGCGCTCTCAGCTCTTTTTCTCTTCTATTCATCAGGCTATATTCCGTCTGAAATATAATTGTTTATGTTCAGTTCAGGGTATCTGAGTATTGATTAGAATTGCTGATTGACTTGTTTCGACAAACTTTAGCAGTACTTTTGGGATATTGTTTGTCTGCATGAATGAACGCCTTTGGGCAGGTGGATTACTGAACAAAACGCGCCAACCAAACTGAGCTTTATGGATATAAAAAGGACCTTTTATTGTGTAACCGGGACGCTTGGGTATGCCATCAGATGAAGATCTTCAAAGGTAAGCGATTTATTTTATGCAATTTTTTTGTTTTGTGACACCTCTGCTGGTTATGTTATTATGCTAATTTGGCGCTCTGCAATTTCACCGGATGTTGTAGATGTGGGACATGACCGTCCTACCTAGCGCAGATAGGTTAAGTAGTACTATAAAATATTTTTACTTAAGTACTTTACACCACTGGTTGTTGTGACTCCACTTTCAGTTCTTGAAATTTTCCGCACTGACTGACCTTAATTTCTTAAAGTAATGGTGGACTGTCGTTTCTCTTTGCTTATTTGAGCTGTTCTTGCCATTATATGGACATGGTCTTTTACCAAATAGGGCTATCTTCTGTATTCCACCCCTACCTTGTCACAACACACCTGATTGGTTCAAACGAATTAAGAAGGAAATAAATTCCACAAATTAACTTTAAATAAGGCACACCTGATCATTTAAATGCATTCCAGGTGACTACCTCATGAAGCTGGTTGAGAGAATGCCAAGCGTGTGCAAAGCTGTCATCAAGGAAAAGGGTGGCTACTTTGAAGAATCTCAAATATAAAATATATTTTGATTTGTTTAACACTTTTTTGGTTACTATATGATTCCATATGTGTTATTTCCAGTGGTGTGAAGTACTTAAGTAAAAATACTTTAAAGTACTGCTAGTTTTTTGGGGTATCTTTTTTGGGGTACTTTACTTTACTATTTATATTTTTGACAACTTTTACTTTTACTCCACTACATTCCTGAAGCAAATAATGTACTTTTTACTCCTTACATTTTCCCTGACACCCAAAAGTACTCATTACATTTTGAATGCTTAGCAGGATAGGAAAGTGGTCTAATTCATGCACTTATCAAGAAAACATCTCTGGTCATCCCTACTGCCTCTGATCTGGCAGACTCACTAAACACAAATGCTTCATTTGTAAATTATGTCTGACTGTTGAAGTGTGACCCTGGCTATCCGTAAATAAAAAAAAAACAAGAAAATCGTGCAGTCTAGGTTGCTTAATATAAGGAATTTGAAATTATTTATACTTTTTACTTTTGATACTTAATTAAGTATATTTAAAACCAAATACTTTTAGACTTTTACTCAAGTAGTATTTTACTGGGTGACTTTCACTTTTACCTGAGTCATTTTCTTTTAAGGTATCTTTACTTTTACTCAAGTATGACAATTGGGTATTTTTTCCATCACTGGTTGTTTCATAGTTTTGATGTCTTCACTATTATTCTACAATGTAGAAAATAGTACAAATATAGAAAAACTCTTTAATGAGTAGGTGTGTCCAAACTTTTGAATGGTACTGTATGTTATCACATTAACTTCTCATAAGATCACATGTGATCATGTCAATTCATGTGGTTTTTCCATAAGGACTGTCTCCCCCTTCTCCAAAGCGAGGCATCTGTTTCCTCCACAGGAGTTAATTCAATTAAACCATACAAAAACTGACTTTTTAGCACAAAGGGAAGTTCATGTGAAATTGAAAACCAATGTGACGGACACAGTTTCGCAGCCAGTCAAGCGTGCCCCTTTACAACTGCCTATGGAGCTATTGGACAGAATCACTATCGCTAAGGTTACTATTGCGCTTGTGAAGAAACACTTGTCAGAAGTTGAGTGACAAGGTAAACCCCTTCAAACCAACCTACCCCTTCTTTCAATGTAACGAAAACGTGGTCTGAGTCCTGATAAACTTTCCTTGTGTTTTAGTCCCCAATAGCCCTGTCTTTTCTCCTAGCATGGGCTTGTCAATGCCCCGTGTCAATTCCAACTGGAGGAGCTGAAATATCTACTCCTTACTCACACTGCACTTGCCGCTGCACTACGCCACAAAGCATAACACAGTATAATATAAATCCAAAGGCTTTGTAAGATGTAATAATATATTTACATGCATAGCATATCATACATTTTGTCCATTGTCCACTCATCATTAGCCTTTGCCTTCAGTGATCATCATCCATATGTATTGCTGCATTAACATGGATGTCACGGATAGCACATGTGGAGTGTATTGACTAATGTATGACCACATGTGAATCTGCTAAGTAACTTTCATTGGCTTCTTGGAAAGCTTCCAGGAGATGACGCAATCCACGCTGCGCCCTCATTAAGGGGGTGTGGTGTGAACTCGGTGAGGTGACCGGGTACCCCAGGGACTAGCAGCGCTAAGGGGGTGTGGTGCTGTGTTTACAGCAGTATCCAGTTCTCTCTCACACACACACGCACACGCACACACACACACACACACACACACACACACACACACACACACACACACACACACACACACACACACACACACACACACACACACACACACACACACACAGACAAACACACAGACAAACACACACACACTGTAGTTAGGCCCCCCTGCCCACTCTGTTGTTCTGTACAGGCGCTTCCTGCTGGGGACAGTGTTTCCTGTGCAGAGTCTGTTGATGGAAACTGTTTTTTTTTTCACCATCCATGATGGTGTTGGAGAACACACCCCATCCAATCCGCTTGCAGCTCTACTGCTTCCCCAGCTGACCTGGCCGCTGCTAGGGAACAGATTGTTCTGGGTGTCTTTGTTTATACCGGATGCACACACACATTTTGGGTCACTTTCACACAAAAACTTAGTTGAACACTATATCAACACCTCGCCTGCTACTTTCTTTACGTGATATAATCTATCCTTATCTGAAAATCACCCATTTCTATGTAGTTGTTGTGATAGAATAGAGGCGTATAAAAACAGTAAAGGCGATGATGATAAGAGGTGTCAACACATCTAGTGTGTGTGAAAGAGAATGCAGGATCGTGTCCCTTCTGGTGCCTTGTAGTTTCGGGGGATAGAAATCCTACATATCCGCTTGAGGATATCTCTAGGAGAGGCATTTGCCAAGCAACCTCTGGGAAAATGCAAACACGACTCTATTGTGGAAGTGCCATAAATCTATTTCAGCTTCAAAGTAGGACAAGCCGACCTGAAGGTTAGCACTGTGTCGTGCCGCTAACTCATCTCACACTCAATGGTGGATATAGGAGGGTGTTGTTATTACTTACCTCCTATATCCCCTCCCTCGAACTCAGACAGAAGACACTGTTGTCAATGTAACAAACTAAGGAACCATTTAGCGCCTGCTAAAGGGTGACCCTAGCCTGCCTGGCCCCTCATTGGCTCCTAGCTGTGCACCTGACCTCTTCACCCCGCCCCTGGTTCTGCTAACCATCACACTCTTCTTCCAAGCTATATGTTTCACTCTCTGAGTACTCCAAAATAAATGTCTTTGACTTTATTGTGTAAATCCTTTACAGTTTTAAATGTATCCATTTTTGTTTCAACATAGCGATGGAAAAACAATACATATTACTTTCATATCTAGAACGTAGTATGTGAAAAGGTTTAAAAGGTCAGTTAAAATCAACTAATGGGTTTCTGTTTTGGTCTCTCAACTACAGCTGTTATCACATTTACAGACCCTTCTCTCAGATCCCCTATCCATAGCACTTCTGGGTCATTCCTCTCTCACACTCTCAGCTTTAGACCTTGCCTCTAAATCCTGCGAAGAGTACCATGCCCATATTGCCACTAAAACACACACAAAAGGTTATGTGTCTATACCTAATGGATTGACAGTAAATCTATTCTTTACCATAATGACCTGACCGTAAATAAGCTGTGGTCCTTTTAACACACAGTGTGAGATATGGAGAGCTCAGTCTTGGCAGGTTGGCTGGCTGTAAAGGTTTCCATGTTCTGTCAATGATCAACAAGGACGTGAAGCGCCCTGGGGAGCAGGCTACCGCCTCCCCGCCAGCCACAGGTTAAACACTGACCTTGGCCCAAAACATAAAGGAAAGAACAACAGCTCCTGCTGGACTCACTCTGCAGGTTGCTCCATGGTGTGATCCCCAAGAGTGAGACAACATTTCCACTGCTCTGTGTGTGTTGTGTGTGTATGTGCAAGCATGCCGGTGTGTGTGTGTATTAGTGTGTGTGTGTGTGTGTGTGTGTGTGTGTGTGTGTGTGTGTGTGTGTGCACGCTTGTGCTTGTGGCTGTGTGTGGGTGTGAGCGTGCGAGTGTTTCGGTCTGTCTGTGTGTGAGTGAGTGTGTGTCTGTCTGTCTGTCTGTGTGTGTGTGTGTGAGAGTGTGTGTGTGTGTTTTCTCTTTCCCTGTCTAACAATGCAGCTCAGGAAATATGTCAGGATAAAGGCTAGACTTCCAGGCTCTGTCTCTCAGTTCAGTTTGTGTTACTAGAGGGACTATGGCACAGTCCCCGTGAGCTCCAGGCAAGCCTAATTAAATATTCTGGACCTTAACTGGTTTTGGACCTAAGAGAGGAGTGGTTGTCCTATAAGTGTCCCATTGAAAGCTCTGCAATGTCCTTCTGGCTGGTGAGTGCTCTGTTAACCACTTTGGACCTGGAGGAGGGTCAGGGATTGACTCTTGAGAGGGCTGCATTCAGTCAGTAAATAACTAGAGAGAAACTGCAGCACGGTTTTACGTAACATTTAATCCAATGTTTTAGACAATTACTTTCCATTTGCAGATAAGCAACAGGGGATTGGATATTGAAATAAAAGCTCTTTGAGAGGCCTGGTGCCTTTGAAGTAAACAAAATGAGGTCTCAGGATGGTAAAAGGAGGACATTTGTTGCTTTGTTCAAGATTGTGTCACTGGACAGCTTATCTCATTTAGTGTCATCATATCTTTCCATATTAGTTCAATAATGAGTTAAAAACCTCTATGCTTTGCAGACATACAGTACATGTAACAAAAGGCTTACCAGGTTGTCAACATGTTTGAAGGCTTATTTGCAATACTTTTATGTATCTCACGACTTGCCTATGACTTGCCCAGCTCCCTTTAACAGTTAAAAGCGTATTTGTCAAAGAAAGTGGATGAGGAATTTCTCATTTGATTTGGAACTATGTTAGAGTCAAGTGCTCAAACAAAGGCTTGGCTGTGAAGTTTTAAATGGTTGAGTTGACATACAAAGACAGAGTTTTGTACACTCAGAGAAACAATTAGTAGGACTGGTTCCAAAATGTAGGACTGGTTCCAAAATTTGATAGGATTTTCTTTAGGATTTTTATATGATTTTTTTATTGGAATCCTATATGATTTTTTGTCTAGGGTAAACATTATTATTTTGTATTTATTTTTATAGGAGAAATATTATATATTTTTTTGACAGGACAGATAGGGAGAGTACAGATAGGAAGACAGCTATAGAGAGTGGTACAGAAAATGGTTAAGGGCACAGACAGTTGGCCGAGGGGGTACGGAGTCGGATGCTTAGACCGCTAAACCAGACTCTTCATGCGTCGCGCCGACAGAAATAAACATCTCTCTGGGAAGAAAAAGGGCAGGGGTGTATGCTTCATGATTAACGACTCATGGTGTAATCATAACAACATACAGGTACTCAAGTCCTTCTGTTCACCAGACCTAGAATTCAATCAAATGCCAACCTTATTATCTCCCAAGAGAATTCTCTTCAGTTATCGTCACAGCTATGTATATACCCCCTCAAGCAGATACAACGACAGCCCTCAAGGAACTTCACCGGATTCTATGTAAACTGGAAACCATATATCCTGAGGCTGCGTTTATTGTAGCTGGGGATTTTAACAAAGCACATTTGTGAACAAGGCTACCTAAATTCTATCAGCATATTGCAGCACCCGTGCGGGCAATACACTGGACAATTGCTACTCTAACTTCCGCAATGCATACAAGGCCCCCTCCGTCCTCCTTTCGGCAAATCCAACCACGACTCCATCTTGCTTCTACCGTCCTATAGGCAGAAACTCAAACAGGATGTACCCGTGACTAGAACCATTCAATGCTGGTCTGACCAATCGGAATCCACGCTTCAAGATTGTTTTGATCACACGGACTGGGAAATGTTCTGGGCAGCCTCAGAGAATAATATTGATCTATACGCTGACTCTGTGAGTGAGTTTATAAGGAAGTGCATTGGATATGTTATACCCACTGTGACTACCAAACCTACCCAAACCAAAAACCATGGATGGATGGCGGAATTCGCGCAAAACTGAAAACGGGAACCACCGCATTTAACCATGGAAACTGGGAATATGGATAAAAAGTGTAGCTGGCTGGTGTGTTTACGCATGTATTGGTTGGAGTCATTAAAACTAATTTATCAACCACTACACACATTTCTTGTTAACAAACTATAGTTTTGGCAAGTTGGTTAGGACATCTACTTTGTGCATGACACAAGTAATTTTTCCAACAATTGTTTACAGACAGATTGTTTCACTTATAATTCACTGTATCACAATACCAGTGGGTCAGAAGTTTACATACACTAAGTTGACTGTGCCTTTAAACAGTAGATCTCAGCGGGAAAATTCCAGAAAAGGATGTCATGGCTTTGGAACTTCTGATAAGCTAATTGACATAATTTGAGTCAATTGGAGGTGCATTTGTTGATGTATTTCAAGCCCTACCTTCAAACTCAGTGAAGGAGGAAAAAGGGGGCCGCTTGCAAGCTGAAGAACACCATCCCAACCGTGAAGCACGGGGGTGCCAGCATCATGTTGTGGGGGTGCTTTGCTGCAGGAGGGACTGGTGCAGTTCACAAAATAGATGGCATCATGAGGAAGGAAAAGTATGTGGATATATTGAAGCAACATCTCAAGACATCAGTCAGGAAGTTAAAGCTTGGTCGCAAATGGGTCTTCCAAATGGACAATGATCCCAAGTATACTTCCAAAGTTGTGGCAAAATGGCTTAAGGACAACAAAGTCAAGGTATTGGAGTGGCCATCACAAAGCCCTGACCTCAATCCTATAGAAAATGTGTGGGCAGAACTGAAAAAGCATGTGCGAGCAAGGAGGCCTATAAACCTGACTCAGTTACACTAGCTCTGTCAGGAGGAATGGGCAAAATATTCACCCAACTTACTGTGGGAAGCTTGTGGAAGGCTACCCGAAACGTTTGACCCAAATTAAACAATTTAAAGGCACTGCTACCAAATACTAATTGAGTGTTTGTAAAATTCTGACCCACTGGGAATGTGATGAAAGAAATAAAAGCTAAAATCAATCATTCTCTCTACTATTATTATGACATTTCACAATCTTAAAATAAAGTGGTGATCTTAACTGACCCATTACAGGGAATTTTTACTAGGATTAAATGTCAGGAATTGTGAAAAACTGAGTTTAAATGTATTTGGCTAAGGTGAATGTAAACTTCCAACTTCAACTGTAGATGTTGTGCATTCTAAGGGGGAAACCCCCCACAAAATCCTGTGTTGTTGTAACATTGTATATATTATTGTGGTCATATTGTACTGTCTTTTAATTCAAAGATAAGAAGTTGCATGAATAAGAATCAAATCAAATAACTTAAGTGAGTGTTTTTTTGAAAAAGTTGAACTGTACTGGTAGTCATACTGCAATTGAACTTGCAGTCTTGAGTCAATCCCATATTGTGGTGGTGAATAAAACCGAAATGAATATAGAACTGTTGTTTCTGATCAATGAAAATGTTGTAATTAAACTATAATTGAATGGGTTCAATAAAGAAAAAAAGTTATAATAGTATTCTGATTGGGGTGACAAAATCCTACAAGACATCAACAACCCATATTATCCAATAGGATTCAAAAGTAGTCCAATAGGATTCAGATAGGATTCTGATAGAGGTGACACAAAATCCTATAGGATTCAATAAGATTCATTTTGATTTCCAATAGGAAAAAAGTAGTCCAATAAGATTCCCGATAGGATTCTGATAGAGGTGACACAAAATCCTATAGGATTCTAATTGGAAAAAATGTTGGACAGGATTGTGAATTCAGCATAGAGGATACTGTAGGTGCATGGTCCGATAGTTTAATGTTTTTCTATTAGCCATCCATGCTCATGGGTCTGTTTTAGATGTATTCACCCCTTGCATTTCTTGCATTCCCGGTCACAGTGCTTGACTCACATAGAAGTCAATTTCCAGTTAGGGCTCATGGCATAGAGCCCCTCAAGTGGAGCATATCTCTATCACCAGGCTAGGTAGGATGTCTGGCTACTTAGCTCAGGGGTGCGTAACAGCAAAGTGTACAGTCACAATTGCCACCTCTTGTGACCACTGTCAGAGTCAGCTAACATTAGGGCTGACCAGCAAGGTAAAACAATAGCCCAGCCTTTTTACCCTGTGGTTAGTGTGGTATGCTGGCTCATGACACGTAATGTGACCTCAAATCAAAAACAACAACAAGGTAATGTGACCTCACTTCCTGTCTAATGTTTCTTGATATGAGAACACACAGATATGATTAAAAAATATATATTTTTTGTAGATGGTTTGCAAACACAGTTTCTTTGGTTGGTCAATACCATTTAGGATTGTAATTTTGTAATTGGATTATATCTGGTTCACAAAGAGCTCCCTTGGTCTCTGTGCCTTTGGGGACTTATCCAATGCAGATAAGATCTGTTTTGTTTTGTGTGAAACTTATATAGAACCATGCATGACACAGTGATGTTTAGTAGTCATAGGGTTTTTCATATGCTTTGATATGAGCAAGTTGTAAGTCAACTATCAGTAAAATGTAGCATGAGTGATATCACCACTCGCTGCACTCATTGTGCCTGTACTTTACAGGTTATTCTCCCTTGTTGTAGGATTGACTGACATACAGTACCTAGCCTCTACATTTAAACAGCGGTGTAAGGGATCCCTCCCTTGATTCCCCCAGTCAGCCAGCACTATAGTCCAAACACAGACATGCTTTCCCTTCGGAGCACCTCCCAGGTTTCTCTCAACAACAATGGCTGTGCTTCAATGGAGATTGGTGCGGAGGGGGCAGCCGTGATGCGTCCCTCAGGGCCTTTCATCATGCTGTGCCTGGTGGACAGCTTTCATGAGGGACTTGATGATTAGCTTTGGCCATTTTAGGCCGGTTGACACTTGCTGCTCAGGTGACTCAGGCTGGAATGCCTCTAAGTAAGTTGAAATGTTCAGGATATTTTTTTTCTGGGGCTACAGTAGAAGTTAATAAAAAATCTATTGCCTGGAATCCTTCAGACTTTTGACATTATTGGACAATACATGATGGAGCACCTAGGGAATATACTTTGAGAATTTCCTAAGCATGTTTTCTTCCTTAGAGGCCTGATACGAACACCATTTCAGCCCCAAAGATGGGTATCTTTCTATGATGAAAACTGACAAAATGTCTCAACTCGTTGAAACCTTATAGAGGAGATCTTGGACCTTGTTTTCATTTTCCCCTCCTTTTTTTCTCCTTTCTTGTCGTTTCCTTTCTTTCCCATTTTCAACTCTACTGTACAAGTCCTTCATTTTGGGAACAAAGCACAGCCATTTAGGACTTAATTCAGTCCACCACACAGCCTAGGCTGGACCACTTCTGGGGCCGCTCCTTTGCTGTCTCATCCAATCCTCAGTCTCCCCTCTCTGTTGCTGGTCTCTCATGCCTGCTTAACGAGTGTAAATTAAAGGGTGGGACATCAGCCATTTTGGAATCTGCATGTCCTTTCCTCACCAGGAGACACTAAACATTTCACGTGTTAAGGCTGTGGTATCGCAGTATTGTGTTCATTAGTTAGACATGAAACCTATCCCTGCCTGAGGTGTAGCCTAGTCAGAGAATCAGGCTGTGATGTCACAGATTCCCAGGAGGCCCTTGTGGCTCTTTGTTCCACTCCCTAGGGGTTGGGGGAGTAAATTGTAGGGATTAGTGGGATTTTGTTTGAGAGGGTACTTCATTGTACCCCAGCCACCTCTCTTAGCATTCTACCCTGCAGACCCACCCCCCAATCTTCCCCACATGATATGTTCGCTGGCCCTTCGTCCCCCCTCATTCACCCCTTACTCTCTCCAACTGAACAAATGTAGAGTGTTTTGTTTGAGATCCCGGTTTTGGATGGGGGAAAGGTTGGAATTAGTCTTGTCTTGTTGCTTGTACAGAAGCATCTATATGCGTACTTAAGATAGAAAGAGGTCATTTTTGGAGCCCTCACAAACAGCGAAATGAAAATTGTTATTTCATTCCGACCGTCTTTCTGTCACATGTACACACTCTGCAGAGCTCTCAATCCTCAAAATGGGCTCCAGGATCAATAAAGGGAGGGAAAGGGTTAATTGCATATATTAATCACAGGCACTTTATTGATGACTGGGGCACCGGCGAGTAAATTACAAACCTAAAGTAATTGGGACATTAAATAAAAATTTCACCCTTCCGACTGTAATTAATTTGGATGTAAACTGAGCTTTACCATTGCAGGGCTTGATTTGAAATGCTTCCATTTAGACAGTGATATGTGAGTAGCATATGGGGCTCTTTAACTAGCTTGTGTATGCACAACACACCACATGATGTCATTGGAGCACAGACTTAGTTCACCACTCTTGTATTGGCAGGTGAATTATGGGGGGAAATTAGATCTCAGCGGGACGCTTTATCACCGGGCGGTCCTAAATGAGTCGCTGTGGTGGCGTTTAGCAGGCCTGGGAAAAACTCTTAGAGGAAACTCTGGGATAGGTTCTGCAATTGGACGAGGGAATTCCTTGTCTGGGCACTGCTGGTTTAAGTGGTCTCTAGTGGCTAAATTAAATAGTTATGGTTTGCTCTGTGGTAGTGGCGTCTCCTTTCACGGCACCGATCAAATCAAATAAAATTTTATTGGTCACACATATTTAGCAGGTGTTATTGGGTGTAGCGAAATGCTTGTGTTCCTAGTTCCAGCAGTGCATTAATATCTAACAATTCACAACAATACACACAGATATAAAAGAAAAAGAATGTAATTAAGAAATATATAAATATTAGGACGAGCAATGTCGGAGTCCGGAGTATAAATATATATATATGTGAATGTATCGACATTATAGACATTATGGACAGTATGTGGATAGAATATTTTGTATATCTGTAGAATATCCAGGATAGAATAGTATATATACAGCAATAGTTTAATAGGATGGCATTGACTAAAATACAGTATATACAGTACATAAGAAATTAGTCAAACAGTATGTCAGCATTATTAAAGTGACCAGTGTTCAGTTATTAAAGTGACCAGTGATTCCATGTCTATGTACATAGGGCAGCAGCCTCTAAGGTACAGCGATGAGTAACCTTACTGTGACATTGGGTGCTGTAGGTGTCCTGGAGGGCAGGCAGTTTGAGATGATTGTGATGACAAGACTGTTAGCATTCAGATATGTTTCACCCACCAAACCAGCAGCTGTGACCACACCTCTCCCACCTTCTTCCAAAACACCATCATCCACTTCCCTTTACATTCTCACTGGAACAATGGTCCCCCAATTCCCCCAGCCTCTTGGTTGGTTTCCCAGAACAGGCTTGGCTTTACCTTAGCTAAAGTGAAACTGTGTGTCCAGAACCCATTGTTTTCCCCCTCTGGGGAGACAGGAAGTGTGCAGCATTCAACACAGTGTCCTGTTCCCTTCTCCGATGCCTCTCTCTGTCTCCTTGCCAGCATTGTGCGATCGCTCCTACTGTATCCCCGGTCCTTATCGCATTACATTCCCTGCACAGCATACCGGATGTAGATCACGTTTTTTGTTACATGTCTACACCTCTGAAGTAGTCTTCAGTTGTACATATTGGGATATCTACATTGTAGCTTCATCCTAGTTTTCTATCATGTGAGGAGAATGCTTCACATCTCTCCTTAAATGGTGGATAATATTCAGATTCAGAAAACTTTAATGTCCTCAGAGAGGCAATTCATTTTGCAGCAGTCATAAAACATATCACCACCATATACAGTGGGGAAAAAAAGTATTTAGTCAGCCACCAATTGTGCAAGTTCTCTCACTTAAAAAGATGAGAGAGGCCTTTAATTTTCATCATAGGTACACTTCAACTATGACAGACAAAATGAGGAAAAAAAATCCAGAAAATCACATTGTAGGATTTTTAATGAATTTATTTGCAAATTATGGTGGAAAATAAGTA